>OX578151.1:35232147-35832147 GCA_951213105.1 Amaurobius ferox
GATTCATAACACTCAAGTATTTTGGACATAAGCACACTTTCACGATTATTTAAAATATTTATTTAAAATATTTATTGAAAATATTTATTTTTAAAATTTTTTAAACTACAAGACTGGCTGGAGAAACACACCCCTCCTATACACCCAATTCACGCGATTCTGCTACTTTAAAAACACGCTTTTTTGGCCGCATTTTTGCAAAAACGCACATTTTCTTTCAAAAAATTGCAAAAGTGTGAAAACCTATGTTAATTCCCATAGAGAAATCCGACAGTTTGAAAAAAATCGGCCGATTCCGCGTTTTGCAAAAAACACATTTTTGGCCGCATTTTTGCAAAAAACCACATTTTTTTCTAAAAAATTCGCAAAAGTGTGAAAACCCATGTTAATTCCCATAGAGAAATCCAACAACTCCAAAACTTCAACTTGTTGAAAAAACACACATTTTTGTTGTTTTTTTAACGTTTTGAAAACTTTTTGTGAAAAAAACGCAAAAAGCGGCACATTCTTAAAATTCATGTTCGATCCTCTTGGCATACCCCTACATCCTACAAGATTCTCGCAGTTCACTTCGTAACCGTGATATAGCAGAGGGATAGTGTAGACCTTGTCATGTCTTTAGCATACTCCTTTGGTACACCCTTGGTACGCTTTGACATACCCCTTGACATGTCTTTGACATGCTCCCGGTATACAGGCATTCAATACTTAATCAATTAATTTAATTAATAGCCTTTAATTAACTTGTGAGATTCATAACACTAATGAATGAAAGATTCTTTTTAAAACATGTTAAAATTTAATAAGAACTTCTTTAAAAGAGCCTCTCCCAGCTGAGAATATAATGATATTTAGTGGCGTCTTTTTAATCTAACAACACAAGCATTCTATGAGCTCGTAAAAACTGTCCCCCACCACAGATGTTAACAATAGCAGCGAGAGCGGTTCTAGACAGTCGGCCAAACCCAACGCGGCAAATAGCCTAAAGTTATATCCAGATACAGAACCACGCTCTGTTAGCAGTATCCTCATCTTTCCCGCACTGGCCATACGATGTAACTATCCACATTCACACGAGGTGGGGAGGGGTAGATCTGTCATCGTGATTTAATGGACTCTGCGGTATTCATTTGAGAATCACAGTTAAATTGTGGCGTCGATTTACATTAGATATTAAACACTTGTTGTTTTTTATCCAGTTTAAATTGGCGGGTGGAGGTGGGACCACAATTAAAAATTAAAATAATTCACTTACATACATTACACTAACTAACCACATACTTTGCTGCACTAAGCCTTCGGGTCTGTCGTGCGGTTTTTAAAACATTTATTTTTAAAACATGATGGGATTTACAGATACTCTCACACACGTATAAAATAGCACACTCCTATAAACAAATTAGTATGTGGGGTTTTTTAAATATTTATTTTTAAAACAGGTTAGGATTGAAAGAAACTCCTATGGTAGTATACACATGCATAAAATAACACCCATATTAAACCATGTGGGTATAAAGAAACCCCCTATGGTAGTAGTACACTTTCACGATTATTTAAAATATTTATTTTTGGGAATATTTATTGAAATATTTATTTTTGGGAATATTTATTAAAATATTTGAACTCCAAGATCGAAAGGATTGGGGAAACACACCCCTCCCATACACCCAATTCCCGAGATTCCCATACACCCGATTCACGCGATTCTGCTACTTTAAAACACCGATTCACGCGATTCTGCTACTTTAAAACACCAATTCACGCGATTCTGCTACTTTAAAACACCGATTCACGCGATTCTGCTACTTTAAAACATCAATTCATGCGATTCTGCTACTTTAAAACACCAATTCACGCGATTCTGCTACTTTAAAAACACGTTTTTGCTAGTTTTTTACAAGTAAAAAGTATGTTTTTGTGAAAAAACGTTAAAAAATAGCACAAGTGCGAAAACCTATGTTAATTTCCATAGAGAAAACGGCACAAGTGTGGTTTTTGAAAAGTAAAAAAATTTCATTTGCGAAAAAATATAAGAAAAAAACTTGCATTTACGAAATTTTGCTAGTAAAAAGTATGTTTTTGTGAAAAAACGTTAAAAAATAGCACAAGTGTGAAAACCTATGTTAATTTCCATAGAGAAAACGGCACAAGTGCGGTTTTTGAAAAGTAAAAAACTTACATTTGCGAAAAAATATAAGAAAAAAACTTGCATTTACGAAATTTTGTTAGTAAAAAGTATGTTTTTGTGAAAAAACGTTAAAAAATAGCACAAGTGCGAAAACCTATGTTAATTTCCATAGAGAAAACGGCACAAGTGCGGTTTTTGAAAAGTAAAAAACTTACATTTGCGAAAAAATATAAGAAAAAAACTTGCATTTACGAAATTTTGTTAGTAAAAAGTATGTTTTTGTGAAAAAACGTTAAAAAATAGCACAAGTGCGAAAACCTATGTTAATTTCCATAGAGAAAACGGCACAAGTGTGGTTTTTGAAAAGTAAAAAACTTACATTTGCGAAAAAATATAAGAAAAAAACTTGCATTTACGAAATTTTGTTAGTAAAATGTAAAATTCTTACAGTTATGTATTTGTAACCGTGATATAGGGCAAGCACTCTTTTCTTAGAAGGCGGAGGGGTATTGATATGACCTTAGCATGCCTTCAGCATATCCCTTTGGTATACCGCTGGTATGTCCTCGACATGTAATAACATGTTCTTGGCGCGCTCCTAGCATGCGGAGGGATAACAATGGCCTTGATTACTTAATCACTTTATTTCATTATCCTCATTAACACTCTTTCATTCATTTTAAAAAAAGAAAAAAAAAATACGAATATTTCATACTTAATTAATTCATTTAGAAAAAGAAAAAAAAAATCCCAACTATCAGAAAAATCCCAAGTTTTAATTCTCCTTTTCGCCGCTAGGGGGCGCTGATGGTTCCATACCGCCACCGTTGGTGTTGCCAACCTGAAAAAAGTTTCTTCTGTACTTAGAAAAAAATCTGAAGATCCATCCTCGATAATTCCGCTTTTAGACGCTAGAGGGCACTGATGGTCCATACCGCCACCGTTGGTGTTGCCACCCCTAAAAAAGTTTCTCCCCCACAGGTGTTGCTATGGCAACCGAAGCAGAAAAATATTTCTAAGTTCCAATTATTATTTCACTTTTCGCCGCTAGAGGGCACTGATGGTCCATACCGCCACCGTTGGTGTTGCCACCTCGAAAAAAGTTTCTCCTATACTTATAAAAAATATCATTCAAAAAATTTATTTCCCCCTCAACCCCTCGTACAAGACTACGACATCGTTGCCACCCGACAAAAAGTTTCTCCAAAATTTTTACCCCCACCTTTTTTCATTTCCCCCCCCCTTTTACACCCCCGTCCAGGATTACGAAAATCCAAGATGGCGGCCCTACCGCATACCGCATACCGCACATACCGCCATCGTTGGTGAACGCCCCTATTCTTACTACTTAACGGCCATAAAAATGACTTTATCAAAATGAAATTTTAGTATGCTGAGACTTTCTGTGGGATGTTTGAGAATGAAAATGAAAAATTTCACCCAATGGAGTTTGAGATTTAACCAGGGTTGAGAAAATGAAATACATTGAATCCTATGGGACTTTCTTAACATTTTCTTAACATTCAAACATTTCATAAGCAAAATTAAAATTCACATATTGCATCGAAAATTTTAGGAAATATTCAAATTATCACATAAAATGTGTAAAAAAAAGTTTCAGCAAAATGTGTTGGGTAGTTTTTTTTTAAAAAAAGTTGAAATATTAATTACACCCATGATATATAAAAAGATCACGTGACTCATTTCAAATAAAATACGGCTTCTATTTTTCTGCTGTTACAGTAGATATAAGAATAAGAATATTTAAATTTATATTTAGCGTTGCATGCGTCATAAAATCGCTTTTATTTTTGCGTATTTTCTGTGCATTTATATTCTATGTCAATGCAATTACAATATTTTTTATTTTAAATGAACACTAAACTTTTTTTTATTTCTACAACGAAACCCAATATTAACGCATGCTGAATGTAAAGAAATCCAGCGATTGCAAGGAGAGTTGTATAAGAATTACCGAAATTATTTAGCTCTGCAGTCTGGAATATAAGTGATATGAATGAAATAGTCATTGGTTTTACAGAGATTCAGATGATTTATATTGCGATGGTATCATTTGAATAAAGTTCATTTTGTGTAACTAGAATTGTCTTTTTCGATGTAGTTTAAAGTTTTCAAGTATAATAAAATACTGTAATACTGTGAAAATGTAAAAAGTATCAGCGCTAGATGTATCATATTTTAGAGATATTTAAATAAAATTGCATTTCAATTGGAAAGTGTTTCATTATCAAGCCTTTATGTATGACTGATACTTCCTGATCTAATTTTATTTATCCAATAGTATTTGATGCGTTTCAATATCGGTCAATCGGTTTATATATTTGTGGATAATGCAAATTACAACTCCTACAATTTAAAAATAGTGTATCTATTGAATAGAAAGAAATTGAATCGAAAATGCATATCAGTCTGAAAAAGATGACGAACATTTTATATTTAACTAAAATTTAATAACGTAATTAAAAAATAACGGCAAAGAAGATATGCTGTTTAGTTAGTACACGCTGTTTAATTATTTGCACTGCTTTTTATTTAGTTAAACGAGGCTCTATTAAGTACTGGGCCGACCTTTGCTACTATAGTTGAATTTAACTTTAACACTACTTTCAACTCCTTCAGGTTTTAGATCGAATCTAAACACTAAATATGCATTACCCCTAATACTTCAATTTTTATATAGGCTATCACTTAGTTTGGCTTAACTACTGAATTGTTTGTCATATCATACTACTTTGAATTAAGTACAAATCTATATACCAGTGTGGACTAAAATTCAATAAATAAAATGGGTATGTGAAGGGGTGGAACAGCCCAGTAGTTGGTGCATGGAGATTGCACTCGAATGTCCCGATTTAGATTCCATGCTATGCCTAAACTGTACTCCGCGTTCACGCGAAGTACGGACACGTTAAACATGTGGGTTCCTAAGTCCTTCCGAGAGGTTGGTGATAGGGGTTGGAGAGTGCAGTCCCCGTGGATGCTACCCCCACTGAGTTTCGGTCTAAACTGGGTGGCACTTTCCCGACCATCTAAACAGATACCTTACACCTTCGGGTAGGTCGGATGGTCTGTATCGAAGTAAAAGAGATGAAGGGGTTTGTGAAGTAACCTTCATATGGGGTTAAGTGGTGTACATATTTTATTTTCGAAGGAAATATTACGCATTTCTATGCATTTTTGTACAATTATTTCGTACAATCATACAAATTTTAGGAAAAACTGAAAGCGATACCTATAGAATCGGAAATGAAATACTTTGCGAACCCCACAACCCTGTCCGAAAATCGATGCTGAATCCATATCAGTCATAATACACTCCTCAAGAGTAAAATTGCAACACCAAGAAGGAATGAATGTAGCCATATGCAAATCACAGTACCGTGAAAAGAGAGAGTCAGATGTAATTTATTAAGTTTTTCGTACTTAACGGGTCATGTGACACTCTGTTTTGGGTGATTAAGACCAGCAGACAGTTCATCTCGCAAATGCTATCACCGACGATTTGCAGCAGCCAAACTTTCGTAAAAGTAAAGAAGCGATGACTCGAAGACGTCAGCGAGATGTTTACCAGCATCTAACGACTGAGGAACGTAACCGTATTCTGGAGTTGAGTTACGTGGGTTTATCCACAATTTTTTGCAACTGTCACGTGTGTTGGGTGTGTACCAACCACCGATGCATGACACGATGGACGTAAGAATATCAGAGAACGCGATGAAGAAGCCGTGGATCGAATATGCGGACGACAGAGCGCACAGACCGGCAGATTTGCAGAACAGTTCGTCGAAACCCATTCACAACGGCAAGTGACATTCAAAACTGTTTGCCACCATCAACGGTTTCACCTGCGTGCACCCAAACCATTCACAACAGGTTGCATGCAGTACAGTTGCACGGTGCCAGCCACTGGGGTGCCATTAAGTGCTCGACACAGGGACGCAGGTCTGGCGTGATGTCGTCGTCATCGCAACTGGATCAATGAATGACATCGGGTACTGTTTACGGATGAGTCTCGCTTCTGCCTGTAAAGGATTGGCAGCTCTGGACGAGTGTGATTACTTCCCCAGGGAACGCCACTTGCCAGCCCATATCACCGAGCGTCACACCGGCCATTATTGTTTGGTATGTAATAATGTTAGTCCAGTGAACAGCTTTGGTGCCCATTGCAGGTAATCTGACGGACGACCAGTACGTCACACAAATTGTGATGCTTGTGGTTCGACCACTGTTGCAGACCCTCCCCAGAACCGTGTTCCAGCAAGACAATGCCACACCACATGTCGAACTCTCAACTTCCTAGGCAGAATTCACATCCTTTAATAACCGGCAGCCTCGCTGGAATTCTTGAACATGTGTGGACTCTCATCGGACGTCAGGTGCACCGGGGACCACTAGTACATACCGTAGATGAACTGCGTGCCGCAGTGGACGCTGCTGAACAAGGATTACCTCAGGCAACTACTAATAGCCTCATCAATAAAATGCCTCGCCGTTCAGCGGCCTGTATAGCTTCCTGAGAGGGCCACATTCTTTACTGAATAAACAGGCTTATTTTGCACATCATTGTTTGTTCTTTTAATCATTTGCATATGACTCTCTCTTCTACCTGTATTGTAATTTTAATATTCCTTCCGGGTGCTTCAATTTCACTTTTGACGGGTGTAGAAGATCTATCCTATTACCAATCCTAAGAAATATATGTTGCAATGAAAAGGCTTTAATTGGAAGTGACATCTCTAGAACCAAGAGACGTGTGAATCCTTTGTGAACTCCTCCGCTGCCCTCACTATAAATTAATGCTGAATCCGTATCAATCATCATCTGAGCTCTATCTATAGCCGATTTTGAATAAATGTTTCAAGAATATTTTGTGAGTCGAAAATGGAAAAGGATCAGAAATAAATGTTGCAAAGACAATATAAATTTTCTACCGAAACTGGTATCTTCAGAACTGTAAGTAGAAATCTTTAGTGAGACTCCCCTTCCCAACTAGAATTTATTGCTATATCCATATCAGTCATCATTTAAACTTTTTCTATATCCAATTCTGGAAAAAAAATAGTTGTTTCAAGGAACAATTTTGAATCGGAAAAGAAAAATAGGGAATTTCCAATTCTTAAGGAACTTGAAGCTTAATCCATATCAGTCATCATCCAAACTATATCCAGAGCCAATTCTGAGAGACAGATGATTTATTAAAACGGAAGTGCAAATCGTTAAGTAACCCCTTACATCCTATTGAATTTGATGATGAATCCATATCAGTTGTCAACTAAGCTCCATTGGAACAGATGTAATATAATCCCTCTTTTATTTTTGGCAATTTTAGGTGTGATTCTGGCAATCCGTGTTATGATTTGAAGAACATTCCATTCTGGCAACTCTTTCAGCGTCTTTTGTCGCCCTTCTGTCGTTTTTTGTCGCTCTTTTGTCGTCTTCTGTCGCCCTTTTGTCGTCAAGGTAAAAATCACAACATTACATTCTTGTACAACAGTTGTTCCGTTTGTGCAACAGTTGATCAGTAGCAATTCAAACATGGGCCTTTCCCCTCTGAAAAAACATCACAGAATTCGGTACTGCTGGCTGTGGGAGATCTCACGTAGCAACAGCTGTTTGTGCAACTGGTGTTCTGTAGCTTATAGATCACAATAGAATCAGATTTTTTCAGATGAAAATCAGATGAAAATCAGATGAAAAATCAACTCAGATGAAAATCAGATGAAAAATCAAATCAGATCAAATAAGATGAAAATCAGATATTATTTATTTTTACCTTAGTGCTGAAAGGGCGAATTTTATCTTGGCGACAAAAGGGCGATAAAGTACCACAAAATGGTGATAAAAGGGCGATAGAGGACGCGGGAAAGGGTCGCCAGAATGGAATGTTCTCCAAATCATAGCAGGGATTTCCAGAATCTCACCTAAAATTTCCAAGTATGGAAAAGGCTTTTTATTACATCTGTACCCACTCCATTTTTAGCAACCCTTTAAAAATAGATGTTTCAAGGAAAATGTAATTTTTTTAACGTAAGTGCAATCTTCAGAACCGAAAGTGGGAACCTTTAGTGATTCGCATTATGACTCAGGGGGAAAACTCGAAAAGAAAATTCTTGATTAGGTCCCTTACTATCTTCAGAACTTGATGTTAAATCCATATGTTATTATCTAAGCTTTATTTATAGTCAATTTTGAGAAATAGACATATCAAGTAAAATGAAAAATTTTGAACGGATCCATAGTTAAAAGATTTGTACACAGATACTTCAGGTCAGGCTCGAAGTCTGTGTACCTCATTAATCTGTACTCTGCGAAAATATTTCCAACTGCGCCTTTTGAAAAATTAAACTAACTAATTTAATTTATCCCCGCTTTAAATCTCGAGCAACTCCGGTATATGTTTCAGTTTTTCATATTTTAGAAACAAGAAAACATAAAATGGATTTCAAAGTGCAGAAATAGAGATATATATTTTTACTTTCTCATACGTAGTATTGAGAAAGTATTGTAGCCCCCCTCGGGGTGGGGGTGAGTTACCCGCCCCTCAGGGGTACATTGTCAAGTATGGTATCAATCAAAAGATGGTTTCATGCTCTTCAAAGTGAAGGGTAACACGGCATAATTGTAATCATTTGGATCTATAATACCGATTTTTCAAAAATTTTCTTGTAACTTTTGAAAAAGAAAGCTACTAAAAGTGGATTCTGGTAGGAGGAAGTCGAGTTGAGCCACACTTCCGCTAATTTTAAGAAAGAGATGGCAATTGTAAGCTTTTTAAATTCCGTTTTTAAATATAAAATAAAGATTATTGGAACGAGAAAAGTCGTTTCTAAAATGAGTGACGAATTATTTTTTTTTCCTTTTTCTCATCTGAAGTCGTTAGAATCTCATTTGAATAACGTGCGAGAAAATTCGCAGGAAATTTGCTTTTTAAGAAACTGTTGTAAACTTATTTGGCAAAAGTAATACTCAAATATTGAGAGAAAAAGCATTTTAGAAAGCGGCGAGGAAACGTAATATACATTTATTTTTGTTTCTAATCTGAAATTACGTTAAGCGCATTTTATTTTGCAATTTAAATCTGCATGCTGTTTATTTTTTATGAGTTTCTAGAAATATAATTCATTTTAGAAAGATAATTTTAATAAGCATTAGATGTAAGCTAGGAAATTTTATTCGGGCTTATAATATATTAAGTGTAATATAATGAATGTTATTTTTATTTTATCTTTTTCACCGTCTTTAGATGTTATCAAAAAATTTATTACAGGGGCGTTCATTGAATACACGGTTTCAATCAATATCATTAATTTATTGCTTATATCGACATTACATCTTAAAACACATAATATTAAGCCAGAAAGCCTGTTCTGAGGTAAAATCTTTCGATTTTGAACTAAAATCTTTCTCGGGACACAAATAAATGAAATTAGTATCACAAAAAGTTTCTTTAATGTCTGAATTATTGCTTTCTCAGCGAATTTTCATTCAATTAAAAAATAGTAGGACACTGCTCATAATGATAATGTAAAAAAATAAAATAAAAAAAAAATATTCTGATATCTTTTAAATTCGTAAAGTTAGAAAACCCAAAAAATAAACGCACCTGATTTGTTGTTGATTTGTTGTCCTGTGATTTGTTTCCTCTAGACAAAAGGGATGGAGATAAAGTTTTGGATTAAAACCTTTCTCCTTAAGGGATATTGTGGTAGTGTGATTTCCAAATGGAAAACGCTACGAAATCGTCTCAGTTGAAATATCAGTTGATAATTATTAACTTGCACTCAAGAACATTATAATATAGGTGTGTTAGTTCGCGTCTTGGCTGAAAGATTTTTGATGCGAAACTAAATACCTTACGTCTTATGACTTAGGGGTGGGTGGCTCAAATAGACCCCAGCACAGCGACCAAAGGTCTATTGTACTATCCCCAAAAGAAAAAGGAAAGATAATTAAAAGCAAAAGATCTCTACGAGAAGAGACCTGTGGCTGAGGCAACCACCAGCAGTCATTTAAGAGGAATGAATCTCTTACAGTTCTCAGGGCTCTCACAATTCGACCCTAGTGCTCAAACTTATAGGCAAAGAAGGGTCTCATCACAAAGTATGTGTGAAGCTGTTCCCTCCATATACAGACAACCTCTACAAACCAGGTCCTTAATAACACCCATAATGCTTAGTTACTTTTAAGAGTGCAATGCCCAGTATGGAGCCCAATAGTCTTTCTAATGCCAGTTCTGTTGAGTCTCAATATACTAACCACCTTAGGGCGCGGCGTAGAGTAAATCTTGAAAGGAATGTTACTTAGATAAAATGGAAGTGCCATGATGTTGTTGCCAATACGTAACAGGAAAGCCTTTGTTCTAATTTGAAGGTCGGGGTCAATTGACTTTGACAACGGATTTGGTAAAATATCGCCAGCTTGGCGACTTTTGACAGGTCCTAGAAACTTCTCGAATTTTGTAAATTGGCTAAAAATTTAAGGAGTTGCGTGCTTTTATCAGAACGTTCTACAGAGGGCATGGTATAAAAACTCGCTATCGTTCGTTTGGGTTGTTGATGTGATACGAATAAAAGTGTCTGCAGAATATAAAACAGAACCCAATGTATAATTTTTCTTTGGATTAAATATGTCTTCATTGATTAAATATGCCCTTTATAAGCTAAGGCTCCTACATATATAGGCTGGCGTAACAGCGGCCATTGGATTCAAAGAAAGATAAAACATTCTAGACTTCTTTCTTGAATATTTGGTACAAGTTTTTGAAAGCAAAAGCACCCATTTTACAGTTAAATTACGTATCAAATGTCGATCATGTAACATTCCCGAGTCTTTGAAATAACACTGACAGACTATAACTGACTGAATCTGTTGGATCAAAATGGCAGTTACGTCAGCCTATATATTTATGGGCCTTATTCCGACAGCACGATCGCCCAGTGAAGCGAATGCAAATGTTATATCCAAATGTTTCATGGTCGATAACTTCGTAGTTTGCGGTCTAATTCCGACAAAATAAACCACGTTCTATTAATCTTTTGAAAATTTAACAAAAATATCAAAAAACCAAAAATATATTCAAACTTTTCTCTAGGTGCTTTATACCATCGTCGCACATAACATATATCAAACCTTTTCCATTCGATATATACGAAATGATGTTTCACATTGATCTCTAACGAGTAGCAGAGTTACTCAATTTTAATTTATAGATGATGTAGCACGATTTCAAATACAAGGCTATCAATCTAAAGTTTCAAATACAAGGTTTATGCCAAATTTTTATTCATTTCTAAATCGTATTATGACTACGGAGAAACAAACCTAACAGATGTTATTTACATTTCTCCATAAATTCCTAATTAATGTCCTTTTGTTTCAAAGAATTTGATTACAGGTATAAGTAATTACTCTTTGTTAATTACAGCACTTTTTTTGTTTTGCGAGTTTCATTCCTCTTTTACATCCAAGTTAATTATTTCATGTTTAACTTATTGCTGGAGAAATTTGTTCTCAAAACTTGTAAATGGCATATGTTTTTACTAATACTTTTAATTGATAACTAATTTTAAGCATGGGACATGCTGCTGTTCTATGGTGATTGCAAAAGAACCATTTATATAAAATATTACTTTTGCTAAAAAAAATGAATACTTAAGGTTATCAATTCTGTCACTATCACCTGCGCCTGAAAGTTAGGAATTTTGAATTATATTCGGAACTTTCCACTAAAATGTATATTACATAAAGTATTATAAATAGACGTTAAGAATAAAATGAAAGTACTTTATAGAAGTAATGGTTTTTCTCCCAATTTATATTAAAATCTATTCAAAAATAATAAGAGCGTAATCTTTATATAGGGTTACATGAAAATTCTTTAAGCTCACTAATAACTTTGCAAGGAAAGGGTCATGAGTGTACACATTAGATCAATTCATACAGTGAAGGGACCATGCTTAGTGACTTCAGCGTCTCATGCAAAATAATATCATTTGGGCATCCGATGACTTTCCCTACAGTCTCGAATTCATTTTTTCTTTATTTCAATCATAAGTCATTAAATTGAGTTCAATTTCACGAAAATTTTTTTGAAATTACAATAAATATGCAGTCTTAATTCAATTTTCGTTTCCATTTGGCAACAAGACGTATTTTAAAAGGCGACGTGGCAAAAATGCGAAAAATCTGATATATCTAGAAAATGTTTAGTCCAAGAGGTATGGGGTTGATCTTAATTTTTTGGAAATATTAATTACGTGTAAAACAAGCATTTAATTGGTACATTTGAGCATATGTAGTCTTTGATGTTAGGTTTGGGCCATTTTTGCGCGGACGTTTTATAGAGAAAAAATCTGATGTGGGCAACATATGACTTTCCTTATATAATGCAATGAATTTACTACTTTTACAGTTAAAAAAAATGTTATTCTTATAGTAGATACTTATATTCTTGCAAAGATATTGGATTTTATTGAATTAGTCGTCAGTTTCATTGATTTAGCGTCATTTTTATCCAATTGGCGAGATTTTCGTTAATTTAGCAACAATGAAAAATGTCGGCAAGTTGGCGACATTCCGCTAAATTCGTCGCCAAAATCTCGCCAAGCGTTACGGACGAAGATATTAGTTATTCTTACAGCAGATAAATGATTATTGGCATTCAAATACAAAAGTATTACTCAAAGTATCTTTTCTCGTGAATGGAAGGAGTTAGATATACGAGAATGATGTCACCAAATTTATCGCATGATACTACATATGAAAAGTGAACATGTTTCTTAACAGTTAATATTTTTTTTAATTTATAGGAGTTTTTGATAAATTTATTTGAAAAATGTGCAATATCTCGAGAACGGTTCATGCTAGTGTTCTAAAATTTATGTCAGTCGTTTTCGAAGGAAAAATTACATAAGAAATGTATATTTGCGAAACTTTTTTAAAGGTTTTGATTTTTGATGATTTTTTCAAAATTTCACTCGAAAATTTAGGAGGATTCTGAACATTGGATTGTGTTTTAAAACAATAAGCTTCCAGTATTCATGGATTGTGATTTTTGTACTAAATTTCATTCTAATCGCTCCATTCGTTCGTGAGAAATTGTCTCCACAGTCTCACTGACTCTCTCTCTCTCTCACACACACATACACACACACACACACAGACATCATCTCAAAAATGTACGATTCGCGATCAGGGATGCTTGAAACGTGCTCTCCCGTCGAAAACTCGAATTCGAATTTTCGACCCCGTCACAATATTTTTCTTATACATTATGTATATAAGGAAAGTAATATCAAAGAAAGTAAAAGGCAGTTTATTTATTTTCGAATTGTACCAAAATCTAAGCAGCACCAGGGTACTCATAGGTGGCATACCTACCAAATATCATGAAATATTGTCTTGTTGAGTTAGAGTGGATAAATACATTGCACAGACAGACACACAAAGAGAGAGATAAACACAGACGTCGCTATAAAAATAGTTTTTTCGGGTTCTAACGTGCTCAAAACGAGTAGATCAGTCGAAAACTCGAGTTGCGATTTTCGACACGATTCCAACACTTTCCCTATACATTCCCATGCATTGTAGAGAAAGAAAAATTTAAAAATTTTAAGATAACGAACTCAGAGATCAAGCGAGAGGGAAGAAAAATATATGGAAGGCAATAAACACCTTTCAAAAATTGTATCATCAGGGACTCTAACACGATTGCACCTGCAATGCTTGTCAAAGTACACAGCAATATTTTTTTTCGTATTCAAATGTGCACCGTTCCTGGTGGGGGACATTTTGAACTGACTGTGCATTAGATTCCTGCGCATGTAAGTACTGTATATTTTAGCATTCCTGAATAAGAGAGCTATTCTCCGTGTGGAATGCCTTGTCTAACACTTTTAGCGCCCATTCTTACCCATTAGACAATGCTCTATAACTGTGTAATTAACTACTTTCGTCCCTCTTGCTTTGTGGTTACGCTCATTATGCTAACTTTTAGAGTTCTCCACTAGGAGCGCTGATATCACGTTTGTTTAATAAGGCGTGATCACTTCAATATATAGCCGGATTGTGTATACTCATGGAACCTTTTCCTAACAAAATTATTGGGTATTTAGAAACTTTTTTAAGAACTATGCATACCTACGTTTCGAATGATTGTCTAACTGACAAAAGCTCACAGCTTATCAATATATATTCTACAACTATCAAATTGATTAAGAACACACGCTACCATTTTAATTCAACAAAAGTATTACAAAATGCCCGTTGAATGTAAAAGGGTTAAAACACTTGAAACTAGTTTTTTGGTTATAATTACAATTATAGATGAAAAAATAGACCGATGGCAACCATACGGTGGTCTAATGATTATTTGAAAGGTTTTCTACCATGGAGTTAGAATGAAGATGATACTCCTATAGATGAAACGCTTGAAAATGCCATAATGCTTTGAGAATTATCTCCAGGTGTCGATAGTGTTAATAAAGTACTCTGTTATTAGTTGATACAACAGAAAGGCGCAGTATTAGTATATGTAATTTTGATTGTTTTTAAATGAAGTTTTCCCTAATTATGAGTATAATTAACCAGTATTTTTTCCTAGTTGTAAGATGGAGTGCAGAATATACGAAGATAAAAATAAAGTAATTTTGAATACTTAGTGTTATTCTTTATTATTTCAGTTCTACTTTACATAGTGTTAATAATTTATTTTTAAAAAGTTGAACGTTGCAATAAATATTTTAAGTCTTTCGCCATAGAAATGTATACAATGCAGGACTATTTATCTTATCCCAGCGCCACCTGAATTATTGTCTCAAACGATATTAGCGTTTTCTTAATATAAAGTTTTAACTCCTCACTTTTACCTCCATGTTTTCTACCCATAGTTTGCGAGTTCGATCTTTGCTGATCGTGGAGATAACTTTTTGTCGCGAATTTACCTCAAGTTACCGTCCAACAAACACGCTACGGATGGTACTGTGTAGGCAGGGACGAAGTGTCGGTTATCAGAAGATTTTCAGGCCAATCACTTTTCCACCCCGGACATACGATAATCGATTTAAACACATGGGTATATTGTCAGAACTTTAAACAATGTGACGTTCATTGTTTTAACTTGCATTGCGTGATTTGGGATGTTGTTTAAAGTTGTAGAAGATTACCTAATTAGTGTCTGAATACCGATGTGAAGAATTCGACTTAAACTATAATTAAACATTATACTTGTAATTTTCTCACTTTTGTCCATAAATGCGATCCAATTTTTAAAATATTATGAATGGAGAAGACATTTAATTGTCTTTTAAAATGAATGCATATCATCGTAAATGTGATGACATGACAGGTGGTAATTTTGATTGACTTTAGAATCAAATAATAATTAGAATAAATGTCCTCAGGAACGGTAAAGAGGTACCCTTGATTCAATGGTTCCAGTACCCTGCAGGTGTTGTTGCACACAGCAGCGGTCATCATTTTTATATAAGTCCCCTGGACTCCTACGAATTGTCATTCCGGACATATTATCACTCTTTTTTTTCCAACTTGTGTCACACTTCATTCTCAATTCTGCTGTCCTCTATGAATTTTCACTGAACTCGGTTCGTTTGTTATAGCTCAGCCTTCATCTACCCATTGGCAAACAGGCTTGTGTGAGGAGCTTTCTCACTGTCCATATTACTTATATTCCGCAGTCTATGCAACTGCTCATTGGTCGATTTACATCACGGCCCGCAGTCTAAAACACCACGTTACCACTCACTGTGTATGGGACTTCTCTATTGCATCATAAACTGTGAGACTTCTTACACATGTAAAAAATGCATCGTTTGGTTTTGTTAAAATTAAATGAAAATACAGTAAGATAAATTTATATCCAGTAACATGAAATAAATAAAAATTCGAAATGTAAGACATTTGAATTTTTATATTCTTTATAATTAAAATATATAGATATTTAATCATATTTATTTTACTGCATTAGAAATGAACTTAAAAAACTTACGTAAAATATAGTTTTAGCTTCACATAAATCTTTTCATATCTTTATATTCTAATTTTTAACCACACATACACACACACAAAGTAAAAGAGTATAAAATGTTTTTTACTGAACGCTTAAAAATCATATTTCAAGTGGTAAAAGCTATATGTGGATTTCAATGAGTTTTGAAATTACCTGCAATTAAACGACTTAGAAATGCTAAAAAATCTGTGTCTTAAAACTGTAAGCACAACGGTTTTTAAAAACTTAATTGGATGATTTCAAAAGCTATTTTTTGCTCATTCGCATTTAAACTTCATTTTTAATCTAGCATTATCAAGAAAAGAATATTCACTTATTTTTTTACTACAGTTTTTTTTTTAAGCGTGTTTTGCAAAACATTAATTTTTACACAGAATTTGTGAAGAAAATAACATTTGGTGAATTTCAAATTATAACTTTTTTTTTTACTTTCTTTTAGTATTGTATAGACAAAGTAATTTTTTTCAGAAAATTTTCGCCGTCGAAAATTTTTGACAGAAGAGCACAAGTCATGATTTAACACACTCCCAGCAATTTTGTAAATATTCCGTCTATGCATGTATGTGTGTATGCGTATGCTCTATTCAGTATATACACGGTGACTCAAAAATGAATGCATGTATTATTGTGATTATGGATATAACATTATGGAAAAATTAAAAATTTATAGAATTTACAGCAATTCTCACGATTAGAGCTCCAATTATTGGAATTTTAAGAATCCAATTTGAAAATTATTTTTAGGGGAGAATAGGGATTTATTTTTTTTTATTTCGTAAGGAGAGGCGATATACAATCAGAAACAATGTTAATATATGATCGATAAGGAAAATAATTGCTTGAATTACACTATGGATCCAATGGTATTAAAATAGTATATACTGGGTTCCCAGGAATGTCCTTAAGCACCTCCATATGTATGGAAATGTGTACATATCACCATGAGTGTACACTATAGTAAAGCCACCATGCCAATCAAATGAAAGTAACTGCAGTGTTTTGAGCGGAAGACTCAAAAAGTTAGGATAACAAACTCAGCAACAAAACGAGATAGATGAAAAATGTGAATTAGAAAGTTGTGAACATTGCAAAGAACCTTGCCGCCCAACTGGGACTCGAACCCAGGATCTCCGAACTGGCCAGTCGTCGCTCGATCGTTGAGCTATTGGGACGATATTGCAAGTTCTTATCCTTAAAGTGGACTCTGCATTCTCCACCCTTAGTCACATTGGTGGGTGAGGGCGCGGTAGCCCTGTGGTTAGCGCGCTGCAGTTGCACTCGGTAGGCCCGGGTTCGATTCCAGCCACTGCCCAAACTGATGCCGTTTTCACGCGGAGTACGATCACGTTAAACATGTGGGTCCGTAAGTCCTTCCGAAAGGTTGGTGGTAGGGGAAAGAGGGTGCGGTCCCTATGGAAGCCTCCCCCACTGGGTTCCGGTCTAAATTGTGTGGCACTTCCCGGCCGTCCAAACAGATACCTTACACCTTTCTGGTAGGTCGGACGGTCTGGGTCGAAGAAGAAGAAGAAGAAGATTGGTCGGTGACTGAAAATCTGCTTGATCACTTCCTTGCTATTTTTACCTGCCGCTACTATATTTATTCAGACTAGAATCCTGCTGCTACTATTTTTACCCATCCTGCGTGGTCGTTATCCTTTTTTACTTTCCTTATATACATAATGCATAAGGAAAGTATTGTGACGGGGTCGAAAATTCGAATTCGAGTTTTCGACGGAAGAGCACGTTTCAAGCATCCCTGATCACGAATCGTACATTTTGAAGAGATGTCTGTGTGTGTGTGTGAAAGTATGTGTGTATGTGTGTGTGTGTGTCAGTGAGTCTGTGGAGACGATATCTCACGAACGAATGCAGCGATTCGAATGAAATTTGGTACAAAAATCACAATCCGTGAATACTCGAAGCCTATTGCTTTAAAACACAATCGCATGTGCAACCCCCCCTAAATTTTTGAGTGAATTTTGAAAAAATCATCAAAAAATCAAAACCTTTAATGAAGTTACGCAAATAGACATTTCTAATATAATTTTCCCCCAGAAACCGATTGACATAAACTTAACACTAGACTGAACCATTCTCGAGATGTTGCACATTTCAAAATTAAAAAAATCTGATGTGGGCAACACATGACTTTCCTTATATAATGTAATGAATTTACTACTTTTACAGTAAAAAAAAAATCGGTTTTTCTTATAGTAGATACTAATATTCGTTCCAAGACATTGAATTTTCGACAATTAGTCGTCATTTTCATTGATTTAGAGTCATTTTTATCCATTTGGCCAGATTTTCGTTAATTTGGCAACATTTCAGAAAGTCGCCAATTTGGCGACATTCCGCCAAATTCGTCGCCAAAATCTCGCCAAGTGCTATGCACTAAGAAATAATTTATTCTTACAGCAGATAAAAGACTATTGGCGTTCAAAAATAAATGTATTACTCAGAGTATCTTTTTTCATGAATGGAACGAGCTAGATCCACGAGAATGATGTCACCCAATTTATCGCATGGTATTACATATGAAAAGTGAACATATTTATCAATAGGAAATATTTTTTTTTATTTTATATGACTTTTTGATATTTTTTTTTTTTGAAAAATGTACAATATCTCAAGAACGGTTCATGTTAGCGTTCTAAAATTTATGTCAATCGTTTTTTAATGAAAAATTATATAAGACATGTTTATTTGCGTAACTTTATTAGTGGTTTTGATTTTTTGACGATTTTTTCAAAATTTCATTCGAAAATTTAAGGGGGTTCTGAACATTCGATTGCGTATAAAAACAATAGACTTCCAGAGTTTACGGATTGTGATTTTTGTACCAAATTTGGTTCAAATCGGTCCATTTGTTCGTCAGTTATATTCTCCACAGACCCACTGACACACACACACACACGTACTTTCACACACACACACACACACAGACATCACTTCAAAAATGTTTGATTCGTGTTCAGGGATGCTTGAAACGTGCTCTCCCGTCGAAAACTCGAATTCGAATTTTCGACCCCGTCACAATACTTTCCTTATACATTATGTATATAAGGAAAGTAATTATTAAAAAATCCCATAAATTAAAAAAGCATATCAACTGTTATGAAACATGTTCACTTTGATGGAATCATTCTCGTGGATCGAACTCGTTCCATTCACGAGTGAAGATACTTTGAGTAATACTTTTGTATTTGAACGCCAATAGGCATTTACCTGCTGGAAGAATAACTTATTTCTCCGTTCATAACGCTTGGTGAGATTTTAGCGACGAATGTAGCGGAATGTCGCCAACTTGGCGTCTTTTTAAATGTTTCCAAATTAACGGAAATCTCGCCAAATGGATGAAAATGACGTTAAATCAATAAAAATGACGACTAATTGAAGAAAATAAAATATCTTGGAAGTATCTACTATAAGAATAACATTTTTTTTAACTCTAAAATTAGTAAATTCATTGCATTATATGAGGAAAGTCATGTGCTGCCCACATCAGATTTTTACTTTCCTTATATACATAATGTATAAGGAAAGTATTGACACGGGGTCGAAAATTCGAATTCGAGTTTTCGACGGGAGAGCACGTTTCAAGCATCCCTGATCATGAATCAAACATTTTTGAAGTGATGTATGTGTGTGTGTGTGTCAGTGAGTCTGTGGAGACGTTAACTGACGAACGAATGTACCGATTCGAACGAAATTTGGAACAAAAATCTCAATCCGTAAACACTGGAAGCCTATTGTTTTTATACGCAATCGAATGTTCAAAACCCCCCCTATATTTTCAAATGAAATTTTGAGAAAATCGTCAAAAACTCAAAACCGCTAATAAAGCTACGCAAATAGACATTTCTTATGTAATTTTTCATTAGAAAACGATTGGCATAAATTTTAGATCGCTAACATGAAACGTTCTCGAGATATTGCACATTTTTCAAAAAAATTGTCAAAATGTTATATAAAATTAAAAATAAAAAATATTTCCTATTGAGAAACATGTTCACTTTTCATATGTAATGCCATGCGATAAATTTGGTGACATCATTCTCGTGGATCTAGCTCATTCCATTGATGAAAAAAGGATACTTTGAGTAATACTTTTGTATTTGAACGCCAATAGTCAGTTATCTGATGTATGAATAACTTATTTCTCCGTCCATAAGTATCAAGAAAGCATATAAGTATCTACTATAAGAAAAACCTATTTTTTTAGCTGTAAAAGTAGTAAATTCATTGCATTATATAAGGAAAGTCATGTGTTGCCCACATCAGATTTTTTTTATCGGTGCTGCATATTCCAAAGCCCACTACATCCGTGCCATTCGTACTGTAGTCGCTTTCATGTTTCTGACATCTTTGCTCTAACCTTCAGGGTTAATTCGTTCGGGCGCCATTGTAAAGAACCTTGCCGCCTCAACCGGAACTCAAATCCAGGATCTCCGAACTGACCAGCCGACTCTCTACCGTTGAGCTATTGTGACGATATTGCAAGTTCTTATCATTGAGGTTGATCCTGCAACATACTTTAAAATGTAGGAATCTACACCATGAACTAACGAAACTCTGTGGAATGCAATAAATATCTGCAAAAAGTTATAGCAGTAGGGCCTGTAACACGGTTATGCCTACAATGTTTGGCAAACTGCATGGCAACATCTCTCACGAATGTCTCTCACGAAGCACATTTTAAACATAATCTACACTAGATGTATGTTCATGTCAGTGTTTACTGTATCGTTCATCAGTATGACAGCAGTATGACGGCTGCAAAGCGAAATGGGTGATAGAAACCGAATATAAAGTTCTAGTGTGTTATCTTTCAATAGAGGTCCATAGCAGTAACGCACGAAACGGGTATACGGAAAGTAATAAATATCTGCTAAAAAAAGCATCCCCCGGACCTGTACCACGGTGGTGCATACAATGATAGTGGAAGTACACGCTACTATTTTTCCTCGAATTCAAATGTGTATAGTTGCTGACGAAAGTCATTTTGAATAGGCTGTATTAAGGCTCCTAGATATACAGGCTAACTCAACCGCCATTTTGATTCCAATCAGTTCAGTTTGTTATCGCCTGCCAGTGCTATTTCAATGGCGTGCGCATGTTATACTGTGGAAATTTGATAAGGAATTCAGCTGTATAATAAGTGTTTCAAATAATTGTATCATTCACTCAAGAAAATTGTCTGTGGGGGGCGATAGCCAAGTGGTTAGAGCATGGGATTGCATTCGGACGACCCGAGTTTGATTTCCGCTTATGCCCAAACTATCGGTATGTTCACGCGGAGTACGGGCACATTAAATATGTGGGTCCGTAAATCCTTCTGAGATGTTGGTGGTATGGGAAGGGTACGGTTTCTGTGGATGCCTCCCCACTGGGTTCCGGTCTAAATCGGGTGGGACTACCCGGACGTCCAAACTGATACCTTACACCTTCTTGTACGTCGGACGCTCTCGATCGAAGAATAATAGGTGCTTAAACACTTTTCTGGGAACCCTATATAAATTGAAAATACTATAATGGAGGAAACAAAATTCAAATTGAGTTTTTAGCATGTAAATATGTTTTGAGCATCGTTGAATAGGAATTATTTGTTTAGGTACGATAACTATATTGGTTTTCAAAAATTATCTTTACATGCATGAAAACACAGATTTTTCAACAACTGTTCAATATAATTGAATGAATTTTACCGGGGTGATACATGGCAGCTTAACACATAAATATAAACTGAAAAATCGAATATAAGTGCTTACGGTACAATATTAATTACGGAACAATTAAAACTGAACTGATATGTGACAAAGATATTTAAAAGAAAAATTGAATAACTTTAAAACAAATGCAGACTTTTGACATTAATAGGGTATACACATAGTGTTATATACATATCACAACTCGATGTCATGCTCGCCATAAGGTGGTTAATTAGAGTTTGGGGCAGTAAGTTCCACTCCTCCAGTAATGCGGTCTTCAAGGCATTGCTGTATCTAGCAATGCTGTATTTAAGGCACAGCAATGAAGCCTTCAAGGCATTGCTACATCTATCAATGCGGTCTTCAGGGCATTGCTGTATCTAACAATGTTGTTTTCAAGGCACTGCTATACCTAACAATGCGGTCTTCAAGGCATTGCTATCTCTAGCAATACGGTCTTCAAGGCATTGCTATATCTAGGTGGAGGATTTCGCAATACAACAGCACTTCCAAGGGCGTCCCAGAAGTTTTCAATCGGCTTACAAGCAAGAGATTCGGCTGGCCAGTTTATTCGCTCAGTGCCTTCGCTTTCAAGAAGTACACATACACCTATAAAAAACCATACGTAGGTTTTTAGACTTCATCTCGATCCACACACAGATCCTCTGTCGAGGATCTGTATGTAGGGGTGTACGTCCATTGATCATTATGGCTTCTGGTATGAATAATGGTCATATTCCCTAATACATGTGGGATTATTTCAAGTTCCTGGCTCCCTCCCGATGTAAACGCCTTTAGAATCAGAGGTTAAACTGTACCTTAACTCGGCTCTGAGGAGAACACAGGCCCACAGTTGTTGACTCCAGCTTTGATTCTCTGCACTAATTCAGACGGGTTCTCTTTTGTTGTGAGATCAGTGAAACACATACCATTGGCACAAAGGCCTTTCTTATTAAGTATACAGTTGCGATACTAAAGTTTCAGTAGCGGCTGTAAGTTCTAAACTCAGCTGCATAGCAGTAGACTCTCTGTTGCAACGACCGTTAAGGATACATACTCATCTGTAGAAGCAGTTATTTTTCTACGGCTTTGTCCTGGCTACATAGCAACAGTTACAGTGTCTTGAAATTGTCCCCATAGGACGGAGACTGTCTATCGTAAAACATTCAGTCATCTTGCCTCTTCCATGGATGTCTGCTTATAGCTGCTAAACGACCGACAGTTTGCTACCACAAAGATTCTTCCAAATGATACCTCGGAGACATAACAAACTGTTTTGAATCGATAAACACCGAAACTGAATCTTGAACGACACGCGCATGAAGTGTATTCGTATGGAAACATACTTTGCACACGTTTGGATGACATTACATCATTATTTAAATATCAGAAACAGTTTGATCAAATTGGATTAGATAATTATAGTTGAGTTTACCTCTTGTTCATTTCTCTGAAAAATAAATCAGATTGTTTGGGTATTTCATGAAATATCATTATTTTTATGCATGCAAGGATTATTTAGGATACCAGTGTATATGTGTATGTATGTGGGGGGTCGTTTTGTGCTAGTAATGATAATTGCTAGCACAAAACGACGATTGTGCTAGTAATGTGCTAGCAATGATATGGTAATTCATGATGATCATGACTATAATTAGTGATAACTTTGTGATAATTATAATTAGGTTTACCTCTTGTTCATTTCTTTGAAAAAATAATCAAATTGTTTGGATATTTCATTAAATATCAATATTTTTATGTATATAAAGATTATTTGGGACACAAGTGTGTATATATGTGTGTGCGTGTGTGCCGTTCTGTGCTAATCCATGTTTTGTCCCGTTATCCATAATATAAGTGTACTAAGATTTAGACTTCTAGGTTACTAGGATATTTATTCTGTAGGGTCTGGAAAGACAAAAACATGCCAAACAATTATTATATAGATGCCAAAATATCTATATTTTATTGGAAACTAAATATTTTATGTCGATAATTTTACAGATTTTAAATTGTATTCAACTTTAAGTTTGCGATATATTACGTTTCAAACATATGTTTTTATAACCGTGCTTTATATACATTTTATTTACTTTTAAATAGAAGAAATTCTAACTGGTAAATAAAACAGAACAGACATTAAAAAAATAAAAATTGCAATATTTCAAAAAATAAGCACTAGACGCGATTTTTAATAAGCCTCATTATTCTTTATAATTAAAAGTCTTAAAAGCACTTTAGAAAGTATATTTTAGAACTTTACTCACCACTGATTCAAGGAACATAATAATATATGTTTGTTAAACTATTTTTTGCTTATCGGTACTTAAACTTTGCTTTTAATTGCAGGATAATTAAGAATGAATACACCCATTGAAAATTACACAACCATTAATGCTCGTGTAATTTTCAATGGGTTAAACCAACTAATATAAAAAATTATATATTGAGGCAAAGAGAAAGATATGTTGAGGCAATTAGAAAGTTGAGGCAAAAGCTGAAAGAATAAAAATTCAAGTAGAAAACAAACATAAAAAATGGTTGTTTTTAGAAGGTATATCTTTATAATAATTGCCGTCTATAAAAAATTGGCATTTCGAAAATTTTATAATATTATAGTTTTTTTAACTTCATGAGTTCTATTTTGCTAACAGTTTTGTTTACCCAACTGAACGATGACGAGATTATATATTTATTGTGCTAAAGTTCTGGACAAATCACGTAACTCGTTTCCAGCCAATCTTCAAAACTTGAGAAGCTTGTAAGGCTGGCAAAAAGGTGCTAAGTAGGCGCTGTTTCACCAAATTCGTCGCCAAGGTCAAACGACCCGAACCTTCAAATTGTAATAATAGTTTTCCGTTACATATTTGTAACAATACGATGACACTTTCGTTACATAGTTTTTCCACACCTTCCACTTTTTTTTTCGGTCGTCCAAATTGTTACTCAAGTTCTCTGGACGAGTCGGACGGCCTGGGGTTTCCACACCTTCCACTTTGTTACTCAAGTCCTCTGGACGAGTCGGACGGCCTGGGGTTTCCACACCCGTCACAGTTCTATTGCCAATGGCCGTACCGTGCTGAAAAACACCGGTTCTCGTTAGATCACCGAAGTCAGGCAGCATCGGGCGCGGTTAGTACTTGGGTGTGTGACCACCTGGGAACACCGCATGTTGTTGGAACATTTCGGGAGCGGTAGCCCGGTGGTTTGCGCGCTGGATTTGCACGCTGCCACAACTGCCGCCGTGTTCATGCGGAGTACGATCACGTTAAACATGTGGGTCCGTAAGTCCTTCCGAGAGTTTGGTGGTAGGGGAAGGAGGGTACGGTCCCTTTGGATGCCTCCCCCACTGGGTTCCGGTCTAAATTGGGTGGCACTTCCCGGCCGTCCAAACAGTTACCTTACACCTTTCTGATAGGTCGGACAGTCTGGGTCTCAACAACAACAACACACTAATTCTTAAAATATGATGCTTATACAATCTAGTCAACTTTATTTTGTAACAATACGTATTTCAAGATTGATAGTAATCTCTAACGGTTTGGGTCTCAACAACAACAACCCGTCACATTTCTGACCATACTCCTTGTTCTAAGATGTTTCACATTAAAAATGGTTCTCTTCGTCAGAACAAGCGAGAAGCACATATTTCACTAGTCAAAGTAAGATCGGTAACTGCCTTTACAGTGAGTTCCGTCGCAGCAAACTGGACTGAAGAAAGGAAAAAGAGTTGCTAATATCGAAATTAGAAAAAAGAGGTAAAAACCATAGAGAAAGGAGTAGTAGAACGCTATAAATGATAGGAGCAAAAACAAAATATGTGTGTAGATATTTCGTTTAGGAACGTGGCACGAAAAAAGAATTATTTTGTCGAATGGCAACTCGTTTTGACTTGTATGAAAGCAAGGCTAAACTCGAATCGACGGCAACCCCGCTCGCTGTCTCGATAGCGGGGTTACCTGCTACTGTCTTAGAGTTACTGGAGATATCGAGTTTAGCTTTAAGGGTTAGCGTCAGTAAATTTTCTGCCCTATCCGCGCTTTGTTAACTTTCTCGGCACACATATTTCCTTGAAATTCTGCTCAAACAGTTGCGAAATATTTTCTTATAGATAAAATGCTATGCTTAGATTATATTAAAACAAAATTTAATACCCAATAAAACATAGAATATATGTTTTATTTTAATTTAAAATATTTTTGGTGCTGCCATCTGTTGTCGTAATTTAATTCATACCGACTATTTTTATATTTTAATGAACATTTTTAAATGTCTATTCCTTCTAATACGCTATTAAATACAACAACAGATCATATATAATGCCATAATGACGGAAACGTAATTGAACTTGGACTTGAAGACAAAGGAACTTGAAGACAAAACTGCAGTCCTCAGTAATGTACATTCAGATCCCTTATCAAATTTATAGAATGATAAATGACCTTTCCATGATTGTGGCATTATTATATATGATCTGTTGTTGCATTTAACACTGTATTAGAAGGAATAGATATTTAAAAATGTTCATTAAAAAATAAAAATAATCGGTATGAATTAAATTACGACAACAGATGGCAGCACCAAAAATATTTTGGATTAAATATTATTCTAATAAGGAGAAGTACCCTTATTCTAATATTTCTAATTCTAAGTACCCTTATTCTAATAATTATTAATAAGGAGAAAATGAAGTAGGGAAAGTCTGTAGGGAAAGGTATGTGCTGTCCACAGCAGATTTTTTTCACAGTTGAAGGATCAACGTGGATGTGTAATTTCACTCTTTTATGGCACTATGTGAATGGAATACTGCCCTAGGTTCTTTGTAAGTATTGTTCGTCTTGATGTGTAATATCACCTCTCTTTTTTTTTGTTGAAAGAGTTTATGATCATCCTTATTTAAAGAAATTTATAAAAACAAACTGAGTAAAATTTTACGTAATTTGTTAAACAAAAGATAATAAATAAAATGCATTAGAGAACCGAATAAATATTTTTAGTTTGCATCTAAAGCTTACTAATACCATTTGCTTCCAAATATATATTTTTTTGAAGATTACGAAAATATCGTGTAATTTGAAACTTGAAATATACTAAATGTATTTTCAGATTCCATTTTACAACTAATGCATATTGCCTTTTCTGATAAAAAAAATATATTTCCTCTTTTATATACTGTTCGTATTACTTTTGCCAAATATACGTTTTGCCAACTTCTTTTAAAAATAAATTTCTGGCGAATTTTTTCGTACACTATTTAAATGAGTGCTTAACGACTTTAGAGGAAATGGGAAAATAATATAAGAACCTCATTTCAGAAAGGACTTTTCGCGTTTCCATAATTTTCAATTTATATTTGAAAACGGGATTTTAAAACATCACGGAATCACTGTCTGGTTCCAAAGAAAGAATAATTTTTCCGTTTTCTCTCGTTGCAATTTATTTCGAGTTTTAATTTTTACAAAATGTGAGAAATAAGATTATGTTTAGAATATTTATAGAGTGAGGAGCTACGCTAGAGTTTCTGTTGTAGATTAATCTATATCATGTAGATGAAGGAGATTAACTGATTTACTAAGTGATGGATTGCACAAACCAAATTGATGAAGGTAAAAACTTGAAACTTCGCATACACGCGGGAATTAACAGTAATGGGGAAAATATGAAATCTTGGAATTTTGTTCAAAAAATTTATAAACAATGGAATTTTTTTCGTTTGAAAATTTTTCTAGCTATATAGCTCAATAACGACTAGACACACAAAAATATATTTGGTACCATATTGCGCGGGAAAAATGTATTCTATTTTTTGCTAATTGATTCTATTGGTGTATATATAATCTTTCTTGCTATTGTGATTTATAGTTATAGTGGACAATGTTTTTTAACTAGTAATTCTATTTTTATACAGTTTGTAAAGAACCTTGCTGTCCCAAACGGGATTCAAACCACAGATTTCCGCACTTGTCAGCCGACGCTTCACCGTTGAGTTACTGGGACGGAATTACAACCTCATATCTTCAAAATGAACTCAGTATTCTCCACCCTCTAATATCAGATTGGCATGCCACTGACAATCTGACCGACTATATTCTGCTATTTTTGCCCCAGGTTAACTTTTTATTTGTATCCTCTAGGTTAGATTTCTTGATTTGAAATCGGTTCTAAATACATATCAGTTCACTGAATCAGTACTTGTCGTACTAGGGTAATTTTCAGACCCTCAAAATATTTGCACGAACCTATAGGTTGAATTGTTCGGGCGCCATTTTAAAGATCCTTGCTGCTCTATCTGGGAATCGAACCACGGATCTTCGTACTAGTCAGCCGATGCTCTACCGTTGAGCTACTGGACGGCATTTCAAGCTCTTATTTTCGAAGTGGTTTTTTATTCTATTTGTAACCATAGTAAAAGAATTGCTTTTCAAATACAGAAATTTTCCGCTGGTAATTCTGACTAAACAAATAAAATTCTGATGTGTGCTACACATGACTTTCCTTATATAATGCAATAAATTTACTTTTATCACAGTGAAACAATTATGAAAAGATCGACGATATAGTGTTTTTAGCTTTAAATTGTACATTTGGCGCTTTTTCGGACGACAAATTGTAAAACTGTTTCGAAGAACTCAGTTAACTCAAATTGTACTAAAACACTAAATTAACAATTATCAATACTGATAGCATCTTCAATAAGCAATATAGTCTATATATAAAAATATTTTAATAACTAATTCATAAATTGGGTGTCATTTTCATTAACCTGGCGTCTTTTCTTTAATTCAAGCAATATTATTGTCAATCTGGGTTGAATTATCGCTAAGTTGGCGATATTTTGCAAGATCATTCACAAAGTTCGCCAAATGTGTCGCCAAACAAACGGAGAGAAAAGCGTGGCTTAGATACTAGAAGGTAAGCCCATCATATGACGGAATTCAAAATTTGCAAAACATTACCTCTCATTTGGCGTCATTTCTAAGAATTTGGCTATATTTTTATTAATTTGGCAACATTTTCGTCACCTTGGTAACATTTAGAAAAATCCCCAAAGTGACGACATCCCGCCAAAATTTTGTCAAGCGGTAAGGACGGACGGAGAAATGGTTTATTCTTATAGTGGATTCATACGTTCTTTCAAGATAATGACATTTCAACAATTTGTCGTTATTTTAATAGATTTAACGAAATTTGTATCAATTTGGCGACATCTTTATCAATTTGGAGACATTTTTGTCAATTTGGTAACATTTAAAAAGTTACTGTGTTGACGATATCTCCCTAAATTCGTCCCCAATATTTCGCCAAGCGTTAGGACAGAAAAATAAATTATTCTTACAGTAGATTCTTATATTCTTTCCTAGATACTGAAATTTCATTAATATCATTTTCAGTGAGTTAGCGTTATTTTTACAAATTGGTGACAATTTTTATCAATTTCGAGACATTTTCTTCAATTTGAAAACATTTAAAAAAGCTACCGAGTTGGCGATATTCCGCCAAATTTGTCTTCAACATTTCGCCAACCGCCGGAGAAATAGGTTATTCTTATAGTAGATAAATGACTATTGGCCTCTAAATACAAGATTATTACCCACAGTATCTTATATCGTGAATGGGACGAGCTAGATTTACGAGAATGATGTTAACAAATTTATCGCATAATATTATATATGAAAAGTGAACATATTTCACAATAGTTAAGATTTTTTTTTTATTTTATGTGATTTTCTGGTAACTTTATTAAAAAGATGTGCAATATCATGAGAACGGTTCATGTTATGGTTCTAAAGTTTATGTCAATCGTATTATAATGAAAACTTATATAAGCAATGATTATTTACGCAAATTTATTAAATGTTTTTATTTTTTGATGATGTTTACAATATTTCATTCAAATATTCGGGGTCTTCGAAACGGGGTCTTCTTTAATTGCGTTTAAAAACAAAAGGTTCCCAGTGTTCATTGATTGTCATTTTGTGCCAAATTTCGTTCGAATCGCTCCCATTGTTCGTAAGATATCGTCTCCACACACACGCACACACACACAGACACACACATCACCTCAAGGACGCTCGATTCAAGTTCAGAGCAGTGGCAGCTCCTGAGGTGTAGCGGGTGAAGCAGGATAAGCGCTGTTTCACTTAAAGTTATCGGCTGAATGGGTTATTATTTGGCGAATTTTTCAGATTTTTCAGCTATTTTTAGATAATATTTGACAACACTTGTGCCGGTAACGCGATGTGTTTTGATGATGTTCGTTGTCTAGGGGAATCCCGCCATTGCATCTGTTTCATCCATTTCTGAAGTCACGAACCGCCACTGGTTCAAGGATGCTTGAAACGTACTCTCCCGTCAAATACTCGAGAAAATGAAGAACTGTCTGTCTTTGAGGACTTAAAGAGATTCTTCGTCAATATTTCGGAAAAAATTAAGAAAATACCGGAAACTGCTGGAAAATTACCGAAAAAATGAAATCAGCTGCAATTTGAGCTATACGCACTACCATGGGCGTATACTAGATTTTTTCCGGGGGAATGTTAAAATTGATTGCATTCAAAAGTTAGAGATTACTATCAATCTTGAAATATGTATTGTTACAAAATAAAGTTGACTAGATTGTATGAGCATCATATTTTAAGAATTAGTGTGTTGTTGTTGTTGTTGAGACCCAGACTGTCCGACATATCAGAAAGGTGTAAGGTAATTATTTACACGACCGGGAAGTGCGACCCAATTTAGACCGGAACCCAGTGTGGGAGGCATCCACAGGGACAGTACCCTCCTTTCCTTACCACCAATCTTTCGGAAGGACTTACGGACCCACATGTTTAACGTGATCGTACTTCGCGTGAACACGGCCGCTATTATGGCAGTGGCAGGAATCGAACCCGGGTCTACTGAGTGCAAATTCCGCGCGCTAACGCTAGAATTAGTGTGTGGAAAACCAAGACCACACGACAGACCCGAAAGCTTACTGCAGCTTGATGTGTGGCCGGAAGAATTAGTGTGTATAACACTTTTAAAAATTAGTATTCAGAAATTGTTAAAAATTAGTATTCAGAAATTGTTAAAAATTAGTATTCAGAAATTGTTAAAAATTAGTATTCAGAAATTGTTAAAAATTAGTATTCAGAAATTGTTAAAAATTAATATTCAAAAATTGTTAAAAATTAGTATTCAGAAATTGTTAAAAATTAGTATTCAGAAATTGTTAAAAATTAGTATTCAGAAATTGTTAAAAATTAGTATTCAGAAATTGTTAAAAATTAGTATTCAGAAATTGTTAAAAATTAGTATTCAGAAATTGTTAAAAATTAGTATTCAGAAATTGTTAAAAATTAGTATTCAGAAATTGTTAAAAATTAGTATTCAGAAATTGTTAAAAATTAGTATTCAGAAATTGTTAAAAATTAGTATTCAGAAATTGTTAAAAATTAGTATTCAGAAATTGTTAAAAATTAGTATTCAGAAATTGTTAAAAATTAGTATTCAGAAATTGTTAAAAATTAGTATTCAGAAATTGTTAAAAATTAGTATTCAGAAATTGTTAAAAATTAGTATTCAGAAATTGTTAAAAATTAGTATTCAGAAATTGTTAAAAATTAGTATGTACCACCTTCAAAAAGTATTCCCCCTTTCACAACAGAATTATAACTTTCCTGGAGAAAGAGCAACTAAAATAAGAAGTTGACCATTCATAAAGATTCCAAAAGCAATAATCCCAAGTTTTCCCATTTAGCTATAAGTTTAAATTATTTTTAACACTTTACAACAAAGTTGAAAAGTGTTTATGACTTTGTTCATTCTGTCTGTCTGTCCGTTAGCACGATAACTGCCGTAAAAATGACTTAATCAAAATGAAATTTTAGAATGTTGTTCAGACGGTCTGTAGGACCTATGGGAATATAAATGAATAATATCACCCAATTAGTTTTGGATTGAACCCGGGTTGTAAAAATGAAATACATTGAGCCCTATGGGACCTAATGTTTCAAACATTTTTTAAGCGGATTTAAAATTCAGAGATTGCTTCGAAAATTTTAGGTAATATTCTAATTGTTCCATAAAATATATAAAAAAAAAATTAAGCGAAATATATTCAATAGTTTTTAAAAAATTAAAATAATAATAACATCTCTTATATGAAGCGATCACGTGACTATGATATGAAAAGATCACATGACCCACTTCAAACTGATATATGGCATCCATCTTGTCTCAAAATCGTGATTTTTTAAGTTCTTTTTAATTCATATTGAGTGTTGTATCCGTCCTAAAACTACTTTATTTTTGCTTAAATTCTGTGCATCTACATACTAAAACAACACAATGACAATATATTTGAGTTTAAATTCTCATTCAAATTTGATTATTTCTACAACTAAGCCTATTTTTCACCTATATGTAAAATGTGAACAGCAAAATATGTAGAATGAGTTGTATTAGAATTACTGTATTTCTTTAACACAAAATAATTCAGTCCATGGAGTCTGCATGGCTGATATGAATGAAATATTAATTGATTTTATAAACAGAAGGACGATTTTTTTCGATGAAGTTTTAAGCATAGAGTTTATGAATTGTAGCTCCATGGTCTTAATTTTTAAATAAAATAAATTATTATAGTATTGTGATGAATGTAATGAATGAAATCCTGCTTTTATAGAGAGATCCAGGCGTGTTATTTTTCTATGACGTCATTTGAATTTATTTCAGTTGTTTTCGATGAAGTTTTCAAATATAATAAATTATCGTAGTATTATGATAGTTTTAAAAATATTACCGTGGAATGTATTGCATTTTAGAGATATTTAAACCAGGTAATTTATATTTCAATACCGTCATTTGAATGAAGTTCATTTTTTTCAATGAAGGTTTAAGTTTTCAAATATAATAAATCAATGTAGTATTGTGATAAGTTTTAAAATATTACCGAGGAATGTATTGCATTTTCGACTTTTTAAATAAAATTGCATTGAAGTTGGAAAATGTTTCATAATCAATGCTTTAAGCATGATTGATCTTTCTTGTTAATATATACACTTGGGAGAAAACACACAGAGTTAAATGTTCTAATTCCAAAACGCATTAAAAAAAATTCTCTCATATAGGCTTTTCATTAAATTAATAATTTTTCAGGAGGATGTTTGGACCCCCCTGACCCCCCCCCCCAACTCCTCATGCGCACTACGTTATAGATGTTCTTATATTATAATCTATCACCGCATTGTAAAAAAAACTTGTCTCAATGAGAAATCAATCCAATGGTATTTTACGAAAATGATATAAAAACGTGGAAAATAATTCAAAGTTACCTTTGTCTCTTAAACAAAATGTTTATAAATTTGCATATTTAGGTACTTTAAAATGCAGGAGGGGAAAGAGGTTCCGTTGTTCCGGAAATCGAAAATGCCAACTTTTTACGCTTTTGCATAAAGATTCACAGATAATTGGATAATGGATTAATTGTAATGGATTAAATGTAAAAGAAATGGATTAATTGTAAAAGAATGGATTAATTGTAAAAGAATGGATTAATTGTAAAAGAAATTATTAGAAGGCGAAGATATAAAACCATATTAATGGCGAAGGTTAGAATTCCGAGAATTTTTCATTCTTGGACGCAATGCAACTAAAATGAAATAGAACAGCATTTTTGATGCATTCAAAAATGAACAAATATACATGATGAAATTTTCTTACGGATTCGGTGAGAAAATCGTTAGAAAGAGCGTTTTTCTCGTTTTTCTCTCTTTTTGATGGTGAAACCGATTCGCGTGAAACTCGCTCAAAATTGCGTTTCAGTGCAATTAATAAAATATTTCGAATTTCAAAGTACGCTCGACGAGGTCTGAAGACCTCAGACCGTGCGACTCACATAGTGGGTTTAGAGTAGCTAGATGCACGGCCGGGAAAGTATACCTTCTGCACTCAGGAGGCATCCAAGGTCTACCACCCCGCCAAACGAACATTTATTTAGATCTAAAAAGATAACAATTGATGAAAAATATTGTGATTAAACAGACCGTTTTGCATTATATTTGAACTTGACAAGTACGTCCATTTTTCAAAAATGGGAAAAGGTCTATTGCGACGACAATTAATTAATTAATTAATTAATTAATTTGATTGTTAAGGTGCTCGACGAGATCTGTCGCTCCGGGAGTTCAGCTAAACCTGTAAAGAATTTCGCAGCGATCTGAAGCTTAAATTTTAAGAAATACACACACACACGCATGCACACCTACATTCTCCCTTACACACACACGCTCACACACACACGCTCACATACATACACACATACATAGACATTCTTTTATTATGTAAAATGAGCGCATTATAATGTCGAGTGGAAACATATATTTTTCATTTACGTTTTCATATACTTTCCATTTAAGGTTAAAAATATAATTCCGTCTATATCCATTTTTACGCTTTCAGATGCAAATATAAATCAAGCTATTTTAAAATGCAAAGTCCATTCAATCGTCGATAACGATTCAAGTATACTTTTCATAAACTGAATAAAAAAACGCAAAACTGAAATATTTCATTGATTTCTTAACAGATACATTATCAGTGCTTGTCAGAAAGTTTTAATTAGGACGGAACTGTCATTACCAGAGTCGCAATTATTCTATTTAGCGATTGCTTTTGATAACGTATTATGATTAACCATTAGGGAGGAACAAGATAATCAAGAGATCATTAACGAAATTTATATTTTCCAGCAGGTGTTTTCAAATTATTTACAGACTGGATAATTTAAAAGATATAATTGACTAGTATATAAGACGGTCAAAGACGGCAAAACAAAAACTCTTAAAAAATTACATTGAAACTTATTTTAATAAGTTTGATTCTGTTTATCAATGTATGGTGCTTGCAGAGTTCACTTCAATGATAACAGCTTGCACCACTGTTTCAGTAGCTCAGCGATAGAGCGTCGGCTGTTTAAAATGAAGATCCGTGGTCGGATTCTCGGATGGGATAACAACGTTCTTTACAATGGCATCTGAACAAGTCAACCCCATAGGTTAGTGCAAATATATCGCAGATCTGAAGACCCCAGACCGTGAGACTCACATAGTGGGTTTAGAGTAGCTAGCTGCACGGCCGGGAAAGGATACCTCCTGCACTCAGGATGCACCCAAAGTCTACCATCCCGCCAAACGAACATTTATTTAGATCTAAAAAGATAACAATTGATGAAAAATAGTGTGATTAAACAGACAATTTTACATTATATTTGAACTTGACAAGTACGTCCATTTTTCAAAAATGGGAAAAGGGTTATTGCGAATATAGATAAAAAGATCATTGAAAAATAAAATTTAGAGTGAGGTATATTAACATAAAGAAAAATAGATTAAAATTAAAGAAGATAATAAAATTTAAAAAAAAAAAAATTGAAAATATATAAAAAGAAAATATATGGAAAGGAAAAAAAAAAATTAGGCACATGAAAAACAGAAACGGAAATTTAGAATAAAATTTAGAAAAGAAAAATTAGAAAAAATACAAATAAAAAGGGTCAAAAGAGAAAGGAAATAAGAACAGTTAACATAGTTTTTTTTTTAACAGAAATATGAAGGGAACACAATAAGTTCATATAAGTTAATAAGAATGAAACAAAGGGATTCATTGATCAAAATTAATTGTCGGAAATTGTCGGAGGTTTGAAAGTGAACCTAGTAAGACTAACACGGATTCATTGAACTCTGGTATATTGAGTGCCGATTTCAAATCTTGAGGTCAAAGACCACGTAGGAAGAAATTGCAAGATCAAAATAGTGGCAGGAGGTTAATCTAATGTGAAAATAGCAGGAAGTGGTCAGTCAGATTGCCAACTGCACGCCAATCTGACATTAGAGAGTGGAGAATGCAAAGTTTATCTCGACGATAAAAGCTTGCAATTCCATTTCAGTACCTCAACGGTAGTGCGTCGACTGGCCAGTTCGGAGATTGGTACGGTGATTGATTTGATTCCCAGTTGGGGCAGTAAGGTGCTTTTCATGCTCAATGTATAAAATAGCCGATTTCATTAAATATCGGCTCTGTTAAGTTCTGTCCCATGATCGATACGAGTGTGCAAAGATTGGTTTCAAAGTGTATATAAGTGTTCAAAGATTCAGAATTTTAGTTCATGTCGGACTTCTGATGGGTCTTAAAAGACACAAACGCGTTAAACAATTATTATATAGATTTGAAAAATCAGATAACATCCTTTCATGTTCTACGTTATTATGAATTGGTCTAAAATCTTCATTCTAGTTTTCATTTTGTTTAAGTTATAACCATTGCAGAATTTGAATGAACGATTTTGAGGAAATATTTGTAAATATGAGTGCATGTATTTTAGGAGTATATGTGAGTATGTCCGTATGTATTTGAGCTGTGGGCTCATTATCTCTAATAATAAAGCGATTTAAATGACGTTTTACATGATTTTCACAATAAATGAAATAATCGTAAATACAGCCTAAATAAGAAAAACGAACTGGTCTAAAAGTTCCAAAAGGAGACAATAGTCTTTTTAATTTAGGGTCGACAAGGAGCGTGACCCCACTTACTCAAGTCAAAGTGAGGTGGACTTGAGTAGGTGAGGTCCCACTTCTTGAAGAAGAAGGCTGTAATTCGCCTCTAAAACTAGTAGACAAGTTTATTTTTTATAATTATGCTGTATTTATCAAATTTTATTGTTTATGTATTATTGCAGCAGTTTTTGAGCTATTATTTGATGATTTCACAATTTATGGATATTAGGGCCTTAATGTTTTTTTTCGATTTATTGCCGGGTTTTTTATTCTAAATTTGTAAATTCTCTAATGGGGGCGCTGCAATGTTTTTATTTGATCGGACATGTTAACTTTAAGTAACATACCCGATACAGTAAATGAACTGAAAGTATACATACATTGACTTTTCCTTATAAAATTATTAGGGTGCTTAAGAATGTTTTAAGAGCCCCGTATATTTTCTTAAACAGGCTTAGAACAGGGATACTTAAATTATAACCATATCTTACAGTAATTTGTTCACATTTATATAAATGTGCGAGCCATTTATTAATTGATGATTTTAATCATTGAATCTTTAAAATATCTGATGTGAGGAGCACGTGATTTTCCCCATAGACTCAATTCCATTTTCTCCCTATTTCTTTAATAATTCATAAATTTGAGTTTAATTACATAAAATAACACACATAATTATTTGAAATTACACTGGATTTGAACTTTTAATTCAATTTTCGTTTTAATTTGATAATGGGACGTATTTTCAAAGGTAATATAGCAAAAATGCTAAAAAACTGAAATAATTAGAGAATGGCTAGTCCTTTTGAAATGGGATTGGCCTTATTCCTATCATCGTAAAAAATTATGCATAAAACAAGAATTTAATTCATACGTTTGAGCATATGTAGTCTTTTATTTTAGATTTTGAGGATTTTTGAGTGCCATTTCGAAAAAAGGGCAGGGTTATTTTTTTTTTACCAAATCATACTAAAATCTAATCAACACCAATATAACTCACAAGTGAATAATCTACCAAATTTCGTGAAATTGTGTCAATTGGTTTTTAGCTAGAATGGATACATGCAATTTTTTCGGGCTATTTTGCAGAAAAAAATTACTTTATTTATCCCGAATTGTACCCAAATCTAATTAGCACCAGTGTCCCTTAGAAGTGACTTATTTATAAAATTTTATGAAATTTGGTCAATTAGTTTTTGAGTTTGAATGGATGCATCCATTGCACAGACGCACACAAACACACAGACGTCACGCTAAGAATAGTAATTTGCGTTCTAAAGGTAACGAGAAATTCGTCAAAAACTCGAGTTGTGATTTTCGACACGATTCCAATACTTTGCCTATACATTACCATGTATTGTAGGGAAAGTAAAAATTATAAGAAATTTAACATTCCATCTTTGCTCCATATGTTATTTTGGCAAGATAATTTGTCTCGATTTAAAACAGCTGACATTTGATGTTCTCAGAAAATCGGATTTCTATTCCCGAAGTTTTATTCCTTCGCAACTATCTAAAACAAATCAAACAAATTTTAATTAAATTCCCTGATTATTTCCTACTTAATGTACTGTTGTTTGAAAGAGTTTGATTACAGGTAAAAGTAATTACCTTTTGTTAATTAAAGAACTTTTTGTGTTGTGTGTTTAATATTTTCCAGGTTTCTTAGTTAATTATTTCAACACGAATGCCGAAACAATAATTGGAATAATACATCTTGAAATTATTTAATAGTGAAACGTTTGTCTTTTTTTCTGGTAGATAACTTATATCATGAAACATCTGCTCAGTTGTATTTGAATTGTTAAAATAATTTTCTGTAATAAATACTGAAAGTAAATCACATATCCTTTAGTAAATTTTTCATATATTACTTCCCCTAATTACATAGTAGCATATTGTATAAGGAAAGCATAGTGTTGAAGAATCTACAAATATCTGCTGTTCTGTCTGTGTTAACCCTTTACTTTATACTTTTATGAATCATGAACTTTTCGACGCCACTGCAGTTTAGGGATTATCACGTGCAGTTTAGGGATTAAATATTTTATTTTCCCCATAGGTAATGTCATATCTCTCAAAGAACACAAGTGATTTTCATGAAATTTGGTACGCTTAATTTAATAAATAAAAACGATAACCCTGTTCATTTTCACCGACATCAACTCATACAGCTCTCATTATTGTTGTTTATGTTTAATTTATCTTTATTACCTTCCCTACAATACATGGTAATGTATAGGGAAAGTATTGGAATGGTATCGAAAATCGTAATTCGAGTTTTCAACGGATCTACACGTTTTGGAATTGCTAGAACAGGAAAATATCATTTTTGCGTAACGTGTGTTGAAGACCCAGACCGTCCGACTCGTCCAGAGGACTAAGAGCAGCTATTTGGACGGCCGGGAAGTGCGTAACGTGTGTGTGTGTTTTTGCCTGTCTATCTGTGCAGTGTATGTGTCCACTATAACTTAAAAACTACTAAATTTCACAAAATTTTGCAGGTTAGTTACTTTTCGCTTTCTCTTGTGCTGATTAGATTTCGGTACAATTCGGAAAAGATGAACCCACCCTTTTTAGAGAAATGGCCCGTAAAAATTGCAAGTATTCATTCTATCTGAAAAACTAATAGACCAAATTTCACAAAATTTGATAGATGTCGCTTGTATGGGTTACACTGGTGCCGTTAAGATTTTGGCGTGATTCGAAAAAAAGATTACCTACCTTGTTTTACGAAACGGCCCGCTAAAGGCTAAAATAAAAGACTACGTATGTCAAATGTATCAATCAAATGATTGTTTTGCACGTAATTTTTGGCGAAAAAAATTGTAAGATCAATTCTGTAACTCTAGAACTATCCGTTCTCAGGATATTTTAGTTTTTTATGCATTTTTACCACGTTGCCTTTGAAAATGCATCCATCACCAAATGAAAACAAATGCTGAATTCAAGCTACGAATTTAGCGGCATTTCAAATAATTATCTATGTTTGTTTTGTGCAAATAAACTCAATTTAATGAACTGTAAAAGAAAGAGAAAATGCATTCGTATCCGTAGGGAAAGTCATGTGCTGCTCACATGAGTTTTTTTATTTTCTTCGCTGAAGAGGAGATGATTACACCAGATTTTATTTTATCTTGATGGTATCTGTAATTCAAAATGCGTATTTTGCTTTTCCTATATACATTATAATATATAGTGAAAGTATTGAAAAGGGGTCTAAAATTCGAGTTTTTAACGGGAGAGCGTGTTTTAAGCATACCTGAACTCGAATCAAATGTTTCTGAGGTAGTATTCGTGTGTGAGTGTGTGTGTGTGCTAGTGTGTGTGTGGTAGTGTGTGTGTGTGTGTGGTAGTGTGTGTGTGTGTGTGGTAGTGTGTGTTTGTGTGTATGGTAGTGTGTGTTTGTCTGTATGTTTGTGTGCGTTTGTCTGTATGTTACTGTGTGTATGAGGATGTGTGTGGTGTGCATGTTAATGTGTATATTAGTGTGTGGTGTGCATGTTAATGTGTATATTAGTGTGTGGTGTGCATGTTAATGTGTATATTAGTGTGTGTGTGTGTGTGTGTATATATGTTAGTGTGTTTGTGTATATGTTAGTGTGTGTGTGTGTGTCTGTCCGTGAGTCTGCGTGTCTGTGCGTGTGTGCCAGTGTGTGTGTGGTAGTGTTTGTGTGTGCGTATGGTAGTTTGTGTTGGTCTGTATGTTTGTGTGCGTTTGTCTGTATGTTACTGGGTTTGTGTGTGTATGAGGGTGTGTGTGGTGTGTATATGTTAGTGTGTGTGTGTATGTGTGTGTGTGTGTGTGTGTCTGTCCGTGAGTCTGTGGATCTCACGAATGAAAGGAGCTTTTCGAATGGAATTTGATACAAACTTCACGATCAGTGAATACTGGAACTCTATTAATTTTAAAAGTAAATGGTCGGAAGACCATTCAAATTATCGAATGAAATTTTGAAAGAATTTTTAAAATATCAAAGCTTTCGAAAATGTTATGTAAATGATAATTTTGTATGTAATTTACCATTAGAAAACGAATGACACAAATTTTAAAAATCTATCATGAACTGTAAGCGAGATATTGAACATTTTTAAAATAAATATATATAAAAAAAAATCACACAAAATTAGGAAAGTATTAACTATTGTGAAATATGTTCACTTTTCATATGTAATATTATGCAATAATTTTTTTAACATCATACTCGAGGATCTAATTCGCTCAATTTACGAGAGAAGATACTTTGGGTAATATATATTTTTTTATTTTGACACTTAACAATTCGCCATTAGTCATTCATGTACAAGAAAAGCCTTTCTCACCATTTCACCTGTCTATAAATATTTGCGATATATCTGGAGAACTTTCATCTAATTTAGCGATTTTTCGCCAACTTAGCATTATTTTGGCCGGATTAACAGAAATATTATCAAAATTGCAAAAATAACGCTAAATTAACAAAAAGGATGCCATTGAATAAACGAAATAATTATTAAAATATTTTAATATATGGGCTATATTATTTTTTACGCATGCTATCAATATTGATAATTGTCAATTTAGAATTTCGTGAAATATGAATTAATTCAGTACTTCGAAATAGTTTTACATGTTGTCGTCGTTCTCAAAAGCACCAAATGTATATTTCAGCGTTAAAAACATTGTGCCGTGGTCTTATACGTCATTTTTGTCAGTGAAAGAAGTAAAGTCATTGCATTATACAGGGTGTCGCAAAAACATTGACCTCGGCTTTTATTCCTTAAATAGTGATCATTTCTTAGACATATATATAAGAAATTACAAATTTGCGTAAAAAACGTACATAATGTTATGAAATCGATAAAAATTTTCAGGGGATTAAATTTGAAGAAATACAAAATTTTAATTTTTATACGACTCCCGTACAAAAACATTTCCAGTAAGTAAAATGTGCCTCATACACTAATAAGGTGATGTACAAAATTTCAGCATTTTATCATAAAAAGTGCCAGAGATATGTTTAAACAAATTTGGTAAGGGATTGATCACAAATTAAAATGTAAATGTTTACAGCAAGAGTGCAAATGAAGCAACGCAGAAATGCATCATGGGCAAATAATATCTGCCTCTTATCTTTAATGGCATGGTTGGAAAACATTCTGTAAAAACTTTGTAATCTTTGTGTAAAGTTATTATTTCTACACAGTGTAGATACTTCTGTGGCAATTAAAGGCAAAATTATTATTTATTTATGTAATCATTATTTTCTTTTGTAATTAGTGTATAACCCCTGAAACGCGATTTGCTGACATGGTTTTTCTACTCTGAGAACCCCATGTCGATACATCGAAAAGTGGATTAAGTCAGCATTTTTGTCTTTTCATATCTCTGGGACTTTTTATGATAAAATGCAAAAATTTTGTACATCATCTTAAATCGTCATCAGAAACAAGAAAGATCAATCATGCATAAAGCATTGATTATGAAACACTTTCTCATTTTAGTTCAATTTTATTTAAATATCTCTAAAATGCGATACCTTACTCGGTAATATTTTTAAAATTATCATAATACTACAATAATTTATTATATTTGAAAACTTCATTGAAAACAAATGAAATTTATTCAAATGACGTCATCGAAATATAAATCTCCTGGTTCTCTATATAAAAGCAGCATTTCATTCATAAACTTTTTTGCATTCCTTTCATTCATCACAATATTTATTTCATTTTAAAACTTAAAATCATGGAGGTACAAGTAATTTAACTCTATGCTTAAAACTTCATCGGAAAAATCGTCTGCTTCTCTATGAAAAATCAATGAAGTTTTCATTCATATCAGCTATATTGCAGACTCCATGAGCTAAATAATTTTGCGTTAAAGAAATGCAGCAATTCTTATACAACTCATTGTACATCTTTGGTGTTTACATTCTCTATAAGTGAAAATTAGGCTTCGTTGTGGAAGCAATAAAAGTTTGATTATCTTTAACCTCAAATATATTTATTGTAATTGCGTTGTTTCAAAAAGTAGCTGCCCAGAATTTAATCAAAAATAAATCGGTTTTAAAACGGATACAACACTAAATATTAATTCAAAAGAACTTTAAAAATCACTTTGACACAAGATGGGTGCCATATTTTATTTTGAAGTGGATCATGTGATCTCTTCATATAATATTCACGTAATTTGTTCATATGAAGGGTGTAATTATTATTTTAAATTTTACTTTAAAAACTACTGAATATATTTTGCTGAACATTTTTTTTATATATTTTATGGGATAATTTGAATATTTCCTGAAAGTTTCGAAGCAATTTGTGAATTTTAAATTCGCTTAAAAAATGTTTGAAAAATTAGGTCCAATGTATTAGATTCAATGTATTTCATATTTTCAACCCGGGTTCAATCCAAAACTAATTAGGTGATATTATATATTAATTTATATTCCCATAGGTCCTACAGACCGTCTGAATAACATACTAAAATTTCATTTTGATAAAGTCATTTTATGGCAGTTATCATGCTAACGGACAGACAGACAGACAGAATGAACAAAGTCATAAACACTTTTCAACTATGTTGTAACGTGTTAACAAAAGAGAAAATATTATAAAACATATTATTTAAATGCCTCTATTCTACTTAATTTTTGAGGAAGAAACCAATAAGATTAACCCCAATACTCAAAAATTAATTATTATCGAGATACTCAAGTTTTATTTTTTAATTTTGAGGAGCTAGAGACATTTTAAATTTTTTACGTCGCCAAACAGAAAATATGCATAAAAACTGCAAATTGGATATAATATCAAATAAGTATCTTGGTCATTTAGGGCTATAACACTTAATTTAACAAATTACGAATGTTCAAATGAATTTGGGCTTGTAGGAAATGTTATGTGCTGCCTATAGCGGATTTTTATGTTCAAAAAGTGTGAAGTAGCATATTTCTTAGTTCGACAGACGCTCTAAGTAGATGGATTTTGCTTCTGTGCAGGTACAACAGTCATCGGTAAAATTACGTTCCAACAGGGACTTATTTCAAAATCCTTCAAACGACTAGTATGGCAATAAAGTGCGATGGGGATATATTTTATGGCAGCATATCCGCTTTCATGGGCTATATATCATAAACCACTTGATCTTGTATTGGTTTTGGAAACTATGAATAATATTTTAGTGGCATGTTTTCTACACAGGGTAAAGGAAATGAAACTGGATGTGCTATGTGTGGTAAAAATATATTACACAATTTTTTTTAATGTGTAATGTTTTTCTTTGAAACATCCCTTTCTAATTATCTGTTATATATGCAGCTAAAGTGATGACTAATTTGGATTCGGCATTAAATTGCAGTCGAGAATATGGGGGTTCACTATGTATATCCACTTCCGTTTATTTTCCCGTTTTCCAATGAAATTAACTCGAGTGTAGGTTAATTCGACTTTTTCATGTCGGAATCCCTTTTTATTAGCTTTTTTTTTTCAAATTTTACAAGAAGAATTTTGAAAAATCGTGATCAAGGGTCCAAATGATTACATTTATAGCGTGTTTCCCTTCATTTCAAAGGGATTGGAAAAAATCTTTCGATTGATATCATACTTGACAATATTCTTCCCGGAGGAGGGAAACTTGACCCTCGATGGGGCTAATGACGTCACGAACAGTGATGTGTTGAAGGCCTAGACTACAGACTAATATTATACAGACCTGCCACTCTCGATAGTTTCGTTTTCGCGGCGGCCATTAGAGATAGACCAAAACGAGGGTTGGCGCGCTCTTGGCGATGGTCTGGTTTCGTCTGAGCGCTTGGCGATGGTCTGGTTTGAGTCCAAGACGATTTTCAATGTTATAACCCTATTTCGCTCGACGAAAACTTAGAACACAACAGACTAGCGTGGTTTGAGTAACGTGAGAAAGGATTATTTGTTAAGTGTTTAGATCATTTCATAGAAATGGATTGATAAAAGAAAACTGGTTGCGTTACAGGGTATGTAATTTATTTTTATTAAAATTGAAATAATTTTAGTTATCACCATCCTACATACGTGTTCATTATAAGTATACACGTGTTCATAAGTATACACGTGTTCATATAAGTATACATGTGTTCATCATACGAAATTAGTGCTGTGTTATTTCTGCCGGATTAGACTAAATTTTAAGAGGTAGTGGTATAATTAGTTAAAAATATTTTCCGTATTTTTATAAAATGTGAAATAATTGATATTTGGATAGCTTTTTCTTAGTTGAATGTGATATTGTATGTGTGTATATTTATGTAAAATTTTTAGTAAGTGCCTTATGGTGGAAAATTCACAGCCCCCCCCCCCTCGGGTAATTAATGATTGAGTTCCACAACTTCGATAGTGCATTTATGTAAGTTTTATATTTACTATATGAATATTTTTATATTTAAAAAAAAAGTTTATTATCAGTATCCCAGAACAAATTAAGGATCAAGTAATTAACGATCAACACGCTAGTATACTTTTTAGACTGAAAATATTATATAATATTTCAGTCTTTTGAGTATGTTAGCTTGTAATTTTTTGTGCTTTATGTTTTATAGTGAGACAATGCAATGAGTCTATTTTTTAATCTATTTTATGATTATTTGAATTAAATATATAACTATGTTTATTTAAATTTGCTTAAACTAATGAATATATTTATGTTGCAGATTAATGTATTTTTAAATCCTGATCATTTCTATAGTTTCAAAAATTATAATAGTACAGTCCTCAACATTTTGTTCCTCTCCTGTTTAAAAAAAAAATCTCCAAGCGAGCGATAACGCGCCAAATCTGGCAGACGCATCGTAGTTCAGTTGGTCCAACTCACGAGCTCTAGTGTCTATGCGACATTCCATGTTAAAAATTTTGCCATAGGTTCCTATGGGAGTGAACCTTCTGAATATAGTATTCTGTGGCCTAGACCACACGACAGACCCAGAGGTTTACAGAGATTTCCAAAGGATTTTCATTGTGCTCGAATACCATCGGTTGAATCGTAGCTTGACGGAGGCAAGGCGTAGATTTCAACGTAGATTTCAAGTATCAAAAGGTCCGGGTAAAAAAAAAATTCAATATTTGTTCACAATATTTGAAAACAGGAAGCGTTGAAGCTGATTTGACTCTATATGCCTATCAGCGCCATCTGTTTTAAAAAATTTCAACTATTCTTTAAAACCACAGTATGTAAATTTTATTGGCTGTCCAATAAACACAATTTTTTCACACTTTTATCTGTAACCGTTTCGGAGATATTTGTTTTTAAAGTTCGGGAGTCCTTTTTGGGACTCTCTATACATTGTGTATGTATGTTAATGTGTTTATTGTGTATATTAGTATATATGTATGTATCTTAGAGTGTGTGTTTATGAGTCTGTAGAAACGATATCTCACGAACGAATATTAGTGTTTCGATGCGATTATTAAAATTTTGGAACACTAGAATCCCATTGATTTAAAACGCGATAAAAGGTTTGGAAGACTCCCCAAATTTTCGAAGACTTTTTTTGAAAAAATCACAAAAATATCGGAACATTTAATATTGTTAAATAAATATTCATTTTATACGTAATTTATTTTATTATAAAGCGAATGAAACAAACTTTAACCGCTATCGCGATATTACATGCTTTTTTTTAAATAAATTTACCCAAAATCTTGATAAAGTGAATATAAAAAATCTGATTTGGGCAGCACATGACTTTTCCTGCAGACTTATTTCCCCGTTCTCTTTATTTTAATTAAATTTATTTCACTTTTGATTCAATTTTCGTTCTCATTTGGTAACTGGACTTATTTTCATAGGTGCCGTAGGGAAAATACGAAAAAACTATATCTCGATAACGGCTAGTCCTAGTGTAATGGAGTTGGTCTTATTCTTTTCTTCGTTAAAAATTACGTATGAAACAAGAATTTATTGGATATATTTGAGCATACGTAGATTTTTATTTTAGATTTTGACGAGTTTTGAGGGCCATTTGGCGAAAAAGGTCAGATTATTTTTTTTCGAATCATATCAAAATCTAATCAGAACCAGAGTGACCCACAAGTGGCTTATTTAAAGAATTTTGTGAAATACGGTCCATTAGTTTTTCAGCTAGAGTGGATACAAGATTTTGCGGGCCATTTCGCAAAAAAAGGCGGGTTCTTTTATCCCGATTCGTACCCAAAACTAATCAGCACTAGATTCGCCCACAAGTGACTTACCTACCAAATTTTATGATATTCGGTCCTTTAGTTTTTTAGTTAGAGTGGATAGAAAATCTGCACAGACAGACAGACACACACACAGACGTCACGCTGAAAATAGTTTTTTCGTATCCTAGAGGTGTCGAAACGTGTAGATCCGTCGAAAACTCGAGTTGCGATTTTCGGCATGATTCCAATACTTTCCCTATACATTACCATGTATTGCAGGGAAAGTAAAAAGAATAAAAGATGAGAAAGATTGAAAAACAAAAGTATCATCAAACGCCACTTAACGATAAATTTGACGGCCTTGGAGACTAAAGTGACAAAATCTCGCTAACTTGATGACTTTTTTGAATGTGGTGTCCAATTGACGAAAATATCTCCAAATTGGCAAAAATGACGCCAATTTAATGAATTAATTATTAACATCTTTTAATATATGGATTATATTGCTTAGCATATGCTAGAAATATATTCAATGGTGAAGTTAGATTCTAGCGAATTATAAGTTGATTTGGTACTTCGAAATAATTTTACATTTTGTCATCCTGAAAAGCGCCCAATGTCAGTATACTTTTCAAGTTTAAAAAACACATTACACAGTGGACCTTGTGCATCATTATGTCTCATTGAAAGAAGTAAAGTCATTGTATTATGTAAGGAAAGTCATGTGCTGCGCACATCGTAAGTTTCTAACTGTGTTCAGCAAAGGAAATAAATATATAATTTATTACTCTTTCAATTGCCCCTTTTTTTATCAAATTTGCGAATACTTTTCAAACATAAAAATACATTTTAATGATAAACATAAAAATACATTTTAATGATAAACATAAAAATACTTGAAAATATTTTATCAGAAAAAATCTGAAGGCACTTCAGGAGTAAATTTCGAAATCACCTACAATTAATTGTCTTATATGTGCGTAGAAAGTGTACTCTTGCTTGAATATGAAGGTGGTGATGGGTTTCGTCCAGAAAAGAGCACCAGGCGCGAAGCGCCTTTAATCTCCAATCTCTAGGTGTGGTTCTTATCTTCATACTGTGACATTATTTCATTTGCCCATAGTTGGAGGTTCGAGGTTTTTGATTTACTGTTTTTATTATTTGACTTAGCTCCTAGTGTGGCAGTTTATTGCACATTTAGAGTTTGAGTAATTTTGGGGAGTTGATGCAGTTCTAAGGATTTCCTATCAATTTGGCAGTTTAAGGTTTAAGAACATTTTTTAGAAAACATTGATCGAGTTTTAATTTAATATCAACTATTTAAGTTGGGACTTACTTAATTCCGATTTTCAATATTAAGTACCGCGCGGGGTCTCTTACGTGATTTGGCTTTGCGATGATCATAGTCATGCAGATTGAATAGTAGTTCATTTGGAACAGATGGCAGGTTTTTATAGAATTTAAGGGCTAGCTTTTTAATTTGGGCTCTAACAGTTTTTATTTTGAAGTCTTTCCTAATTACCGAGTTTCTTAAGTATCTAGGAGCTTTCCTTATAATCCTTAGAGTTTTGTTTTGTTTTGTCTCTAGTAAGTCTATAGTAGTTTTACAGGCATATCCCCATACGGGTGCTGCATACAGCATTCCCGAGCGGATGACCGATTTATAAATTAGGAGTTTATTTTGATAACTTAGATTTCCGTTTCCTATCATTGGGTATAAGGCTCCTGTGGCCATATACGCTTTTTTGATTAAGTTCGTTACGTGCTGTTTCCAGGTTAGGTGGGAATCTATCGTTAGACCTAGGTATTTAGTAGATTTTTCCGCTTTTAGGGCATGGTTGTTTACGTACAGAGGCGGAGGAGGTTTACGTTTTCTAGAGAAATAAATCCAATGACATTTATTGGGGTTTAATTTTATTCTCCATTTTTCCAGCCATGTTTGGAGTATGTCTAAGTGTTGTTGTAGCTGTCTGTGCATTACTGAGACGTAAGGATGTTTTGCAAGTATCGCACTGTCGTCTGCATAGAGTGCCAGCTCCGTGTCTAGGGTCCTGGGGATGTCATTTAGATATATGTTAAAGAGTGTCGGGCCCAGGATGGATCCTTGCGGTACACTACTTTTAATGAGCTTGGGTGTAGACAAGTTATCTTTTACTCTAACTTGGAAGTGTCTGTTATTTAGGTATGAGATTAAAAGTTTGACAAGTGCGTCAGGGACTTTTAGAGTGATCAGTTTGTATGCTAATCCACAGTACCACACTTTATCAAATGCTTTTTGTATGTCAAGAAAAATCGCAGCTGTGGGTGTCTTACTATTAAGTCCAGAAGATATGTACTCTACCACTCTCAGCAATTGATGAGTGGTGGAGTGTTTTGGCCGAAATCCAAACTGCTCCGGAATGATAATATCATTCTCACTAAGGTGCGTGTTCAGTCTATTAAGAATTATTTTCTCAGTAATTTTACTAAGTGTCGGTAGTAAGCTGATTGGTCTGTAGTTGGCTGGAATGGTGGCATCCTCACCAGGCTTATGGATCGCTATAATTATCGCTTCCTTCCATTCTTTTGAATATGAAGGGCGTACTTAAGAAACATAATATAATATATTTAAAATAAAAAAAAAAAATCTGGTACATATGTATGATTTTTTTTTATTACAGCAAGAGCATTTAAATAACAGTTCTTGTAGTTTCTTAGTTAAGAAAGAATTATTAAATTTATTTTGTATAAAATTTCTAAAGAGAATAAATTTCACAATATGGTTTTAGCAAAAGACCCACAGGGTAACTAGGATTGTCCTTAAGCACCCCAATAACTTTGAAAGGAAAGGTAAGATCCAGGAATGTCTATGCATGTACAAGTCTATCTGTAGTTAAGAGATCATGCCCTAATGAATGAAAAGTGATTGCAGTACTCCTGGCGATTAATTTGAAAAGTTATGGTAACGGACTCGGCAGAAAAGAGAGGGAGACTAAAATAATTCAATTACAAAATTAAAAAAATTATCTACTTAGAAGTAACTAATAAATTAATAATAAATAAATAATTAATTATCAATTTGTTAATAAATAATTATTTATTAATAAATAATAAGTAATAAATAATTAATTACATAATTATCTAATTAGAAATAATCAACAGCAGTACGAACGAAACGCATATATGGAAGGCAATAAATATATGTCAAAATGTCGCATCACTAACGCCTTTAATACAGTGATATCTGCAATGCTTGTCAAAGCACGCGGTAATATTCTTTTTCGAACTTAAATATGCACTGTTGTTGACACAGGGCATTTTGAACAGTTTATGCATTAAATTCCTATGCAGGTAAGTGTTGTTTCAAATAGTGTTTCTCAACCTCCAGGCCGCGGGAGATTTTAATAGAATTTGTCGTTTTTGTTTCAAAAGCATTCTTTATGAATAAATATTTCATAGTGGAAATAAAATATTTTATATTGGAAATAACCTAAGGAGAACAATTTTCGTGAATGTGTCGAAAAGGTCAGAACCAGAACGGCTAAATAACATCTGTATAGCACATGTCGGTGATGGAGCAACTTTTTAATTTAATATGAAATAAAAGATAATTCAACTGACTTCTATGATGTATTACGATAGATAAATATTTTTCTCTCCCAATACCGTTTTTTTTGTTTGTTCAAACGAACATCAGAAAAATCAATTTGATAATGCAATAATCCATTTCGTACTGAGTAATATTATATATTTTTGATGATCGGAATGTCAATGAAAATCAGTACAAATTAATTTCATGATGTTGTCCTGATGAAATTACAGAATGCTACAAGAAGTCATGAGTCCAATGATTGATGATTTATTTAAATATAAATTTATATTTTTCAACGTACTATACCGTATACATAAATGTACTAATAGTCTTTATGATTATTCCATGATTAATTATTAATACTTATTTAATGTATGAACTTAAAAAAGTAATTAGAAAGGTATTTACAAGTAAATTTGTTGGAAACAGGCTCTCGTCTTATAAAATAAGAATTTACCGGGTCGGGGTTTCACAAAAGTTGAGAAACACTGGTTTAAAACACTTTAAATACTTCCTTAAAGAAATCAGAGATGCGCAAATTAATTGACAGTATAAGCAGCCACGTAATTTGCATAAGTCTGTTTTCTTTGAAAAAATACTAAAAGTGTTATTCACGCAAGAAGCAATTTTATATTTGTATAAAGTGCTGCTTATTTCAGCACATAGTAATAATAACAGCTGTTTGCAAATTTTGGATATATGGCTAACCTTCTTGTTGCCAATGCAGATATCGACTATCCCATGTTGACGAGTGCATAATACTGTGAAACATGTTTATGGATGCTGCTATGAGCAATGCATGAAGAGCCTTGCTGTAATCGAAATCTGGATCTTCGCACTGGCCAGCCGACACTCTACCGTTGAACTACTGGGAAGAAATTGCAAGCTCTTATCGTCGAAATGGACTCAGCATTCTCCACCCTCTAATGTCAGATTGACGGGCAACTAACAATCTGACTGACCACGATCTGTTATTTTTACCTCGGGTTAGCCTCCTGCTAATACTATTTTAACCCAGGTTAGTATCCTACTTGGTCCTTATCTTCTCAATTTGAAATCAGCGCTCAATCTTCCAGAATCAACTGAATCCGTACTAGTCGTACTAAGGTCACTTTCAGACCTCCGGCATAATAAATAAATACATAAATAAATAAACGACATAAATAAATGTTCGTTTGGCGGGATTTTAAACTTTGGGTGCCTCCTGAGTGCAGGATAGGTAGCCTTGCAGCTAGCTACTCTAAACCCACTATGTGAGTCGCACGGTCTGGGGTCTTCAGACCTCAGACATCTTTGCACGAATCTACAGAGTTTATTTGTTCAGGCTCCATTGTAAAGGACCTTGCTGTTCTAACCGGGAATCGAACCCTGGATCTCCGAGCTGACCAACCGAACCTGTACTCTTGAGCTACTGGGACGATATTGCAAGCTTTTTTCGTCGAAGTGGATTCTGCACATTTAAGCGTAATCCGAATTTTAGGATCTCCCCCTATAGGCGAGTTCTATAAGTATAAATACAAATGAAAGCGTGATCCTAATCTTAGGATTTCCCCCCTATAGGTGAGTTCTATAAGTATAAACTTGACCGTTTCAACTTTGTGTTGCATAAGCTTAATTTTGAAAAATAAATATGAAGTGGGCTTCGTGACTCTATTTAACAGTTTCCATAGTTTTGAATCTCGTAAAATTGTGTCACATGTTTAATTCCAGTCATTGCAGATAGCTGCCAGTCCATGCTGGAAAGCGTAAAATCTTTCCATTAACACCGTTACCTGCATTTGGAACGGGATCAAACCAACAAAATGTTTCCCAGTTTGCAAAAGGAAAATTTTGGATATTCGCATTCTTTTCATGTTGTTGTTGTTGAGACCCAGACCGTCCGACCTGCATTCTTTTCATGTGAAATTTTTTGCAATTAATTACTGCTCTTTAAACAGATAGCTTCCATTCCATGCTGGCAAGTGCAAAATCGTTCTATGAGAGCATTACCTACAATTGGAGCGGGATTTAACCAATAAAAGGATTCCCAGTTTAAAACAGGGCAAAATTTGGAATGAATATTTTGCACTCTTTTCATATGAAATATTTTGAAATTAAATACTTTTATTTAAACAGATAGCTGCCATTTTATTCTGGCAAACGCAAAAGTGCTCCGAGAACACTGTTACCTGCAATGGGTGACAGATCCTAACAATAAAATGTTTCCCAGTTTAAAACAGGGCAAAATTTCAAATAAATATTTTGCACTTTCCTCTTTGTGAAAAATTTGGGAAGTAATAATTTTTATTTTAAAATTCCACAAAGTAAGTAATTATTTTTAAACCAGAAAACAAGCAGTTCTTCTAAAGAGAGACAGCCTATGACTTACAAGTAGTTTTCTTAAATATTTCTGAACGATTTGAATGATTAATGAATGTTAAGGTAACAGCCGTGTTCATTTCGAAAAATTAAAGCAAGATCCTTTTCGAATAACTTGACTTTAAAAACACATGTTCTTTTTCACACGAATGTTCGCATCATAAAAGAGAGGAAGAATTCAAGTAAAGAACGGGAATAAATTATTCGAACTTCTAAGAATGTGAAATAGCAATTCGAATTTAGTAAAATGGAATCGAGTATTTTTTTTTTTTAAATAGTTCTCACAAAACAGATTTCGGTATTCAAGACATGCAACTTGCTTTCATAGAATTTATAAGACAAATTGTGCAGCGCAAATGGCAGAGAAATAAATTGTTCCTAAATAAATAGCAATCTAGACTAACAATAACTACAGTTATGAGTGATAATTAAAGACAGACAAAACAAATATTATAATGGATAGGTGTAGAAGAATGATATTTACATTAAAACACTCCCTGAACTGTTTTAATGTTCGAAAAAAGTTTCATTGAAATTGATAGCGAATGACAGAAGATATTTAGCTTAGAAGCAAGTTTTCTGATTTTACTTTTTACAGGTTTTCTAGAAAAGTTCTTATAAACTCAATATTTACACCAAATATATAAGAAGTCATATTTGCAAATTTATAAATTAACAATGAAACTGTTATAGAAAGCATTATGCATCACACTTGCAAGCAAGCGTCTCTGAATTCAAGTAGTGAATACTGGAAGCCTATTGATTTTAAACGCAATAGAATGTTCAGAAGACCACAAAATTTTCGAATGAAATTCTGAAAAAAATCATCAAAAAGTCAAAACCATCATTAATGTTATGTAAATAATCATTTCTTATGTAATTTTTCATTGGAAAATGATTGAGATAAACTTTTAAACGTTGGCATGAACCGTTCTTGAGATATTGCATATCTTTCAAATAAATATCTCCAAAAATCCAATAAAATTAAAAAGTAATAACTATTGCAAAATATGTTCAATTTTCATATGTAAACATTTCATACGTATATCAAACAAGTCGATATGTAAAAACATCCAGCGACACCATCTATATGTGTACATCACATTCATACACATATAAATAGTGTCGATAGTGTCGATAGATGCTTTTACATTTCGACTTGATTGAAAGTTTTATCTTTATATTTCGATGGATGTTTATACATTTCCTCTCTTTTGCATGTTTAATCTTTATATATTTATGTCGGAGTAGATAACTTTTATGTCTGACTTTCCTCTTATATATTGATACAGAAGAAGTTTCGTACAGGACAGAGCACCAGCCGCGGAGCGCCTTTAATCTCCAATCTCAATATATGGTTCGTATCTTCATGCTGTGACATTATTTCATTGACCCATGATATGGAGGCTCGAATTTTTTTTATTTACTATTTTATTATTTTGACTTGGCTCCTAGTGTGGCAGTTTGTTGCACATTTGGGTTTTAGTCAGTTTGGGGGATTGATGCAGATCTGAAGGTTACCTAGCATTTAGGCAGTATAAGGATTAAGAACATTTTTTTAAAAATTTAAAAAATATTGATGGCGATATTTAATTAATTTCAGATATTGGGGAAAGGGCGTACCTAATTCCGGTTATTCAAGGATAAGTACTGCACGGGGTCTCTTACGAGATTTGGCCTTGCGATGATCATAGTCTTGTAGACTGAATAGAAGTTCATTTGGAACTGAAGGCAGGTTGTCGTAGAATTTTAGCGCTAGCTTTTTAATTTGGGCTCTCACGGGTTTTATTTTAAAGTCTTTCCTAATCACCGAGTTCCTTAAATATCTAGGAGCTTTCCTGATACACCTTAGGATTTTATTTTGTCTTGTTTCTAAGAAGTCTATGGTAGTTTTACAGGCATATCCCCATACGGGTGCTGCATACAGTATTCCCGGGCGGATGACCGATTTGTATATTAGAAGTTTGTTTTGATAATTAAGATTTCCGTTTCCTATCATTGGGTATAAAGCTCCTGTGGCATTATACGCTTTTTTGATTATGTTTGTTACGTGCAATTTCCAAGTTAGGTGGGAGTCTATCGTTACACCCAGGTATTTAGTTGATTCTTCCGCGCGTAGTGCTTAGTTGTTTATATACAGAGGCGGCGGGGGTTTATGCTTCCTACAGAAGTAAATCCAATGACATTTATTGGGATTTAATTTTATTCGCCATTTTTCCAGCCATGTTTGGAGTATGTCTAAGTGTTGTTGTAGCTGTCTGTGCATTACTGTGAGATAAGTGTGTTTTGCAAGTATCGCACTGTCGTCTGCATAGAGTGCCAGCTCGGTGTTTGGAGTCCTGGGGATGTCATTCAGGTATATGTTAAAAAGTGTCGGGCCCAGGATGGATCCTTGCGGTACACTACTTTTTATGAGCTTTTTGTAGATAAGCTATCTTTAACTCTGACTTGAAAGTGTCTGTTATTTAAGTATGAAATTAAAAGTTTGACTAGTGCGTCAGGGACTTTTAGGGTGATCAATCTGTATGCTAAACCACAGTGCCACACTTTATCAAAGGCTTTTTGTATATCCAGGAAAATCTATCTAAGTGTGATTGTTGTTTTTCCTTTAATAATTCCTGTATTTACAGTTATTTATACTATATATATATATATATATATCCAAAAGGAATATGAGAGGCAAGAGAACAAAAAGGCACCACAAAGTGGCCGGGGGAGGTTGTGACCTCCACTCCCCGGTTAAAGCATGCTTAGAGCCTCGGCAAACACTCCCGGAGGCCGGTAGCAATTTGAAAAGGTAGCACACCTAAAGTATTTAAAAATGTTTTTTAAATATTTATTTTTAATCTAGTTTTAAACTAGACGATTCTTTATGATGGAGAGAAATTTTATGGACAAATACGGGGTACGCCTATGGGGGGGAAGTTTTCCCTCTAATTTAGCTGTCATATATCTGAACAAATTTTAAATGGGAACTAGTTTGCTGAAAAAATTGGTGTACATTCGTTACGTTGATGATACATTGATGGCAACGGAAAAGAAAATTATATTATGAACTTTAGTTTTTATCCTGATACCTTGAATTTAGTAGAAACTTTACCAAATCTGGATCTAAGCATAGACTTCCTAGACTTAAACATAAGAGTCAGGATGAAGGTGTAGAATATAAAATCTACAATAAAAGAGACGATTTCAACTTTAAAATAAATTCTGTGATGCCTTGGAGTTCAAACTTGCATAAAAATATATATCGAAATATAATAATTAATCATCTCACGAAAAGCAAAAATCTGAACAGCAGAGTCGAAGATCAAGTGAAATGCATAATGACATTTGCGCATGACGCAATAAAAAACGGATATCCTGGTAATTTCTTAACCGCCGTAATAACCTGTTTCTACACTATAACTGCAACCGAGTGTTGAAAGGGATTGAAATACGATGAACGGTGGTGAATGCATTTTGAAGTATCAAGTACGCGCTGGTGTAGGTGATTAAAGTGCATTTGGACGCATTTAACAATTTAGGTACGATTTTGTACGTATTGGTCATGTACTAAATGTGGCAACCGAAATAAAAAAATAACAGTTAAAGCACTCTTAAGGAATTGTTATTATATTTATTAAAAACATTTACTTATTAAGTATACTTATTATTTTAATATTACCGTAAATTCATATATAGTGGAATTATATTTAAACGTACATTGCTTTGTTGTGCCGCAATAAACCCTCCAATTATTTTACGTTTTGTGCGAGTCCTGTAAAGGAATAATTAATTAATGAAATGCTAAATTGATCACACCATTTAAACTTAACAATATCATTTATTAACAACATCAATTTTCATTAAATATTTTAGCGAGAGGACATATGCGACCAGAATTATAAAAATTAATATCGTGTCTAGGACCTGTGATAATTGCTGAGTACACACCTTCCAATTTAGTCTTGGGCTTTATCACATCTCAAAGGCTTGCATTAGTCTTAGTGCTGAAGTACTGCCATAACTCTGTGGTGTGTGGCTCCTACTCGTACTTTGAATGCACTCGCACATTGATCTCTTTCCATTATTTTGGGACCTCTACGGAACACTCTACAAATCTGTTAGGTTTTTCATTCTTCTCTACTCGTGCTCTTAAGCCAAAATCGTGATTATTTCTGGCATGCTTCTAAGTCAAAATTCGATCATCTTCTCTATCCATCGTTTCTTTCCATGTCTCATCTCCATCTCTCTTTTTTTCGTTGTCTGCTCCAAGCTGTGGTTCCCTCAGCGGGGGGGGGGGGGGTAGCTCCGCCTTTCTTCTTTTTGGCGCTCATTGGTTCTTCTTAACCCAATGGCATCATTTCACATTTAGTAAGGCCCCTCTCAGCCCCTCTGGTATGGCACCCCTAAATTTATAGTCTTTTGACCCTTGAGGTTAACTTCGTCATAAACCCTGCTGCCAGTCAGACTACAGCTTTGCTTGCCGTTTTAGGCATCATAAATTCCACAAATAAAAGTGTCTCATGTGAGAACAATTTCTGGTCTCACAGTAAATAGTCTTGATTTTTGGCGCTCAAATAGTGAAGTTCCATTTCGATCCAATTTTTGGTTTGGTATATTTGTTTATGGTATTTTTAAATACTTTTGGCCTGCTAACTTTTCAAATTGGCACCGGTCTCCGGGAATGTTTACCGCGGCTCTAAGCATGCTTTAACCGGGGAGTGAGGGTAACACACACCCCGGCTACTTTGTGGTACCTTTTAGTTCTCTTTCCCTTCATATTCCTTTTGGACATATACAGGGTGAGTCTGAATTGGTTTTACAAAAGCAGAGGGGTGATAGTACCCCACCAGACGAGCAATAATTACCATGGAACATAGGGTCGCATTGCACTCTGAGAGGCAGGAAAGAAGCACGTCGAACCGCTTCGAGTATGACGCAGTCAGCGCCTCGGACGTCATTGTGTACCTGCCTACGTAGTATCTCCTACGCTAGACACGAACGCAGTTACCGTATGCAAATGTCCAGGGAGCAGAATCAGCATACCTGACTCCTAGTAGGTTCCGGCGATAGCCAATCAGAGCACACGTTGCCCTTTAAAAACCGGCACAACTTCAGCGCTGCAAGTTATTCTCACTGGACTTTTTCTTCTGAAGCCACATGAAATCTTTAGTGTACGAGACGCCTGTGGACTCGGCGGAAGATCTCGTCGCGCGCATCGTTGTTGCCGCAGACCACATTAACAAAACACCCGGAATCTTCGAGAGGGTGCGCCAGTCATTCCTTCGCAGGTGTTTTTTTTTTCGCGGCCCAGACCCGAGGGCTCGCCAAAAATATGGCTGAGCATCTTAAATCTCGGGCCGGGAAAAAAGACGCTCCCCAACAAAAAGAAGAGCCAACCGCCAACCCAAGCCCACCGGACAAGGAAGGCCGCCGACTCCCCCAAGCGGCCGTCCACGACCCAAAAACGCCCAAGGATTTATTACCAATTAAAAGAAAGGTGTCTGGCCAGGACGGTTACAAAAGCCTACAAAAACCACACAATCTGCGGAAAAATACACTTTCCCGTACACCTTTATACTTAATATTAAACAAAAATAAGCAGGCCAAAAGGCAACAACAAGGACTTTGTGTTGCCGGTGTGAACGCTGCAACGACACGCGTGGTTGCCACTTTGAGCACTTGCTGTGAGTTTGTCGCTGCACAATAAATCTGTTTGTGCAACGTTTGGTATCGTTCATTCGCTTTCCCAACACTGGTGTACGTGCAAGTTTGTATTCTAATTTTACTCTTTTCTGCCTCTCTGAGTGCAATGCAACCCTATGTCCCATGGTAATTATTACTCGTCTCGTGGGGTACTATCACCCCTCTGCTTTTGTAAAAACAATTCCGACTCACCCTGTATGTATTTGGTAAACGTAAAATTAAGGCTGCTATGCACCTAATAAGTCGTTTATTTATGGTTTTATCCTTTTTATCAGTATTTATGACATTTGTGATATATATATATATATATATATACATAAATAACGATGATTAGATTTCAATAGGAAAGGTTCCACATATGCTGATTCTTCTGTCATAGGTTGTAATCTGTTGAGGATTGGCAACAGGACATAACTTGAATCTCTTGGAAAGACATTTATGAAAGACATATGGTCACCCCCGTTCTATACTTTCCATTTATATCTTTTTTAATATACATATATATATATATGTATATATATATATATATATATATATATATATATATATATATTTATATTTATATATATATGTATTTATATATACTAAAATAATGCTTCAGCAGACGATAACTAACTAAATATTTCAGAAATGAAGCTGGAATTTTCATAAACGCCTATATTTCTGTATTTGTGGCTTTCCTTATCTCAGTGTGTCGAAATTATCAACAAAGTAGCTGAAAAAAAATGAGCAAAGGTTGCGAAATGTTTCACCATGTGCCGAGTATTTTCCCTTACATGGGAGCGAGTTTTCTTAAAGCTGTGACTAAGAAGCGATAGTCCGTTTTATACATATAGTACATTACGTATTGTATTTATTTATAGCCCAATACATTTATTAACCGATTTATTTAATTCCCAGTTTACCTGTTTGGCCACCTGAACTTTTTCGGAAACATTTTCGGTTGGGAAGCGGACAGGTGCTGCCAAAGTTCTCCAGACAGTAACTAAGTGATATCGCGGTCCAAAAGATCGAAATTTCAGTTTTTTTTTCTTTTTCCCATTTATCAAGTTGTGTTTCAGGAAGGAATGCGATACTGTGTGTGATATATGAGTATTATGAACGTCGATGTTCAAAATGCATTTTATAGAGAATATATAGTGTAACACGATGTGTTTGCACACTATGTATGCTACGTGTTTCCCCGGGAGTGTACGACAACGTCCAAAGGAGTACGAGGATGAATTTTTAAATTTTAGTTTTTAGAGGGAAAACGCGATTTTTTAAAAGATTCCGTTAAAAAAGTAAAAATTGATCAAATTTAATCATTTCCACTGAATATAAGTTTTTTAATATTCCGATACTTTGTAAAAAATAGAAACGATATATATATATATATATATATATATATATGTGTGTGTATATATTTATACATATTTATATATATATATATATATATATAATATTAAAATTGTAAATCCAATGGTAGAATGGAGGTAGTAACTCATAATACACTAACTATCTTAAAATTTGCCTACAAAATACAATGAAATAAAATGAAATTCAACCATAATGAGGAAATTAAAATGCATATTACAGGTCATAAAGCTAAAGATAATCAACAAATATCAATAGTGTGGAATCGAAAATAGGAATACTAAAAATATCAAGCAGCATTAAAGCTTGCACGTGGAAAAGCTCTAGGCTTAAGAATTGTTCATTTCGAAAAAATTATTTTTCAAGTCCAAATATTTAATCGAAATGAACACAAAAGTGCTTGTTTCTGAAACACAAGTTAGATTTTATCTATAAACTTAGTGTTATTTGGACGACAAACATAAAAATTGAAAAAATAGATAGGAAACAAATAACTTAAAATACACCTCAAATGTACAACCATGATGAGCAATAAATGACAAAACCAATGTTGTTATTCGCTAAAGTTTAAAAAGTGAACTACTGTTGCCAAAGTGAGTAATAAAACCGTACTGCGTAAAGGCAATAAAAAGAGGTATTCTACAGTTAAAGCTACAAAAGTAATAGAAGAAAATATATTATAATGTAAATTCAAGAGAATGTAGAAGTATGGCTAAAATAAGATATTAAGGAGAGATTATGAGAATTTTAGACTAATCGAAACTATACCATTTACTAAATATAAATTAACTATACCATTTACTAAATATGCGAGATATTCATATAATTTACTGGTAATTTTGAGGTTATTAATGTGCAAAACATGAAATTTTTTATCTGATAATCTATAAATTCTAAATAGTTGATTAAGTATAATATTTCTAAATAATTGAAGTGAGTTGCAGGAATTAAATGGTAATATTTTATTAATATTGAGTTTAAAAATATCTTTTTTGTCATAGAAATTAGTAACTATCCCATTAGTAGGTTCTATAGTTATATATATATATATATATATATATATATATATATATATATATATATATATATATATATATATATATGCATATGTATATATATATATATATATATATATATATATGCATATGTATATATATGCATATATATATATATATGCATATGTATATATATATGCATATATATATATATACATATATATGCATATGTATATATATATATATATATATATATATGCATATGTATATATATATGTATGTATATGTATATATATGTATATATATGTATATGTATATATATATGTATATGTTTATATATATATATATATATATATGTATGTGTATATATATACATATATGTTTGTATATATATATATATATATATATATATATATATATATATATAAATATCAAGGTCAAATCATTTCATAGATACAGTCGCTACTATTCTCAAAACATTGAGGAAAGTCACAGTTGAATGTAGCTTGCTTCACATCAACTTCTATCCCACTGAATGATGACTTCTTTTATAAATTTATTATATAGATTATTTATTTATTTTATGCCATTTTAAGTAATCAATATCAAGTCAGCGTTTCCTTTTTATATTAACATTTCAAATTCATTACCATATTCCAGACTAATGAGGAAATGAATTAGAATTCATGTTCATTAGTGATTTCTATTTGTCAGCGGAATTTGATCTTATACACTTAGTTAATTGCGATTCATACAGGACGATGTCCTTCAGTAGCTTTAATTACTAACAGCATTCAATAATAAACTAAATTGCGGCTTTTATGTAATAACATAATTAAATGTGTTTATCAATATTTCATTTATTTAGAGAAATAAGAACTGGAGTTGAAAAATTCTATATCATCTATTTAATCTGAAGTTGAACGTAATAGCTTTGTCCTACTTCTGAGATATAAGAGACATTCGCAGAATTCGAGTTCCTATTTATTTTATTGTAAGGCACAAGTTCGTAGTTAATTGAGAATGTTTTGTAATCGGTCTATTTCTCATTCCCTTTCTCCAAAGTTTGTCTTTTTTCATTTTTCAGCAATTTCCCTTCCTGCGTCACGTGATGCACCTATTTATCGACAGAGCTCATTTTGCCTATTGTGGTGCAGTTGCTTTGTTTTTCTATTATGAAATAAGGAGATGTTTTCAACATACAAAACTGATTAATACTTTTAATAATCTATTTGTTCAGATACTGATAAAGTATTTTTATTTCAGATTTTATCATATACCAGTATGAGCAAATATATATATGCCAACATTTATATATGAAACAACTTCTTCCCTATAACAAGATGATGCAATAAGAGTACATTAATAAAGGGCTCAACTTATCTTCTTATCCATTCGTTGACTATGATGTCGCGGTAATTACTACTAGTCAGCACAAGACATTCAATAATATAACAATGAGTGAGCATAAAATTTATTAATAAAATGATTTTTGAATTTTTCTGATACAGATGTCGTAATTTCGTGTTTAGAAACAATTAGGAACGTTTTTAGCCACACATCATTTACTTTCTTGCTTTGATACGGTTATTGATTTTCATAGAGATTGAGTCGTCAAGTAGTTTTAAATTTCATTGGCCTTGAATATCGATTTTTATTTTCTCATTCTACAGAATATAGTGTAATGAGAAAATATTGTTTTCACGAAAATTCTTAATTTCGAAAATTTGATGCCAATACATGTTTTAAGACATCTTGAAAACATTTTGACTACTTTTGGATTAATGTCTGTGTGTGGTCGATTTCCTGCGTACATGATAGCTACCGGAAATATTAATAGATTTTCACGAAACTTTATATCCGATTTTTTTATTGAAAAATCTAGAACTAGATGGAATTTATTGAAATTTGAGCGAAAACTTCGAAATATATTCGAAATTTTATATTTTCTTAACATGGCAGCATAGGACAAAATTTGAAAGCAATTCTGCATAAATGGGGTTATTTGAAGTTCAATGATCACGAAACTTAACAGTTTAAATCACTGTAGGGAAAAATAGCGGCGAGACCGTAAAATGATCTGTCAAAAGCGCAAGATCGTTCTTTTCATCAACAATTGCTTTGAAGTCAGTTAAAGTTGAGTTCCTGCTTTCGAACACCATATAAAAATCGCAGCTTTTGTACTAGGGAATACTACAGAGTTTTAAAGGGAAGTATAGGCATTAAGTCGTAAGAAAATGAATTGCTGAAGATGAAACCGAGGTTTTCTTACAATATTTAGTACCGTTTTAAGAAGCACAATCTTAAATGGGCAATGTTAGGAAATTTATTAAATCCAAATCGGATATCGCTTTTGAAACTTTGCAATCTACTGTGTATATGGAAACTGTTATTGAACATGAGAGAATCGTAAAGAGGCAACAAACTGCTTTGGGGAATATTTTAAAACATTAAACTTTGTTCAAATACATACGTTTCTGCACATAAAATCAATTCAAGATGTACACTTGTACAGTACACACATACACATAAGTATTATATTATATATGCATATTCAAAAGCTTCAATTACTGGTGTTGAATAAAAACATTTAATAAATTAAAAGCACTGCCATTTTTTAAATTTTTGATAATTTGAATTTTTCATGCTCTCATCAAATGTGAGTTATCGACGGCTGTTGGTGTTATCTTGTTATATTCAGTATAATTAATTTCCGATAAATACTGCTCTTGTAATATATATCTGGTCCCCGAAAACTTTCCCTGAATAAGATATATCCTATGTAATTAACTCGGCATGTAAGACAGATCATTCTTCGGGAAATAGCGTCTCAAGTGCTACTTAGTGTCTCTTTTATGTAGCGTTCCGGAAAATAGCGCCGTAATAAATATCAATAAACTGTGATCTTCGCTGTAATGCCAAAACAGACGATAAAAAGCGTGTTGTCATTTCTCGTGTAGAAGATGTAATGGAATTATCAGCAGAATGGAATTATCGTAGAAATGAAACGCGTTGTCATTAAACATGTATTTTCTTGTTGGGATAAATTCCATCATTATTTTATGGGCGATCGAAAATTTTTGTATTTAACGTGTTAACAAATATTATTGTTGTCTTATGCATTTTGATTAAAATGTGTATTAGTATGTTCAGCGCGTAGTTTATTTAAAATGGACAAGTTAAAAATTAAAAAATGATTAATAATGAAAAGGCGTTATTCCATCATTCTAAAGGAACTTGGGATTTTGTTTTCAAATAAATTTAACTATATATTATTTCGGTAAGTGTTATTGTCTGTGACGGAACGTAAGTAAAGAACAAAGCATTAGAAAAGTATATTAGAATTTTAATTGAATAACATGATTTATTTTAATTAATTGATTAATATTAAGCGTAAAAGAAGAGCTTAACTGACCTCCCTTATCACACTGTCAAACATTCTGCAACCTTTGCTCTTTTTTTCAGCTACATTGTTGATAATTTTTGTGAATTATCAGAACAGTCGTAATTACAGGTGTTCAGGACAATTCCAGCTTCATTTCTGAAATATTCAGTTAATTATCGTCTGACGAAGCGCTATTTTTGTATATATATATATATATATATATATATATATATGTATGTATGTAATTGAAATCAAAAAAGAGGATAAAGTTCAATGGAGGGGAAACCAAATACAATGCATATAATGGCAGAGGAGGATTGCGACTCCTCAATCCCGTTTAAAGCTGCTTTTCCATCCCGGGCAAACGCTCACGGAACCAATGCATTGCAAAGGTTAATTATTGAAAATTGTATATTTACTTCGGATTAAAGAGCAGCATTTGCGCCTGTTCCTTGGTAATATTGATTTACATCTTTGTGATTACGTATTACACTTGTTATATATTGTATATATATATATATTATCATAAATATCAGGAATCCCATTACGGACACATGGACATATTTAGGGGTCAGGGAGTACCAAAGACCCCCCTCTTCTCTCTGGAAAATTGTTAATTTATTTAGAAGTCATTCCTTACAAAACATTTTAATATCATTGCAAGTGATTGGGGTTTGAACCCAATACCGATAAAACCAATGCATTTTTGTAATGTTAAAATAATGTGATCACAAAAATTCTGATATAAATGCCATGCAATATGAAAGACACAAAATGCAAAAATTTTTGGACTTTCAACATTCAGCCGTAATTGTGTGTTTTCTGCCACGTGTATATTAATAGAAACATTTTAAATTTATACCTAATTGGGAAACACAGAAGTATTATTGCATTTGGTATGTTTATGAATGTCTAATTCATTAGTTTGTTTCAGTCACCAGGAGCGCAGGACGTTATCAAAGGGAGGGGGAATCTAAAAACAGCTAATTTTTAAAACGCGAGCAGGAGCATACTAATTTTTAAAACGCGATGTAGTATACAAATTTTTAAAAAGTGATGCATACTAATCTAAAAAGTGTTAAACGCGCTAATTTTTGAAATGTGATGCTCATACCATCAATTCATATTTACCTAGTAACAATACATATAATCACATAAAAATGCTTGATCGTTCATTCAGGCGTTATTGTTCACTGCACGTCTTAGTTTTCATAGATTTTCTATCATGTAACTTTAAAATGTCTCAATTATTAATTAGCTTTAGTTTTCCTTTTAATTTAACCAGTTGTGTTATTTTTTAATCATTTGTTTTACTGTCAAATTTTTAATCAATTTAGTAATCAAATCGCTATAATTTTTCACAATTATTTTCAAAATCTCCAGATAAAATATTGTGAATGTGCACCAGTTTGCAAATTGTTGTCAGCCTTGTCTGTGTTTTTATCCTGTAGAAGGTTTTTTTTTGTCTCCAAGATTGAAGGAAATAAATCAGTTCATGACTTTGCATTTCATTTTTGCTGATGACGTTTTTATTCACAGTGACTAAAGTTTTAGGAGAAAAATTAGAATTAATGGCTTTTGATTATTCAATAAACATTGTCCTAGAAGGTATCGTGCAGTCTTTTGCCATAAGAAAATTAGGCAAATGCTGAAGCCCTGCGATTTTTTATGTGCTCATAACACCACCAATATTTCGGATAACTTAAATAATTGTTTTTCCTCATCTAATGGGATTTTTTTCTGCAAAACTTATTATGTGTATCTATGTGCACAAAAGCGTTAAGCAAGTACAATTATGAATGACTTTCGATTATTTTGGGTACTCGAAACATAAGAGTTGTATTCTACAGTATAGGATTCTATTGATCCTCCATCCTTCTTTTATTTAAGAAAAATCAAGAAACATATAGATAGAGAGATAAAATAGAATTTTTGAAGAAAAAAACAGTTTATTTCTAATTGACGGTTACAATTAATTGAATACAATCAATTGATTAACTATATAATTAACTACGCAACTAGATTACAATTAATTGATTAACTATATAATTAACTATGCAACCAGATTACAATTAATTGATTAACTATATAATTAACTATGCAACCAGATTACAATTAATTTATTAACTATTAAAATAAAATAAAAATATGTAACAAGTATGGGTACTGAGAAGTTCCATGAAATAGGTGTGGTACGTGTGGAGGGGGCGGGGCTATAAGCAGATTTCTTATAGAAAGTCTTCAAATTTCCAGAGGAGATATTTTAGGAATTATACTGTATTTTTTTGTAATTGAAAATTCTGTATAATGCCCAAGATATGTACGATTTCTCCTTCTAGGACAAAAATAATTTAAATCTATATCTGTGCTCTGTGGAGCCTCAAAGACTCCCCAGAAGCATATAAAACTAAAGGGCACTTTCACAAAAATTAGCCCGTTATTCCCAACATACATATGGACCCCCCCCCCCCCCCTAAAGCACACATATTAAAGATAGAGGCTCTGTGATCAACTTATTTCTGAAACAGGATACCGCAGGAGAAAATGTATGGAAAATAGGTGGCACAGCACGCAGTGGTTAGAGCACGGGGATTGCCCTTAGACAATCCAAGTTCGATTTCCTGTCTTGCCCAAACTGTCTCTGTGTTCACGCGATGTAAGGACGCGTTAAATACGTGAATCCATAAGTCCTACTGAGAGGTTGGTGGTAGGAGAAGGAGGGTACAGTCCCTGTGGATGTCGCCCCCACTTGGAAATGTTTTCACCAAGTTTTATTTATCAGAACGGGAATGTTTTGAAAACATGTTTTGATGTAAATAGCATCTAAGTTTAGGGTATCTCAAGCTGAAATCTAAGCATTACAGAAAATGTAAGGACTTTGGACGCGAAGAACAACACTAAAAGATTTATAGCAAATAGGTAGAGTAGATATAAAATGTTTTGCCCACTAGAAGCAGTTTAAAAAACCGATTTTTTCCGCATGTGTAAAATAGCGTTTAAAAACTGCATGCATATATGTTTACCACACATAGCGTTCTTATTTCCAGATTTAGGATTAGCTCAGTGTACAGCTAAACGTCGCAAATTGTACAAGTATCAATTTTCTGATCCGCAAGTAAAATATTAAAATTTATCCAACTGTAAGACTAAAATGATTGAATTGCTTTTAAGAGAAATAGTTCGCATGATGCGCAATAGATGGCGCTGTCCATAGACAGGTTTACACAGTACGAAGTGGTTAGGCTACCTGCAAGTGCGGTTGCGGAAACGATGTACTTTGGCTGCCGTCAAGTGCGGACGCTCATTGAGCTACCTACCAGTGGGCTACCGTCAAATTAACCGGATAGTTGTTGTCTTACGGCGGAAGGTAGCAAATTATATTTCGTTTACTAAAGTTAGACAACAGTGTTATTTAAATTGTAATTCTTCAAATATAGTTAAAAATAAATTACCGATGAAAGAGTCGAATTTTACGGTTTCTAGCTTCTACAAATGTATATATAGCATTAAAATTGAGTTTGAAGAATGGAGCAATTCCTCTTTTCCACTTCTATTTTTCTGAAAATAAAATATAATAATCTTTCCAAACTTTTTAAGGAACTTGACAAAAAGTATTTGATCATAAAATTTTCTAATTAATGGACCCGAGATGGAGCCCCCCCCCCCTCCCCAGGTATGCTGGGGAACCCGACCCGGACAGGAAAAATTAGGAACACAAAAAAATTAGGAAGCGAGAGTGGCGGGGGCCCGGAGAGGCCCCTCCCACTCTCGCTTTCCACGGGCCTGCATGTGTGTGCTTTATTTTGAAGAAAAATAATAAGAGAAAGGTACAAGTGACATTTTACTCCTTCTTAGAAAAACACTGGTAAAGTTGTAAAGAAAAAATATAAATTATTTACGCAAGTACTTCTAGTGAAGGAATATGATTTAATAGTACTAAATTTATGCTTAACTTAACTTTCAGCAAATTGTCTCTTCCATTTCATAATATTCAACCATTCAATTACAAGTAACTCTTTTTTTAATAATTTTTAATATTATATATAATAATATATTCTTAAAAAAGATTTAATTATAAACCAGTTTTTCATCTTTTTAATTATTTAATAATGCATTTTTTATGTGTATAATAAACTGAGTAAATTGTTTTTTCGTTTTGTTATTAATTTTATTTTTTTCATAAGTGACAAAAATGTTTCCCATCTGTAAGTATTTAAAACGAATTCTAATATAATATTTAATAATATATTTTTCAAAAGCATTTTTAAATTTGTTCTTATAATTTAATAATTTACTCTTCTTACTATATTTAATAATTTACGTTTTAAGAATTTTAAATTATTTTTTCCTGCTATTCCTTTTGTGTAGTGTTTAAAATTTATCATTAAAAAAAGTCCTGTTATAGATAAAACATAATTATTTTATAACTTTTCTTTATCAAGAAAGAAAATATTTAAAAATAAACTACTTTAAAAAATTAAAAATATACTATTTTTAGATCTCACTAATGTATATATAAGATTAAAATAGATCTTGAAAAATGGAATTTTTTCCTCCTATGTACATATAGGAGGAAGGAATTGGGGGCTTTGATTTTATTGAAATTATTTTCATTATTACATGTTAGCTGGAATAACATGTCCAATGACACTCTATTCTTATATTACAGCTACAGCCAAACGTATATTACCCAACATAGCTATAAAAAAGGGTTTGAATTTAAAAATATATAAAAATTTCTTATACTTGTATATTGCAGTCAGCATAATATCGACCTAAACGGAATATAACCCTACTTCCCACAGGAAGACAACCGTGCGACTAATTTGACCGAAGCCCACTTGCAGGTTTCCTACTACAACTTTAATCGCGATCGCACATGCAGGCAGCCTAACCACAGCCTTACAGAAAGGCAGTGCTATTCTGCCACCTACCAACACTTTCTCCCTGTAGCAAATCAATCATTTACATTTTTTAGAGTAGGAGAAGTTTCAGTATTTTAGTTACTGATAAAATGTATCATGTTTCAGCATGTAATGAAAAAAAAATGTATTGTTTGGAAATGCACCAAAATGTGGTTGTGTTGCAATAATCCACCAAATTTTTTTTTTAGATGTGTCTGTTTATTACTTTTCTTACAACTATGAAAAAAAAAAAGAATTTGATCTTCTACTTCTTCTCAAAAAATTAAAAATCTGATAATTTCTGTCTCGATGTGTTTGAGTTTCTGATACTCAACTCGAATCGAATATTTTAGTTCCTTATTTCTCACCCATTTTATTAATTTCTCTCTCTCTCTCTCTCTCTTTCTCTATCTCTCTTTCTCTCTCTTACTTTGTAATTAACTTAGTGTCTGTGATATTTTTCCTGTCTTAAAGTAAGGTTTGGTTTCGTCTCCAAAATGTTTCCGAATTTTTTCGTCTATTACTTTATTACGTCTACTACTTCCTTTCTTTTCTTGGTCGAATAATATTAAATATTCATGCAATGGTTTTTCTAAATTTTCTATTAAATCTAATAAAGCATACAATGTTTATATTATAAAAATAATTTTAATACAAGTAGACACAAATACAACATAAAATAAATGCATCAGAAACATTTAAAATAATAACTTGCATAAATATATTAAAAGCTACAACTTTTGTGTAATAAAGTTAATTGTGATGCAAGTAGACATAAAGACAATGTAAGTGCACTGAATACTTACAGTACAGATATTTTAAAATTCAAATACGAAAATGCTCATTTTATAACCTTTTGGTAAAATCACTCATCTAGAAATTCCTTTATTTGAAAGTATAAGTTTCATTTCACATAACTGCAAAATGACATTTCATTTGTCTCCGAAATTTATGGTTAAAGCGATCTTCACTGAGATGATCTCGATCCGGCAGTATTCTGACCCACTGTGACCCATTTTACGAGTTGTAGGTAATTTTAGAGCGCATTTATCAATGCCAACCTAAATCCCCAAGATGATCTTAATAATGAAGCTCTGCCAAGCGTCGTATAGAAAGATTCAAGTATATGTCTCTAACTATGAAATTATTCAAGTGTTATAATTCCGTATCTTTGTAATTAAGGTGAGAAAATTTTATTACGGTTGACAGCGGTTCAAAACTGTCTCTTAAGGTTAGTAACTTTTATTCTTGGTGACAACTGTATTTTATCCTTAAAACTAAACATAGAAGCAAATTAAATCGTTTTTATTTTGGCTCATATTCCGTATTTCAGCAGTTTGGCATCTTTCTTTCTTTTTAGCTTTTGACTACTTTTGTTAGCTTTGACCCTAAAGATGAGTCAAAATAAGCTATGGGACAATACTTCCTATACATGTTAAACATCGTCTAAAAAATCTGATGTGGACAGCACAGAATTTTAGCTACATACTCAAATTCATTTTCTTCTTCCAAATACATTAAATTGAATTTTAATTGCGCAAAATAACATGGATAATTATTTGAAATTACACTGAATTTGCAGTTTTATTTCAAATAATTATCCATGTTATTTTGTGCAATTGAAACTAAGTTTAATGGGCTGGGAAAGAGAAAATAAATTTAAGTCTGTAGGTAAAATCCTGTGCTATCCACATCAGATTTCTTATACGAAGTTTAACATGTGTATGAAGTATTCTCCAGTAGCTTATTTTGACTCATCTTTAGAGTAAAAAGGTAAAGAAAGTAGAGTCAAAAGTTAAAAGAAAGAAAGGTTCCGAACCGCGGAAATACGGAAGATGAGCCTTATTATTTTTTTTTCTGAGGGGGGGGGGGGGAGAGAGAGAGAGACTGTCAATGAGTATCTTTTTCTTGTCCAAAGATGGCAAATATTGGGCAATTGTGCCAAGAGAAAGGATGCTAAGATATTTTGTAATCATAAATCGTTAATGATTTCTTAATAAAATATTTATTTCAATTTGGGAAAACTGTACATCGCCTTATGTTTGTCAGCAAAACCCATAAATTACTCTACATTTTAGAAAAACTTCCTTGTAGCTCTCTGAAACTTTGTTGATAGTTTTATGGTATGTTTTCATGGTATATTTATGGTGAGTTTGGTATGTTTCATGGTATTTTTTCATGGTATGCTCATGATGAGTTTGGTATGTTTTGTTCATTCGGCAGCAGAAACAAATCTTCCAAATAATAGCTAGACTACTGCAAAAATAAATCAAGATGTCAATTCGGTTTCGGTGAATGAGATCGCGCTTCGTGTCAGACCTGAAGAAGAATGTTGGTATTTGCCTTTGAAACTAGTAGACTTATTTATTTTTTCATTTATGCTGCATTTACGAAGATTTTATATCTTATTTCTTTACCTAGCTTAGCTCATTCCTTTGAGTTTCCGGCGGATATGCATATTTCTGTGCATTTCAAATTCACTCAACCTGACATTAAACTTTTTGCTGTTATTGAACGTCTGCAGTATAAATCCTGTTTTCCTTAGCATCCTAAGATTTTCCGTCCCCTTATTCAATTTTGCCATGAATTTGGTTTCAAACCCGCTCTCTCTCATATTACTACCTTAGTCAATCGTATTCGCATCGAGGTAAGTTAGGGGATATTAATAACTTTAAAAGCCATGTCGGGGTGTACGTTGTATCCCTGTTAACTCCTGATAATAACTATAAATTTTTCATCGGTAGTACTAAACGTGCTGGTGGTATCCGGTTGGCAGAACACGCTCGTGACGTCAGGAATGGTAATATTTCTACGGCTCTTGCCCAATGTGTTGCCCAAAGATAACTTTCATCTCGTCCTTTAAAAAACCTTCCTTTTAATTTGTTATAATAACAAACGTAATATCCTTGTTTATGAATCCTTGTTTACTTATATCTACCGTGATTCCATTTGTAATTTTGATCCTCTTCGAATTTTATGTTACGACTGGCGACTTCGTTCTCGACTCTATGCATGTCAAATCTCTTCAGAGTTATCTGTGGCATCATTTTATTATAATTTTGCTTGGCTGCATTTTGAATTTTGTCTTCTATTTGTAAAAAACATTTACCACTTGTTTAAATTAAATCTCTTGGGATTAACCCCTAAATTTGCATTTGCAATTGATTAATTTTTATTGCCTGCTTGTACTACCATTATTACTTTCCTTATATACATAATGTATAAGGAAAGTATTGTTGTTGATGTTGTTGTTGAGACCCAGACCGTCCGACCTACCAGAAAGGTGTAAGGTAACTGTATGGACGGCCGGGAAGTGCCACCCAATTTAGACCGGAACCCAGTGGGGGAGGCATCCACAAAGGAAAGTATTGTGACGGGGTCGAAAATTCGAATTCGAGTTTTCGACGGGAGAGCACGTTTCAAGCATCCCTGATCACGAATCAAACATTTTTGAAGTGATGTCTGTGTGTGTGTGTGTGAAAGTATGTGTGTGTGTCAGTGAGTCTGTGGAGACAATAACTGACGAACGAATGGACTGATTCAAACGAAATATGGCACAAAAATCATAATCCGTAAACACTGGAAGCCTATTGTTTTTATACGCAATCGAATGTTCAGAACCCCCCCTAAATTTTGGAGTGAAATTTTGAAAATATCGTCAAAAGATCAAAACCGCTAATAAAGTTACGTAAATAGACATTTCTTATGTAATTTTTCATTAGAAAACGATTGACATAAATTTTAGAACGCTAACATGAACCGTTCTCGAGATATTGCACATTTTTGAAAAAAATTATCAAAAAGTCATATAAAATAAAAATAAAAAATTCTTATTGAGAAACATGTTCACTTTTCATATGTAATACCATGCGATAAATTGGGTGGCATCATTCTGGTGAATCTAGCTCATTCCATTCATGAAAAAAGATACTTTGAGTAATACTTTTGTATTTGATCGCCAATAGTCATTTATCTGCTGTAAGAATAACTTATTTCTTCGTCTATAACGCTTGGCGAGATTTTGGCGACGATTTTGGCGGAATGTCGCCAACTTGGCGTCTTTTTGGAATGTTGCCAAATTAACGAAAATTTCGCCAAATGGATAAAAATGACCCTAAATCAATGAAAATGACGACTAATTGTCGAAAATTCAATATCTTGGAAAGAATATAAGTATCTACTATAAGAAAAACCTATTTTTTTTACTGTAAAAGTAATAAATTCATTATATTATATAAAGAAAGTTATGTGCTGCCCACATAAAATTTTTTGTTAAATTTTCGTGTTAGTGGACTATTTCCAACGAGCCCGACTTCTGCCCTCAAGCCTAATGACTGTATCCATTGCGGTGGAAGTCACTTTGAACACAGCCAAAGGCGATTCTGAAGTGGTCCCCGGTCCCTGCTCTAATGCTGGTGACGTTATAACTCATAATCATCTACCAGATCAATGATAGAGTAGCGCTTGTATGATTACAAAGCCATAACGGAGCACTTAAGCCTTGGGACATTAATATTATCGCATTAGATAAATATATACCATTGTTGCTGGGTTTAACATAAATTCTGGTAGTTAAACTTTTGAAATGTTGCATTCAAGAATGTCTTACTGTTGATCAAATACTGTAGTTTGTAATAATTGTCAACAAGATACGAGAAGAAGCACTCACTTGGAGGAAAATTCACCGTTTATCTATGGTTATAATTTTCGAGTAGCTTACTTTTTCTGCAATTTATAGCACGTGAAATAGGAAAGTATTATGATAGGATCGGATTTCAAAAGATTTACTCGTTTAGAGCATCTCTGTAAATGAATGAGCCATTTTTTCATCGACTTCTATATATGGACAGGATAACGTCTAAACACAATAATCAAATAGAATGGAATTAGGAACGATTATTACAGCCGATGTTCAAAAGACTATTTATTTTCGAATAAAAAATGGGGCACGGGAAAGACTTCAAATTCATCAATCATTCATTTCAATTTTTCAACATAAACGGACATTATGATTGATTTGTAAAAAATGAAACGTATTTCTTAAATGGAAAATGTAGATATTTTTTTATTCAATTTTTGATTTTGTTGACTACTTCCAATGAGCTCGACTTCCACCCTTAGCACTCTAGTTATATCCGCTATGTTTGAAGTCAGTTTGAACGCAGCCAAAGGCGATTCGAAAGTGGTCCATGGTCCCCGCTCTAATGCTGATGCCTTTATAACTCACAATCCTCTAACACGTCAACGGTATGGTAGCTCTGTTTAATGATTACACGCCATAACGAAGCACTTAATTCTTTTAATTAAAAGTCCTACTATCCTGTTAGGTAAATATGTACTATTGTTGCTGAATTTAACATAAATTCTGGTAAACTTTTGAAATTTTTGCATTAAAAAATAAACCTTATCGTTGATCAAACACTGTATGTAAGTATGATCAACAGGATGCGAGAAAAAGCACGTGGGAGAAAATCCACCCTCTGTCTATGGTTATAATTTTCGAGAACTTCGCTTTTCTGTAATTTAAGGCGCATGAAATAAGAAAGTTTTATGATAGGGTCGTAATTCTAACTATTTACTCGTTTTGAGCATCTCTGTAAAAGAATGATCCAGTTTTCGCGGACAGGATGAGGTCTGAACACATTAATCAAATGGAATGAAATTTTGTACGATTATTAAAACTGATCTTCAGAAGCCTATTTATTTTCGAGTAAATAAATAGGGGAAGGGAGCATTTATTGTACAATTTAGCACAGAACAAGCAATTTATATGATTTTTAAAAAACAAAACAAATGACTTTTAAAAGAAGTTAACAGTTAGTTGTTTTATAAGTAGCAAAGTTTCTTTTGAAATAAAGGAAAAGGAAACTAATCTAAATTAGAATATTGTTTGATGATCTAGGACGCCTATTTACTATATGCATTCTCAGCAAATCGTAGTGGTCCTAGATAAATCCATAGGTACTATTTAACTACAGATTTTCAGGTTATTATCCATATGATATGCATACTAGTCAACTTAGGCGAAAATTAGTTTTAAAAATCTCTTTGACAAAAAAAAAAAAAAGAAAATGGTCTTGCTTCTTGTTTCACTATAAAATTTTAAATAATAATATTGATTGTCCTATTGTACTTTCTTGCTTGGAATTTCATATACCTGTTGCTAAAACTAGGCAAAAGAGAAAATTCTATAATATTATTAAACAAAATCACATTAGGAATTTACTGTGAATGAGTGTTTTAGTTATCCAGAAATTTGGACTTTTTACTGTATCCTGAGATCACATCCGCTATTCCGGGAGATATACATCGTATAACACTATTTAAGGCACGCGTGTGATCGCATGTGTTTTGTAATTTCTATTGTTTTTAAACGAAATCGAATGTCCAGAACCCCCCTAAATTTTCGAGTAAAATTTAAAAAAATCATCAAAAAAATCAAAACCTTTAATAAAGTTACGCAAATAGACATTCCTGATGTAATTTTTCCTTACAAAACGATTGACAAACTTTAGAACGCTAGCACGAACCGTTCTCGAGATATTGCACATTTTTTAGATACATTTATCAAAAAATCCCATAAATTAAGAAAAATATATTAACTGTTGAGAAACATGTTCACTTTTCATATGTAATATCATGCGATAAATTGGGTGACATTATTCTCGTGGATCTAGCTCGTTCCATTCATGAGAAAAGATACTTTGAGTAATAATTTTGTATTTGAACACCAATATTCATTTATCTGCTATAAGAGTAACTTATTTCTCCGTTTATAACGCTTGGCGAGATTTTGGCGACGAATTTGGCGGAATGTCGACTTTTTTAAATGTTGCCAAATTAACGAAAATATAGCCAAATGGATAAGAATGACGCTAAATCAATGAAAATAACGACTAATTGACGAAAATTTAATATCTTGGAAAGAATATAAGTATCTACTATAAAGAAAACTTTTTTTTATTGTAAAAGTAGTGAATTCATTGCATTATATAAGGAAAGTCATGTGTTGGCCACATCAGATTTTTTTGTATTTATTTATGGAAATTTGTCTGGTCTACATATAGGCATTCCACGTCTACTCTTTCGTATAGCCATTGATGAAGGGACATAGTTATGCCCGCAAACGCTCTAAATTTTTTTAAGCTTTGTACGTCTTGTTGGATGATTTTTATTAAATGGCCTTTTATCTATGATGTTGTGTCGATGATTTCATTCCTATATTCTGTGAATATATCAAAAATTCTAAATGATACGTCGCACCAACATATTATGCATAACTTATTAAACACAAACTATTACTATCACCGCAAAATATAAACCATACGAATTCAAATGTACTTTTAAATCATCAAGATTTGAATTTGAAAAAAAAAATCAGTAAACACATCCTTACTCTTTATGGATTGATTTGAACCACTATGTCTCGTAAGTTTTGAATGGCAAAAAGTTAATTAATATGTGACGTTAGTCTTATGTGACGTTAGTGCAAGTTAAGCATGTTTTCGATATTTTTTATCTGAAATTTAAACGTTTCACATTTTTACGATAATTGTTTAATAATGCTGCCTGAAGGGTGTATGAAATCGGAAAATTACAATACATGTTGTATTCTGAATTTAACTCGGCAAATGTTTTTATCCATATCATGTTAACAACTTTAATTGACAATAATGTGCTTATATGACCTCTGTGAAAAATTCAGTAAAAAAGAACGCAACTCGAATTTCTTTGACGATCTACAATAATCGGGATGTTTTTAGAACTATTCTTTTTTTTTTTTTTCAAATGGCCAGGCACTTTGACCTTCGTCATTCGCCTTTATTACAGCGGTCAGAGTGTGAACCATTTAGCCGTCTATTGACGTTGCCCCAGGCGCACCAGAAGAGGGGGGGGGGTGGATCACATTGCGCCCACAACACAAACATCCATGCCTTACGTGGGGCTCGAACCCACAACGTGGCGGTCGAGCGATTGCTACGGAAGCGCTTGCAGGGGTGAAGTCGAGGGGGGACGCGGGCGGACGCAGACCCCCCACCTTTTCTCCTGATCTCAAGCGTACCCCCACTTTTTATTTTGTAAGGGGACGCTCTTTTTTTTTAAATTTATATATACATATATAACCCCTCTGCAGCTTGGCATAGATGGAATGCTTGGCCGATGGCCTCAGATTATTATTCTTTGGTCACTCTTTCTCTGAAAAAACATATGGGTAGGGATGGCGGTTATTACAAAAATAACCGGTTTTCGGTTTTTTTTTAGAAAAAAAAAACGTTTGTAGACAAAAAAAATGTTATTTACATTTTATTTACATTCGGATTTTATAAATTTTCCAAAGCTAAAAAGCTTTAAAAAAATCATTAGAGAAATCAATGACAAGTATAAATGTAATCAATGAATCAATGTATTCAATGAGTAATCAATGAAAAAGTATCTCTATGGAAAGTTCTTTGAGATAATTTCATTTCAAAATGCAAGAATCTTAATTGATTTTTCTTTCTTGAGCTGAGAATCATATGCTTTGGAGCACAATTTTTGGTTTTTAATAAATAACTAAATAAAATTAAAATAATTATTATTCTTTTGATTTTATCAGCATGTTAAGAATTCGAGTTGGAAAGAAAAAACAAAACAAAAAAAACTGGATACAATTGAAAAAGTACCTGAATACAAAATCCACGTTACATTTAGAGACTAGGGTCGTTACTCAAGTCTATATGGGTGATACTTGCATCGCGATACTGCCCAGCCCTAAGTCAATCATCACAGAAATTATACAGTATTGGCTAAAATTCTTCAAAAAAAGAGCGTCCCCCCACATTTTTTTTTACGACTACACCACTGCGCTTGCCTTGACCACTCGACAACCATGTCGGCAGAACTATTCTAAAGTCGTCGAGTTGAAGATATTTCGACTAAATAGAATCTAAGTTGACCGAATTTCTCGCAGAGGTCAAGTAAACGAAGCCTTCATGTTACAAGAATAGTTTCTGTCGAGTAATTTTAAAAATATAATGTCGTTTCCAATACATACTTCACTTCAGTTTTATGTAAGTCGCATTTCTTTCTATATATATACTCTAGCTCCCGTCCTAAGATATTTCCCGAAAAAAATAAAGGAAGATTTTATCAAACAGTAAAAAATTAATATTTAAATTAACGTAATATCACTTGATCAGAACGGGTTAAAGATAATATACTTAAAAATTATATTTTAGAAGCCCATCCACCTTTCTCAAGCTGCTTTGTCGGACCGATGTCTCAGCAAATGCTATTCAGGCTTTATATCCGGTTCAAAATCCAATGTTGCGTTCTTATAACCCTATCAGTGCGACAACATTGTTGCGTTTGCTATGTTTCCTCACGTGACATATAATGTCAGGTAGAGTTGCTATCACAACGTCACTGGAATAACACAGCAGAGGCTTGGGCTGTAAACATAATGTTGAAATGTAAATAAATTTGTATTCTATGACTCATTATGTGGTATAAACCAAACTTGAACCTAAGTTAATTATGATTGTTCCACTTTATATATCATATTGCAAGCATGTTTAAAAAAAATCTGGTAGCTACATATTTAACAATTTTGCTTGCAAAATTCGATTCAAATTTTATTTAAACAATAATATGTAGCAGCAATCGTCATTTTGAGCTGCTCTGGTAATTAATATATATATATAGTTCCATCTGTTTCCAGAACATATTGAAGAACTTGCAGTGTCAAATTAAACGTGCGCACCCTTAATTGCTATTAATAAATATCAAAAATATATAAGATTTTCATTACGAGCCTTTCAATTCAAAAATCGCGAGGAAAAAGTAGAAAAAATGGAGAAAAATATAGCAGAAAACATGAGTTTTATTGCAGACTATGGTTACAGCGCCTAGAAAATAACCCTGATTCCTTATTCGAAACCAGCGCCATCTGGCGGTGTCGGTTGCTTTTAGGGAACCGGTCCTGGCAGTGGTAAGTTATATTAGCTCGGCACACTATAACTTCTAGGCACTGTACTATAGTGGTGTTGCATTAAATTCACTTGGGCCGTAAAATACCGAAATTGTTTACATAAAGTTCGTTTTCTGCATATTTGTTTGTATCAAAGGATTCAACTAATTAAAGAATTAAATGGACAAATAAATTAAAAAGCGTTAGTCTTTTTTTAAGTAAATGTTTTTTTCTCTTCTATTGGCATCCTTATATTTTGCTTCTTCATATAGCGTATTCTTGCTGCATGCCTAATTATATGGTCTTTCACCACACTTAATTTGAGCATGTAAACGGTTTCTAGTACAACAAATTTAAAAATAATTTTATAAAGGAGCCTTCATATGTTGGTAAACGATGTATGCCCTACATTTTCGACGGACTTGCTAAACAATATTTCATTCTTTTCCACACTTTTTTCTCTCGTTCCCAACCACTCAATCGGCTGTTGTAAACCTTCAGTTCAGTCGAGTGGTATGGGTTTTCGACGCTCCGTTTCGCGAAATTTCTTAAGCTAAAGCACTTGATTGACTTGAGCGAAAATTCGCAAGAGCCTTCAGAATTTGCCGCATTTCGTTCTTAATCTATGCGAATGTGTCACGCATAACTTTCTCTGCACATGTGCTAATAAGTCAGATTCGCCGACTTGAAAAATTTTGGGGGTTCCGGAAATTTTAAAACTATCAACCTATGTGTTTTTCAGAGGACTTAAGACGAATTTGAATTTCATTTATTTAGATTATCTGTCACAATAATACGTCTAAAATACTAAAATGAAGCAAATTACAGTTGAGTACAGAAACATATTTATTTTCTCTAAAATAATATTAATTTTATTTATTTTGATTTATTAGGCACAATTTTATTATATACAGTATACAAATGCTGTGTGAATTTCCAACTTTACTCTGTGATAAATGTAACAGAAAAATATAATTCTTATTTATGAAGTCTTTTTACCAACTTTAAAATTGTCAACAAATTTCTCTTTAATTCATTTCCGATTTACAATCTTGCATTTAGAATACAGTAAACAGTCTGAAAGGTAAATATACACTTTATATATAGTAAGCACGGAATGAATTATTAAACACTTGAATGGGTAATAAAAGCAATATTTATTCATATATGTATATATTTCCCTCACTAAATACGTTAAAAAATATTTAAGGTTCGAGGAACACACAATAAAATTGTTGGGGAATAAAAAGCTGTTTCGAACCCGCGAATTCGTGTAACCAGTACGTAATCGAGTGTATTTAGATGATTTATCATTTTATATGCCTGATTTCTAGAAAAGTGTTTAAGCACTCCAATAAATTTTGCAAGGAAAGACCCATGTGTTTCCACGATATACATATCTATAGTAAAGTGACCGTGTGCAATCGAATAACATAAATATTACTCCTCTAACAGATAAATTAAAACGGTTATGATAAAAAACTCGACCATAGAAAAAAAAAAGCCAATTATTGAAGTGTAGAACATTGGCCATTGACTTTTTATCAACAAAAATCTGTTACAGAAATACTTTGTTCAGCATGGTAAGGCTGCTAACGAGTGATTGTCCCAATTCTAAAAATCAGTGTGCAGCACATGACTTCTCTGCAGTCTCATTTTCGCGTTTTCTTTAATTCCTCAGTAACTCATTAAATTGAGTTTAATTGCAAAATTTAACAGCCATAATTATTTTAAATTACAATGAATTTGCATTTTTAATTCAATTTTCGTTTCCACTTGATAACTGCAATTTCCTCAAAGATTTGTAAAAGAGCTTGCTCCCCCAACCGGGAATCGAACCCTGGATCTCCGAACTAGCAGCTGATGTTCTACAGTTGAGTTACTGGGGGCGAAATTACAAGCTACGTCTACAGCTGAGTTATAAGTGAATAGTTTGTCTTTAATAGCCCTGCAAAAAGAGCGAAGAGTAGATACGTAAAATATTAAATATGTAATATAAATATATAATATGTGTATACATACAAATGTATATATATATATATATATATATATATATAATGGTATAGTTAATAAGTTTCGATTAGCCTAAAATTTTCATAATCTCTCCTTAGTATCTTATTTTAGCCGTACTTCTTCATTCTCTTGAAATTATATTTTCATCTTTTCATCTTGAAGCTTTAACTGTTGAATATCTCATTTTATTGCTTTTACGCAGTGCAGTTTTTATTACTCTCTTTGGCAACAGCAAATCACATCTTTTCATTTCTGCATATGGCAACATTGGTCTAGTCATATTTTGCTCGTCATGGTTGTACTAATGAAGTGTATTTTAAGGTATTTATGTTTCCTTTATTTTTCCAATCTATATGCTTATCGTCCATATAACACAAGTTTAAAGATAAAATCTATCTTGTGTTTCAGAAACAAGCATTTTTGTGTTCATTTCGAAGGGATATATGGACTTGACGAGAATTTTTTCGAAATGAACTTATCTTAAGCCTAAAGCTCTTCCATGTGCAAGCTTTTTTGCTTCATTTTTTTGTTTTCCTATTTTCATTCCTCATCTTTGAATTTTGTTGATTGTCTTTGTCTTTATGACCTGCATTACGCTTTATAATTTCCTCTTTATGTTTTAATTTTTTTTTATCTCTTTGTATTTTGTAGAAAATTTTGGAATAGTGTATTATGAGTTACTACTTACATTCTAACATTGGATTTACTAATTTATATATATATATATATATAAATATATATATATATATATATATATATATATATATATATATATATATATATATATATATATATATATATATATGTAATATGTGTAGATATGTTATATATGACATATTTTAAAAGATTGAGGCAGAAAATTGTAAAATCTATGATCTAAAAAAAAGATAAAATTTCTGAAACCTAGTAGAATAGGCTCGAGGAGGTCTAAAACGATTGCATCACCCCTAATGGAGAATTTAAAAAATTAGTATATCGCATTTGGCAACAAAGCGAGATAGAAGAAAAGAGCCAACAAAGTTGTAGAGCATTGTATAAATAGTAGGAATCGACAGTAAATTATTTATTTGGAACAATAGAATCATTATTGAATATCTTTCTTATTCAGGAATGCTAAAATAAACAACGTTTACATGCATAGCAATCTAATGCACGGTCTTTTCAAAATTCTCCCCGTAGGCAAAAACACACATTTGAACTCGTGAAAGAATATTACGGCGTACTGTGACAATTATTGCAAGGTGTCATCTTGTTACAGGCCCTGAGGTTACAATTAATTGCCGGATTAATTGTCCTAACTTTCATTATCATAACACTCGCTATAAGGGCGCTGTGATCATATTAATTAGATCGGGAATGGTTCCTTTAATATTAATATCTGATGTGGGCAGCTTATGACTTTCCCTGCATAAGGCTATGAATTTACTTCTTTCACAGTGTAAAAAGATGTATAAGATCCATGTTAGAATGTATTTAACGATGAATTTTACATGTGAAGCCTTTCCGGATAAGAACATGTAAAACTATTTCTACCACCCAACTAACATATATAACTACCCAATTAACATATAATTTCTTTAAATTTAACTTGGCAATTATCAATATCAATAACAATCGCAATAAACAATCCATATATCAAAATATTTTTATAGTTATTCATCAATTTGACTTCATTTTCTTTAATTTAGAGTAATTTTTTTTTTTTTTTTTTTTGCAATTTTGATGATATTTTCTTCAATTTGGCACCAATCTAAAAGAAGTGGCGATATTTCGCCAACTTAGTGACCAAGTTTTCACATTTATTGCCAAATGTCACAGACAGAAGAAGAGAAAGCCTTATATATAAATAATTGTCTAATTGTTTTGCGTCAAAAAAGTGTTTTCTGTCTCAAATGGAACAAACTAGGTCTACGGGAATGATGTTAACAAATTTGTCGCATAATTTTGTACATGAAAAGTAGACATATTTCAAGATAGTTGTTATTTTTTTATGTCAATCGTCTTTCTAATGAAAAATTACATAAGAAATAATCATTTACGTAATATTATTGATGGTTCTGATTTTTTAATGATTTTTCAAAATTTAATTCGAAAATTTGGGAGGTTTCGGGACATTCGATTATGTTTAAAATCAATGGGGTCCATCCAGTACACACCAAATGTAATATTTGCACGAAATTCCGTTCGAAATTCTCTATTCGTTCTTGAGATATCGCATCGTTTAGTTTGTTCCCGGTTTCGATTTTTACTAATTAGTAGAGACGTAAGTCTGAAAATTTTTCCCGAACATTTTCCGTCTTTTTTCTTCTCCATAATTTATTTGAAAATGAAATATAATATTTTTTACACATTGCTTTCTGAAATGTAGGTTACTTTACAAGAAGTTTTTGATTATTTAGTTTCTCATTTTAAAGAGGAATGGGAATAATGATTTATTTAAAAAAAAGAAAGGTATAGAGAAAAACTAAAAGGGTACAAATGACATTTTACTCATTCTGATAAAACAGCAGGTAATATTTTTATAGGCCTTCTATTCCAGAAATTAATTCCGTAAAATTTATGAAAATGTATTAAATAAGGAACATTTTTGCAAGTGAAGGAAAATACATTAACAGCGCAAAATATATGCTTAACTCAATGTCCACCAAATTGTCTCTATAGTTGACTTGTTTATTTTATAGTACTCACACATATTTTCTAAACAATTTTAATTACATAAACAAATATTTTCTAAACAATTTTTAATATGATATATAGGAATTATTTTTTTAGAAACTTTATTTATAAGTATTTTTTATACGCCTTTAGTAAACTGAAAAATTAATTTTTGTTTTTATTGTATCTATTAATTTCTTAGTGGTAATAGTAGTAGTAGAGAGTAGTAGTCATTCATGAAAATGGTAGATTCAGGGCTCACGCTGGGCTAATTCATGTACTATAGGGCGTAACAGGAGACTTTCATATTTTTCTTTCAATTATCAGCAGCAGGGTTGGCTAATTAAAACCCCATTGGTCTAAACATTGTTTTCTGTTGTTTAAACCATTGATTTCGGTTACCTTCTCCCCCTTTTTCTCCAACCCTGGTCAACAGAAGTTTTTCTAAACATTGTTAATATAATATTTGATACTTTATTTTTAAATTATTAGCAATTTTTTTTTCTTATAACATTTTTATATCACAAATGAACTGTTGCTCATGAAAATAAAACCTTCTAATATTTTTTTGAAAAAAAAAAAAGCGTGCATATGAAACTCATATTTTTTAATAATTTATTTCTTACACGTGGAATAAACACTAAATTTTTTATGATTTAGAAAGGATTTAGTAATTCTTATTTATTTTTAATTTATTATTTCTTTTGTGCAATGTTTTAAATTTTTGATTTATAAAAATATTTTTTTTCTATTATTATAGATAAAATATAGTTATTATACTATAATTCTTCAAAAGCACAGATACTCAATGCAAATAATAAATTACAGCTATTGACTATACATCTATTATATATCTATATCTATTTATATATATATATATATATATATATATATATATATATATATATATATATATATATATATATATATATATATCTATTAGAAATTTTTGTGCATAGAATATTTTTATTTATTTCTAAATTTAAATCCTTTCCCTTTTTTAACCATTTTATTTAATATATATATATATTTCTGTAATACATTTTACAGTTGTGTACACAGAAACGTAGAATCAGCATTAATGAAACAAGTATGGCCCTTGATAACGTACATGGTTTCAGAAATGCTTTTCATATTCATTTTATTCCATTAATATTGATTTTATTCCATTTATTCCATATCCACACTTTTTGGGAGCTAGAAAAGGCCTAGTTCATCGAACTACAATTTGTTTCTGATTTGCAATTTTTCATCTTATACATTAAGTAATTATATATTAGTATTTACACCTTGTATGCTTATGTAGGGAACCAGGGGATTAGTACCTTGGGTAACTGCTTTAGATATGAGTTAAATTACTTTCTTACTTGCTCTCATATACAAGTTTTAATTCACCCTTCTTTACAGTCTATCTCCTTACCTTTACGATACTTATGGCACATAATAACAGGAGTATTTTTAAATATTATAATATATGATATTATCATAATTACTTTTATTGTTTTTCAGATACAACAGCTTGTTGTACAGTCTTTTAGTTGCCACATCAGTCCATTCTTATTTCTCTTTTTTATATACAGAATTTTTCTATTAATGGTATATCTCGGGTATATATATATATATATTACAAGTTAAAATAAAAATCTTCAATTATATATATATATATATATATATATATATATATGACTGTAGCTCTAATGTAAGAACAAATACTTTTAAAAGTCATTGGACATATTTTTCTAGCTTACATATATATATATTACAAGTTAAAATAAAAATCTTCAATTATATATATATATATATATATATATATATATATATATATATATATATATATATATATATATATTATATATATATATATATGTATATATATATATATATATATATATATATATATATATATATATATATATATATATATTATATATATATTATATATATATATATATATATATATATATATATATATATATGACTGTAGCTCTAATGTAAGAACAAATACTTTTAAAAGTCATTGGACATATTTTTCTAGCTTAAATGTAATATCTAATAATAAGTTCAAAATTATCCGAAACATTTTCCACTTCAGGAAATTTTCCTCCTGAAAATTTTCAAGAAAATCCACATCTATACTAATTAGATAATGCTCTAAAACTGTGTAGTGGGTTTTTATCGTCCAAACCGTTTTGTTGGTAACATCGTTATCTCAACTATTTATATTCTCCGTTAGGGGCGCTAAAATCATTTTTCTTTGATCGCGCATTGTCACTTTACTATAGATAAACCTAACTTGCTCACTTACGGACCTCTTCTTACAAAGTTACTAAGGTGCGACTTTCCTAGAAATTCTGTATAAAGGAAAGAAAATGTTTACATTAATTTCATGAATTTTCTATAGACTAATTTAATGTTTCCATTCTCCATAAATTTGGAAAACTCTTGAAGAAGTTCAATAAAATTGTGCTATAAAGGAAATGGGCATTATAACTCGAGATGCTTAAATAAAAATATCAAAAAGCTTCCAGGATGTCTTTACCAGATTCCAAATCGATAAGGAAACAAAGGATAGTGAAAGCAGATTAACGAAAATCGATAAAAGGATCTAAAATCGAATTCTCCAGGAGATTAATGTTTTCTGGAATGAAAACATTTGATTAAATTGACACTAAACATTTTGTAATGTAATGATTTTCTCTTAATTCATGCTTTCCTCTATTGTTCGTCATTAAATTTTTCTAAACTAAATGCGTTTTCTTTTACCTGTACACTAATTCTAAGTAACTTATACACTAATTCTAGCTCTCTAATTTTAACTAACTTAACTTCAACTTACTTACCTTTGTCTGTACTTCAGTTCAACATTTTGGACTAATTCGTTCTCTGTTTGTAGAGCACGTAGAGAACTAAAATTCATCACATAGTTTCATCTCGATGAACATTTTCATCTATCAAATTATAACGTTGTTGCATTTTTCCATCATTTAAGTACATCAGTAGTTATAAAAGGCCGGTCCCAGTCCAAAGAGGGGAGGCGGAGCAGCGCGGAGCAGGAGGAGAGGCCCTCTTTGAGAGGATCCTCTTTGGGAGGATGCCTCTTTGGAGTGTCTTCCCTCTTTGGAGTGGACCCTCCTTGGAGGGTCTTTAGACCCCCAGGAGGGAGGATGCCTCTCAGTGCCCCCCTCCCCTCTTTTGGAAGTTTGGTGAGGCGGCACAACACCGGATGCCTCTTTCCTAGTATTGCGAAAGAGGTCAAGAGGGCAATTGCGAAGTCTTTCACGGAGGCATGATGACTCATACGGAGTGAGTTTCACTCTTGAGAGGGAATGTCACAATCGCTGACTGACCCTTGACCTGAGGAAGAAGTTTCAAGGGATGTCGCAATCGAACAATCTGGAAATGACGTGTCGCGCCTTGGAGCTCCTTAGCACACGTCCTCCCTCTCTGCTGGTCAGCGACAGAGTGAAAGATCTTATCAGCGTGACGTAGTTAAAGCGCCCTCTGGCGAATTTTGATGAAGTGCTGCCATCTATCGGCATTTTTTTTCCCAAAAGAATTTAATGTTTCACTTGTCAGGAGCTGGATTCGATCTTGGGTCCAACTGATTAGAAGCCGCGCGTCTTACCGCTGTGCCAAAGCACCCGTGCTTTATAGGCAGTTAACTTCGAAGTGTACCTTATCAGTGGAAGTTAGATTATTTTTCAAAGTTCATTCGAATAGCGATGCGCTTTATAAAGGGTGCGTTTTAAAACAGAATGTTACGGACTGAATATAAATCTGTGTATTATAACATTATGATTTTTTAAACAAATGTATACACAAACTTTAAAAACACGAATGTAATAATTAGCTAAAATTGTATTCAGTGGATTTTTTTTTAAAAATAAATCAATACGATTTTTATAATAATAACGAAATGATTTCGAATGTTTAAAAACAAATTGATTACGGATTTCCAATGAACACACAAATTGTGTTCCGTGGACACAATATGGTGTTACATGAATACGATTCGACCATTTTAAGTGTTGTGTATCTAAAAACAAATGTATACACAAACTTTAAAAACACGAATGTAATAATTAGCTAAAATTGTATTCAGTGGATTTTTTTTTAAAAATAAATCAATACGATTTTTATAATAATAACGAAATGATTTCGAATGTTTAAAAACAAATTGATTACGGATTTCCAATGAACACACAAATTGTGTTCAGCGAACACACAAATTGTGTGACATGAATACGATTCGACCATTTTAAGTGTTGTGTATCTAAAAACAAATGTATACACAAACTTTGAAAACACGAATGTGATAATTAGCTAAAATTGTATTCAGTGGATTTTTTTTTTTTTTTTTTTTTTTTTAAATAAATCTAACTATCAATATAATTTTTTTTAAAAATGATTTGAATACACCCAAGTATAGTTACGCATTTTCAAAATGGTGTTAAGTGAACAGGATTCGACCATTCTAAGTGTGTGTGTGTGTGTGTGATTTTTGAAAAATAAATCTAAAAGTATATAAAAATAATAATGAAAATTAGAACTCACAGAACGACCTCTTCACTACCCACTGGTCAAACTCCAAATGAGTGAGACACTCTCATTACGCTATTAAAAATTAGATCTTATCATCACCAGTATGAGGTGTTGCCACCTATTTTTTCTAATAATATATTTTTAATAGTTGGATACTTCAACGGTCTGATTTACTACACGTAATCTAAAACACATCACTTTAATGATATTGTGCATCGAATATGATTCGGCCATTTTTAAAATGGTGGATGTAATTGAAATATCGAAGTTTAGAATTTAACAAACTAACGAATTTTAACCCCCAAAAATTTTAGCATTCAGTTTAAATAAAACCCAATGAATATGATATCACCATTTTAACATCGTAATTTTACTACCATTATAGAACTTAGAAGTGAGTGTACATTATTTTTCCCTGACACAAACACTTTTAAAATCTATTGCAAGTTTGGTTCTCACAATATATATTCCAATGAACGAGAATCGTCCAAGCGAGCATTTACAATAATCGTCCAAACACCCAGATAACGATTGCTATGGTCAATATCAGCACTCTCTTTCTCAAACATTTGATAAGAAATGATAAGACTCACGAGTTCCAAATATGAAGTCTATGTTAGAATAGATAAAACCTTACCATTGTAATCCAATCTGAAAAATAAAGTTTTTCCACAGCATGTGGTTTTGAGTATGTCTAAAAACCAAGTGGCATATTTAAAACCTGAAAAATAAAGTTTTTCCACGTATACCAAACGAGGCTGTAAAAATCCTTTAAAGTGTTTATGTTTGATTCACTAAAAACACAATATTTTTAAAAAATAAAACACACATTTTATTAATCATAAAAATAGATATATATACAGCAATTTTACAATTAAAATATTTACATTAAATGCAGCACAGATACCCAATTACTTGATTTTTATCACTCTAGCCGTCATTAAAAAAAAAAAAAAAAAAAAAAATTAATGTTTATTATAAAATATTTTAAAATTAAGCTGTTTAAAAGAAATTAAATTATTTAAAAGAAATGTAAAAAAAAAATTAAAATTTAAGAATTGAAATGAAAATTTAATTAAAACTGCTAAAGAATAAAAATCAAGTAAATGGGTACTTACAATATTCCCCGTTTGTACATCTTTACATCAATCCCACTGAAATGGTCCGGGCTTATATAATAACTCCATACATTTTCATGTATGGAGTTGCAAATTTTAGGTATGCTTATGTGGAATAGTACATCCTGCTTCACACTTCTCAACTTATCCTCAACAGATGTATTCATGCAGGCGTGTCGTCTCTGTGAGCAGTGGTCCACCACACAACCCTCACAGTAAAATAACTTTTCGCCTGCATGAAGTATTTCTGTCTGAACGCATTTTACGATGTGCGTTCGCAGCAACTCTCTGCAGTTTGGAGGCATGATTCCCTGTGGGAATTGTTTCTGTACAGCTAGGACTTTAGAAGGTAAAACCTTGCTGTACAGTACATGAATCACAGCCTCCGACACTGTGTCGTGAAGCCCCCTTAACACATTTATTTGTTCCATCGACAGTTGTACTGCCGATGGCTTTAAATGAAAAGGGCCATCACCGGACTGGTAGAGCTGCTGCATGTGACATTGACCATTGGCGTTCAGAACGAGGAGTTGGTTGTTTGCCACAAAGCTAGTGGTTTTATACACATCGCTAAAGTTGTGTATTTTTGTCACAAATTCACACCATGTTGGAGGTGTCATGACCACCCCATGTCTCGTTGGCACAAGTTCTCCTCGTACGTCTGCATATTTGCGAATGTGCAGACGCACAGAATAGTTCCACACGTAAATGTTTATAAAGTATAAAAAACCCAACGAGAACGTATGGAGTGGCTCAACATCGATGAGAAGAGTGGCAGGTCTGTTAGTACCAGAAGCAGGAACAGGTGTGGTGGCAGGTCTGTTAGTATCAAAAGCAGGAACAGGTGTGGTGGCAGGCATGTTAGTACCAGAAGCAGAAGCAGGTGTGGTGACAGGTCTGTTAGTACAAGAAGCAGAAGCAGGCATGGTAGCAGGCATGTTAGTACAAGAAGCAGAAGCAGGCATGGAGGTACCAGACATGGTAGCAGGCATGTTGTTGACAAGTATGTTGGTATCAGGCATGGTAACAGCAGGAGCAGGAACAACTTTCAAAATCATAGGCTCGTCATCATCGGCGGTGGTGGCAGCCATTCCAAAAGCAGTAGTGTTGGTGATTGCGATGTAAGGTGGCGAATCTGGCCCAGCGTATGCAGCCTCAAGCCAGTCACCGTTCTCCAACAAACTCTGCGACATATTCAAATTGAAAAAAAGATTTCTAACACCAGAAGCTCAAAACTTGGAAAAGTGTGGAAAGAACTTTTGTGCCGAAGCGTTATATACCCTGACTATAATCACACGATCACTTATCTGCAATCATGTGATGACAGATCATGTGAGAAGACTTATTGTATATCACAGGGTGCTGGCTGATCACGTGGTCATAGGGGGATGTCAGATCATGTGAGAACACTTATCTATCATTATATGATTATGCCAGATCACGTGACAACGCTTATCGCATATCACATGATGATGACACCTTGTAAATATATCCCTCCCTACCATATAAGGTCATGGAATGCACCCTTCTCCCGCTTATCGACACATGGTTTGTGATAAGCTTTTACTGATAATGTCCACCCAATGAGTCATTCGGAGTTGAACGCTCGACAGAGTAGGTCGCTTATGTTGGTATGTATACATTTTTATAATTTATAAGTGTGTTAGAAATAAAGACACATCATATTTCATTTACACATACTTTTATTTAAAGTTCAACCACTTTACATTTTTTCTAGTTCTTGTGGGTGTACTTTTGTAGGGATGGGCATATACATGCTTGTTCTTTACATAGTGTCGTGGAATGTTCATTTCATCTAATGCTGCTAGAAATGCTTCTTTGGCCACAACCTCGCTCTTCCTGTTGGTGAATATCAGATTAAAAAGGTCTACAATGTTGGATTTGGGAACAATGTCTCGATGATGTAGAATTTGCCCTCTGTCATTCCAATCCAATATATCTGGATGTCTTTTGATGAGTGAAATCATTTCATTGGCATATCTTTTTAATTTTGCAGGCACACTGTTTAATAGAACAGCATCATAGCTGTTTACAGAGTCTTTGGTAATCTTTTCAGATTTTTCCTTTTTAATTAATATTTTTTCTTCAGGGATATCCTGCTCCTCTTGGATCGACGCTTGAATGGGCGTGTTGAAGGAATTCATCTTTAGTTTCTTTTGCAAAAGTTCGTAATATAGTTTCACTTTATCGTCTTCGCCGAGAGAACTGTTTAAAATGCGAGCCATTTCCTTGTCGAAAGTGGTCATATGCTTCTCGCTGGGTACATGTTTGGAGAGAGACTCTTCGGGAATCAATGCATATTTTTTAGCGTGCTCCATTAAAAAGTGTTGAAATCACACTCAATGCTGCTGGAATCAATAAGTTTAAAAATCCACCTTTTTGAATGAGGAGTTTTCGTTTCTGGTACAGAGGTTTACGTCTCTGTGCCAATTCTCGCAACGTAGTCTTGTGTTTACGGAGCTTGACTTTTTGATGCTTCGTGAGAGGAATATTCCCTTTTAATGTGTTGAGACTACACTCGCAGAGAGCCTTTATACAAGAAGATGGAATTTTTTTCAGTAGATTCTTTCGTAATTTCGAGGGGCAAATTTGCAGCAGCTGCAACTGACTTAGTTGTTCTTGGGTGAGCGTCATCTTTACAACTGAAGAAAAGACACCGACACATTATGTTTTTATGCAAAAATGTGTCTCGCTTGGTAGACATATTGCGTCTGCCCCGGTAAAATATTAGTCCGCAATCGCATTTCTTCCAGTGTTTCACTCCGCAAATCTATAAACAGATATGAATAGGGTTTTTTAGTGGCGTCTTCATACACTTCTTGAAAATATCGAGTCTGCCTGGGATACAACTGTTTTCCCAAGTGCGTGATTTGACTCAAATCTCTTCGATTTTTACAGAGAAGGAGGTAGTGGGCGTTTAATGTAATTTCACGCATTTCTTTTCCTTTGTGAAAAAAATTTTGTGTGATAAACACGACACTCAGATTCATGTGGTGGCTTCCCTTTGTAAATAAATGCGTTAAGCGTTTATCGCTGCCACACTCGGACATTAGATCGTCTATAATAAAAAGCGTATTGGATTCCAAATACTCTCGATAATTCCCGGGTAGCCCTTCCACAAAAGTAACATCGGGAATTTCATCGTAAAGTGGTTGGTGGATTCCATAAAACCATACAATTTTATCGATGGGTGGTGAAAACATCTCCCGCTTGTGTTTTAACAAATCGCGAACAAAGAAACTTTTTCCGCAACCCGTGGGACCTGCAATGACCATTGTGAAAGGATGTTGCATAGTCGGAAACTCCATGGTAAATGAGGACACAAGTTTGTTCACATCCATATTTATTGGTAAAAAGGTGTAGCAATCTTAAAATGCTTGGTTACAAAATTATAAATTTTTATGTCATTAGATAGTTCGTTGGGTACAAAAGATAACATAAAATCTTTCAGAGAAGTTCCGCGACATCTAGAATATAAATAATAAATACAATAGTGACCACAGACGGCCGTGACATTGCTTTGCAGAGGCATACAATTATAGTCCATGCATTGAAAAGATGATACGTAGTCTGATATAGCTCCGTCAAAAGTGTCGGGTGAGTGTCCATAAGAATCGAAAAATTCTATACAATCTCGAAAAGGCAAGTAAAAGGCTAACCAGTGGCTGCCAGGTTCTGTCGATGAGTCCACATTAGCCACGAAACAGGTGGGATATCGTTCAAACTTTTCAGGTAGATTGTCACTTGCAAAAACACCTAAAAAGGAATCGCTCGTAAAAATGTTCTTGGATAGTGCTTTGTTCAACTGCTTGGTATCCATTTTTTTTTTTTTTTAATTGGCAAAATCACACAGAATGTGACGAGACTTGTTAATTTCAATCACGTTTTCAAATTCCGCATACACCAAGATGGAAATGGTTTCTCGAAGAGCTTTAGAAAATTTCACTTCTACCCGTAAATTACCTTGTTGCTGTAAATTCATATGGGGACCATCACACATGTCGGGCGACAAATCAAAAGCATACAAAGTATATCCTGCTGCAAATTCGTCTCGGGTCAGGTGAATTCCCTTGTCTTGGTTAAATCCGGGGAACAGAGTGTGATACGCACGAATGTAGTTGTTGTCTTCAAAGTTTAATTCTAAAAGCTTGCTTGGAACTGGATTGCCGTCTACGTAAACACTTAAAAAGTTTACGTGTTGATGGTCTAGAAAAAATGGATTTAATGCATATTGTCCATTCATAGCAGCATTATTAAGGCATGCAATAACCACTCTTTTTGGCATAACACCCAAAAAGACATTATCTTGCATAAAAGACCAACTTCCTTTCGACACCGAATATGTTTTGCATAATACACGATCTATAGGATACTTTGCTAAATTCTTTTCCAAGGCTTGAACGTGTCCTAATAATACTCCGGGGCTTACTTTAACTTTTCGAACAAACATGGAAGCGTGCTCTAACAAAACTTTGTAGTCGGGTTTGGGGGCGTTGGACACTAAACAAAAATCAGATTTGCTTCGTGTCATTTTTATTTTCAAATCCACCAAATTCAACATGAGGCGATTTTGTTGAAATATATCGGAATGAATCTGTCCGATCATGTCCACAGTTCTACTTAATTTACTCATTTCATATCTTTTTTTCAATCCTTCGTTGGAGTTCTCTGATAGAGGGTCTATATCACTCAGATTCGTATCTTTAAAGAAACATTCACAGGTGAGTAAACTTTTCTTGGCATCTGCTCCATAATTTAAAAGTGTTTCTATGTAGGCTCTGTAGGGATAGGTGTTGGTGGCTGAAGAAATCACTCGCTCGTTTAAACTGACGTCTACTTGTGAGAATAACGAATGCAAAAACAAGTTCACGGGAGCTACCGATTCTTTATCAGGTAAAGGGGTTCCGTCCGATTTCACAATTTTCGCTTTAACATACAAGAATGAAGAACCCAAATCCATATATTCGTCTCCACTTCCCGATATGTTAAACTCTATGGGACCTCCATCTCGTATGTTAGACAGAGGGTGAAATTCTATAAAGTGACCTTTTTCTATGGCCGTTTGGGTCGGTGGGGTCACAAATAAATCCAGTTCAGACTTGGTACAGGGAGTGGAATCTTTATGAATCAATGTCGTCATTCTGAGGAGAAAATATCGCGTGCTTTCACCTTCTTAGCAGCTGGAGAAATGATTCGATTTTTGGAGAGTCTCCTCTTTTTATGGAATTTTTTTTTATGTCCTGAACCAATCATCGTTTTCATTTTACTCGCAGCCTTGTCTGTCAGATTACGTCCTGCCTCCTTCAAATGGCGTTGGGCAGCCGCTTTGAAATTCTCTCCTCTAGTTACGTCATTCAACACATTCACTCCACTATGCCACATTTGTCTTCCGACGGCTTTCGCCCCCGACTTTAAAAGTGGAACAGCCGCTCTGAAAAAGGACCGAAAAAGGCTTCCAAAGCCATAGCCTTTCTGAAAAGTGCTTCCTTGGTAGTAATCAAGGCCTTGACCTGTTTGGTTAACATAATAGTCTTCGAAGGATTTTTTACAGCATTCATAAGGAACATACATTATGAGAGGTACTTTTGGCGAAAGTGTAGTTTCACGTATGAGCGTCCGCGTTCGAATGGCGTCAATGCTCCTGTGTGCGTTCTTATAACGATTTCCAGAGTGTCGATCATTTTTCTACTCACGGGTAGGTAGTGAGGTCGATCGAATTTCATGGAAACCAAATCCCCGTCATTTCCAGTGACTTTAACGATACGTAAAAGAGGCGCCACTACGTCGCCGACAATTTGCGGTTCTACAATGTCTGAATATACAAACAGTACACGATAATGTGCGTTTACATCTGCTACATAGATTCCTTCGCTCATCACTTCATGATCAGATTCTGAAGAAATCACCATGGGCTCGAAACCCAACACTTGGGCTAAGCCATCTTGTAAAATCACTCTTGCCTTGTTCTTTACTTTAATGCGAACTCGTTTCGTGATAGGACTATAATTGAAGAATATCTTGTTTTGGTGTTCTTTAATGAATATAGCCTTTAAAACATCGGGAATGGTTTCGTAAAATCCAGGTGGGATTCTCCGTCCAATCATTTTCCCATCACCTAGATCAAATCCGATAAAATTGTTCTGAGCAGTGATATTCATCCAGGTATGTGGGTATAAAAACTCTGTGAGTCCTATCTCCCATGCGCCCTTTAACTCTATGGGGACGGGCAATCTTGTAATAAAATGTGAAATTTTATTCTCCGGGAAAAAACTCATCGAGCTGTCGCTCGGTAGTGTCACGTAGAAACTCATCTTGGCGAATGATTTTTTAAATGTAGAGTTCCCCTCTTTTATAATGTGGATAAATGAGATGCAGGAATCCACTGGTTAAACTTGGCAGGGTATCCACGATATTTCACAAAATATTCCAATTGTTTTTTTCGATATCGTTTCTTTAAAACATGTTCGATCGGATATTCCTCTTTCATTCTCACTTTCTGCAATTCTTGCAAGTAAAAAGTTCCTTGAATCACTTCTCCTAGTAAATCTTTAATTCTGTAAACAGCTGGCTCTCTTTTAACACATTCTGTAACTTTAAAAAGTTCTTCAGACCAGTTTGTTTCGTATCCCTTTTCAAAGGTCATTTTTGCTTTGGATACTCGCACAACATCTCCCTCGCTTAAAATACATTTTGAGACACGAGTGGGAAAATTTCTATAAAGGGTATTCCACACTTGTGCTTCATTATTCTTATTGACTTCAACAGGGGCTTTCTTAATGCTAGAGTGAAAAGTGTGATTATAACTGTGTATGAGCGAATCCAACACATCCAAATAACGATATGTATTTTGACTGGTAAAGTATTTCCACATTTTCGATTTCAAGGTCCGATTAAAGCGCTCAATAACCGAGGCTTTTGTCGTGTTAAAAGTTGTAAAAAACTTCACTTTATTCTCTTTCAAATACCTCTGAAATTGTTTATTTTTAAATTCAGTACCTTGGTCTGTCTGTAATGATTTGGGAATACGTTCTGCGAATATGGTTTGAAAAGCCTCTAAAATATCTACTCCACGCTTTTGCTTTAGTGGTATTGCCCATGCGTATTTGGATAAAATGTCAATACAGGTCAAAATATACCGGAAACCGTCATTATGATTTTTCAATGAAGACATGTCGGCTAAATCCGCTTGCCATTGATGGTCTATGCCGTGTACAATTACACGATTCGTTAAAAATTTTCGTTGAACTGGCTTGTGCAGTGTGTAGGCGTCTACACTCTCCAACCATGCCTTTATATTCTTCTTGCTGACTTTTCCATGAAGAGCGCGATATAAAGCATCTACTCCACCAAAGCTGGCAGGGTGTCGCGGGTCTTGATATGTTAAATCCATCAGCTTGCGAGGGAAATATTGACAGTATCATTCAAATGTAATAAAATATTTCTTGGTAGTGTCACTCCTAATAAGACTTCCGACACAATGTATACCACAAACAGTAAGAAAAAATATACACATGTAATGATAACCTCTTCACGCGAAGCCATCTTTCGAAATGAGACGTTCCTCTGTTTTATTCTTCTTATAAACACATGAAAATAATTTTTCAAATCTTAATATTCTATCTTTAAATCGATATGCATCAATCTCCCAGAATCCTTTCCGATCTTCATCGTGGGGTATGTACACAATGTGTACGTAATCCGAAAAAGTGACACACTTCATCTCGCTAAATTAAAAAAATTATTGAATAAATAATAAAGTTCTCTGCCAGTAGAGGGCGCCGCTAGTCATCTGAGTGGTTTAAATATGGTAGAGAAGGTTAAATAGCAAACTGTTATTAAGGGTCTATGGAGTAGTTGACAGAGCGTTCACCAACTGGTCCATGGATGCTTTTAGTTCCAGGTTCGAACCCCGACACGAAAACTAAATTTTACAACACATGAAAAAAAAATTAAAGCATATATTAAAAAAAAATCGTATATACATCTGAAATTATATATCAATCTCATTCAAACTTGTTTATTTTGTATCAGACCCTTGAAGTATCCAGTTAGTAGAAATATATTATTATAAAAATAGTTGGCAGCACCTCATACTGCTGACGTCATTATTTTGTATCAGACCGTTGAAGTATCCAACTATTAAAAATATATTATTAGAAAAAATAGGTGGCAACACCTCATACTGGTGATGATAAGATCTAATTTTTAATAGCGTAATGAGAGTGTCTCACTCATTTGGAGTTTGACCAGTGGGTAGTGAAGAGGTCGTTCTGTGAGTTCTAATTTTCATTATTATTTTTATATACTTTTAGATTTATTTTTCAAAAATCACACACACACACACACACTTAGAATGGTCGAATCCTGTTCACTTAACACCATTTTGAAAATGCGTAACTATACTTGGGTGTATTCAAATCATTTTTAAAAAAAAATTATATTGATAGTTAGATTTATTTAAAAAAAAAAAAAAAAAAAAAAAAAAATCCACTGAATACAATTTTAGCTAATTATCACATTCGTGTTTTCAAAGTTTGTGTATACATTTGTTTTTAGATACACAACACTTAAAATGGTCGAATCGTATTCATGTCACACAATTTGTGTGTTCGCTGAACACAATTTGTGTGTTCATTGGAAATCCGTAATCAATTTGTTTTTAAACATTCGAAATCATTTCGTTATTATTATAAAAATCGTATTGATTTATTTTTAAAAAAAAATCCACTGAATACAATTTTAGCTAATTATTACATTCGTGTTTTTAAAGTTTGTGTATACATTTGTTTTTAGATACACAACACTTAAAATGGTCGAATCGTATTCATGTAACACCATATTGTGTCCACGGAACACAATTTGTGTGTTCATTGGAAATCCGTAATCAATTTGTTTTTAAACATTCGAAATCATTTCGTTATTATTATAAAAATCGTATTGATTTATTTTTAAAAAAAAATCCACTGAATACAATTTTAGCTAATTATTACATTCGTGTTTTTAAAGTTTGTGTATACATTTGTTTAAAAAATCATAATGTTATAATACACAGATTTATATTCAGTCCGTAACATTCTGTTTTAAAACGCACCCTTTATAAAGCGCATCGCTATTCGAATGAACTTTGAAAAATAATCTAACTTCCACTGATAAGGTACACTTCGAAGTTAACTGCCTATAAAGCACGGGTGCTTTGGCACAGCGGTAAGACGCGCGGCTTCTAATCAGTTGGACCCAAGATCGAATCCAGCTCCTGACAAGTGAAACATTAAATTCTTTTGGGAAAAAAAATGCCGATAGATGGCAGCACTTCATCAAAATTCGCCAGAGGGCGCTTTAACTACGTCACGCTGATAAGATCTTTCACTCTGTCGCTGACCAGCAGAGAGGGAGGACGTGTGCTAAGGAGCTCCAAGGCGCGACACGTCATTTCCAGATTGTTCGATTGCGACATCCCTTGAAACTTCTTCCTCAGGTCAAGGGTCAGTCAGCGATTGTGACATTCCCTCTCAAGAGTGAAACTCACTCCGTATGAGTCATCATGCCTCCGTGAAAGACTTCGCAATTGCCCTCTTGACCTCTTTCGCAATACTAGGAAAGAGGCATCCGGTGTTGTGCCGCCTCACCAAACTTCCAAAAGAGGGGAGGGGGGCACTGAGAGGCATCCTCCCTCCTGGGGGTCTAAAGACCCTCCAAGGAGGGTCCACTCCAAAGAGGGAAGACACTCCAAAGAGGCATCCTCCCAAAGAGGATCCTCTCAAAGAGGGACCCTCCTCCCAAAGAGGGCCTCTCCTCCTGCTCCGCGCTGCTCCGCCTCCCCTCTTTGGACTGGGACCGGCCTTTTATAACTACTTACATCATTTCTCCCTAGGGCAGGGGTCGGCAACCTATTGAAACGGAGGAGCCAAAAGTTACAATTTACAAAATTTCCCAGTTTTTAAAGAGCCACTAAAAATTTTCGTTTCAATATTATAGTTTTTGCTTATATATATGAGATTTTTGATTTAAAATAAACGGCGTTAAATACGGAATAATATTTATTCATATAAAAACACAAATATAGATAGTTACATCAATGGGAGCATTGGCTTTGCATGCCTTTTGAAAGTTTGATTAAATCTGGCTTATAACTTGTTGTTTTAAGCTTCAAGCATGACTCTAGATTTTTATTTGTTAGTTGACTTCTAACTTTACTTTTTATTATATTCATGCAAGAGAACGCTTGCTCGCACGAATATGTCGACCCGAAGATCGTCAGCACTCCATATGCCAACTTCTTCACCTCACTGTAGCATTCTGGAAGACTATCCCATGCGCCGAATATGAGGGCCTCAACTCGCGGAATTTCTTTTAGAGCTGTCCACTTGTGCTGCGCGATGTGCATGCATTTCTGGACCTCCAATTCTTCCAACTTGCTCTTGAGTTCTGTGAACTTGCCACTCCACAAGTCTTTGCTTTTCAAATCTAGCAATTGCATTTGGAGTGATCCAGCATCAATTCCAAATGGCTCAATGTTGATCTCATTTGTATTTGTGTTGAGAGGATTTACTATGAACGCGAGAGTACTTTTGTTTGTTTTGAATTGCTCGAATCTCTCAGCGAATCCATCCTTCATGTTTTTTAAAGCTATGCTGAAGTAATTCGTGTCAATAGTTGCATTGGTCTCATCACGATATTGCTTCAGATTTTTAAAATGAAGTAATTTACCGCTCTCCATGTCTTCAACAAAAAGAAATAATTTTTTTTCGAAACAAACTACTTCTTCAAGCAAGGCGTAGGCTGGGTTGCCCTTTCCTTGCAGTTTTAGATTTAGTTCATTTAGTTTCATTGTGGTATCTACCATGAAGTTGAATTTTTGCAGCCATTTGTCTTCTTCCAATTTGGAATGGTCAATGCTTTTTACATTGAGGAATGTTTTTATTTTACTGAAGCACAAAACAAAACGTTGCAATACGTTACCTCTGGAAAGCCATCGCACTTTATTGTGCAGAAGTAGGTCAGAAAACTGGCTATCTATTTCTACATGGAAATCTTTAAATTGGCGATGGTAGAGTGCTTTTGCCAAGATGCTGTTAATAATCTTAATTACCAAATTCATGACCTCAACTATTTTGGCCGGAAATGTTTGGGCACAAAGCGCTTCTTGATGAATTATGCAGTGACAAGTTAGAATTTCGTGGTTTATTTTTTTCTGAAGAATTGATGTTACCCCTCTATGTATTCCTGTCATACTTCTGGCTCCATCAGTTGCTACAGAAACGATTTTATTTATATCGATTCCATTGTCTTCCAGGCATTTTTGCACAGCATTTGCTATATCTTCTCCACGAGTTTGCCCTAAGAGCGGTAGCAATCCTAGCAGTTCTTCTTTTGGACCTTGGGACGACATATACCTGACGAAAAGGGTAACTTGTGCCGTGTCTTTTATGTCGCAAGACTCATCTATAGCAAGTGATAAGGCAGAAGCCAGTTGAATGTCTTCCACTTGCATATGTGTTACATTTGAAGATATTTTAGCAGTTCTATCTTGTACTGTTTTAGCAGATAATGGCAAATCTTTGATTTTTTTCATGATTTCTGCTTTGTTTTTAAAATCACGAAACAGTTCTTCAGATGCACGTATAAAACAATATTTGACGTACTCACCATCTGTGAATGGTTTTCCTCTTTTTGGAATTTCTAATGATACTGCAAAGCTTGCCATATTGACATTATTGGAAGATTGCGCCCAGTTACTTAGCATGGAACTTGACTGCTGTTTTTTTTTTTTTTGAGCTCTTCAACAGCTTTTTTTCGTGCGTCACCGGTTGGATATTTACCAGAAAACTGGGTATGTTTTGTAGTGAAGTGTCTGTCCAAATTTGACTTCTTATTGTGTGCGAGTTGTTCGTGGCAAATGAGACAAGTCGGAAGGCCATCTGTGTTGCATATGAATGCAAACGACTCCGTCCAATCCTGATTGAATTCTCGGTTTTCTTCTTCAGTTCTTCTCTTTTTTTTTACCAGGTGCCATGCTGGCGGCGGAGCTGAAAAAAAGATTTTTTAAAATTTTACTTAGCTATCTGAAACGGCAAACAATTTATTTACCATTATTACTTCGTTAACACGATTCTCAGATATGTAATCCAATTCTGTTACTGATTTTATTATATTATACGCTTACATACCTTTGAGAAGATAATTCGCTTCTAAATCGTATTCTTCTTAAAACAACAAAGCGAATAGACACGCAAAAACCGCAAGCGATTAAATTAACACACATGCAACGTAACATCGACCGCGCTATCCGAGGATGACTGACTGACAACACGTCTAAAGTCTAGACGTGTTGTCTAAACTCTAGACGGTTGCTATTTGGGTGAGACGGAAATGGAATGCAATTGACTGAAAGATAAACATGGTCACACGTTCTTATCTCTAAGAACAAAACAATAGTTCAAATTTATCTCATTACAGTCATGTTAAGCGTAGGGATTTGTAATTAACGATTATGAAAATAGAAGCTATTGAGAAATTAGGTACTTAAAAATATATTTTCTTATTTTTTAAGGGTTTTGATAATAAATTATTAATTTTTTCGTATGGAACTGGAGAGCCGCAACTTTACATCAAAAGAGCCGCATGCGGCTCGCGAGCCGCAGGTTGCCGACCCCTGCCCTAGGGGCATGTGGAGAGCTAAAATTCGACAAACAGTTTCATCTCGGGGAACATTTGCATAGACCAAATTTTTTAATTCAGTGTGTCACGTCTTTACATCATTTGCGTACGTCATGATTATGTTTTGCCTGTTTACATGCTTTATTTTCACAAATTATGGTTCTGTAAGAAACGAATTTCTGGTCCTAACGCGTCGATCTATGTATAATATTATGAAGGTTTGTACGTCAATTCCGACAAAAGTAATAAGAGGGCGATTTATGGTTCTATGTGAAACGATCTTCTGGTTCTAACTCATCGATCTATGTACAATACTATAACAGGTTTGTACGTCAATCAGGACAAAAATTAATAAGAGAGTGAATTATGGTTTAGTATAAAACTTCTTCGTTTTAGTATAGATCTTCTGGCTCTAATGTGCCGATGTATGTATAATACTGTAAAGGTTTGGACGTCAATCATGACAAGATATAATGAGAGGGCGAATTATTGTTCAGTTTGAAACGAACATCAAATGCATTTCAACATATGGGGGAATAATAAATATTCCCATTCCGACGATACTAATTAATCAATTAAAAAACTTAATTAATTAATCTGTTTAAAAATTTGAATTTAAATTTTCGACGTCTTCACAATGCTTTCCCTGTACATTATTCTATGTATTCGTATATAGAGAAAGTAAAACTGCTTGTGCCTTAAATGTACAGATTTTAGTTTTGGTTCAAATCAGACGATAACAGCATTTCCAGTACGCATATTTCTCATCATTAGAAAAATAAACAAATGAGACTGGAAGTCCTTGCATGCTACATTTCAATTTAGAATTTTATATACATGGAAAATTGGATATAACATCTGATTTTATTCTATTTCTATATTTATATAATTCAAAACTAAAATATAGCATTCACGGGCTTCAAGGCAATGTATTTTATTTTATCTTAATGAAAACTTAAATAGTTAATTTCAGTTTTTTCTGCGATTCAAATGGTTTAGTGGTTAAAGAGTTGGGCAGCAAACGTGCAGGTAGATCTAACTTAATCGAATGAAATGCTTTTTCTCGATTGCAATTCTAAATAATAAATAAACAATGTTGACAGGGTAATAGCTTTTATGGGTTCTGCCCCGGATTCAATCTATAATCGCCATTGCAATTAAATCTTTATATAGTTAAAATAAAATAAAATTCTAAAGCCATTCATAGCACAGAGGTAAATTGTCGCGGAGACAGCGTGAAGGAATGCCTTTTTCGAGGGTTCTTTTCCCCGCAATTTTAGTAACTTTTTTTTAAAGTTTATTTAAACAGACATATTAAAACGTTAAACTTAAATACATCGAAATCGAAGCACCAGTCGTCGCCCTCTTGGCCGAGAAGCTTGGGGGGGGGGGGCGACTTGACGGGGTTCTATTCTTGGGTTCGATTTTCGTCTGGATAAAATTGTAGTTTCAGCGGATTCAAGGTGGGTTAGGATATAAGGGGTTCTTGATAAGATATATAGTCTTGATACTTTCCTAACTTCCCTATAACTTCTTATATTTCTTATTAAATTACCTACACGTGATGGAGAACGAACGGTGTGTGAGCTTCGTTGCTGGTGAGGTTTCTCTTCAGGCCTGCCGGCTTTGGTGTCGAGCACACCACCCTTTTTCGTCCAAAGTACTTGCAGCGCTAATTTTGTGCCACGTAACACCTGTTAACGAAATCCCGAAATTTCATGCATTTTTAAAATAATGCATATCTCTTTTCCTTTCTTTTCAGGAGTCAAGGAAATCAAACAGGAATTGACATCACTTCCGTTATGTCATTTCCTGTGACTTCACTTCCATGACGTCATTTTTGATTATGTATTATTAATAAATATATTTCATTAATGTCAGGTAACAGAATTCAGAAAAAAACATGTGCTGTCCAGAAAAGCACATACGTCTCAATGCAGGTGGATTGACTCTAACCTACAACCTCCGGATTTCAAAACAAACAACATGACTACTAAGTCAGCCAGTTCACACGTCGATGATCCTAATTAATCTATTTAAACTTAGCACAGACACTGATCACAAAACGCACAGGTACCAAAATGACTCAAAGGGATCGAACCTACAGCCTCTAGGATAGGATCAAAGTAACATGACAACTTAGCCAACCAGTTCACATACCCAAGATCCTAATTAATATACTTCTTAAAAGAGACGCCGATCAGAAAAGGTTCAGAAACTAAAATTACTTTCTGATAATTACTCGGAATACTCAATGGGAGCGAATGGATTCGAACCCACAGGCTCTGCAATAGAAAGCAGACAACATAAAAACTGTGCCAGCTAGTTCATATTCCGAAGATCCAAATTAATCGTTTAAGACCTAAAGAAGAAACTGATCAGCAAAACGACTCAACTCGCTATACGGAATGCTAGAGTACTTTCTAATTGTCTCTCTCTTAATCCAGATTTTTATAATTTCACCTGCTTCTTTCTTTCGCACCCATTCCTCTTTTTGACTGCGGGTTTGTTGGTTTCCTTGCACTGATAAAGCGGATCCAGAGTATCCTCGAAACAGCTGCATGCTACATTATTCGGGTTTATTTGTGCTTGTATCAAGTTCTAAGTGCTCAAGTTCTAAGTGCTAACTAGCTATAAACAGTTAGAGGGTAGGGTGTAGTGCCTATGCAAGCCTCTAAATAAGCTAGATGAATATGAACAAATCGAATAAACTTATTGAACTTTATTGGAGATTTATTTTACAAAGAATTAAGGTGTTATTACACGGAGCAACTCCTTCCAGCAATTTTTCAGCAACACCATACATTTCAATGGGAAGAAATCTTGCCGCCGAATTGCCTCAAGTTTTTCGAACTCGATAATAAAAATTGTTCAATTTCTTAGCGCGAACCAATCAGAAGACGATAAGATTGGACGTCACTGTGCTCCGCCTTTCTTCTTCTAATTTGCATTCAAGATGGCGATGGCAGCTGCAAGCACTTCGCAAACAGTTCAACGACATCTACGTTGGAATCTGGAGAGGAAAAAAATCAATAATAGAACTTATACTAAATTACAGACACCTGTGAGATGTAAAAGATCCAAGTTATTTGGGGAAAAAAAGAAAGAAAAGAAAAACACTAACGAATGCTTCGTGGAATGAAATCGGCGGCGTGACAGAGAAGGGTCTGTTAGAGAAGAGTGCCCGGGGTATGATTGACGGGCGGAATTGCAGAAGTTCGGCAATAAAAATTACCTTGTGTAATATAACACCATTACACCTTTCGGCTCCGCTGAATTGAAGCCACCGTGAATTTTCTTATTTACTCTCTTTTACTTAATGTAATTTAACTTAAGAGAAGGCTTTGCAATAGTTTTCTCGGATTGCAATCTTTTATGTCCTATCTTGTAAAAGACCATAAATAATGATAAAACGCCACGGCTTTCATCTCCAGCCACACATCAAACTGCCGTTAGCCTTAAGGTTGGCTGTGTGGTCTGGACCTTCAACGGCTTTCATATGTTAAGTGATAGGAGACGCCATAATGACAGTCTGATGTTGTCATGCACAGCGCCTCGGAAATTCATTTTGTTTACGTGTTGCATGCTTGTAGCACGTCAATTTCGTTGTTATAATTTGGTTAAAGTGTTTCATAATTAAATTTAGCATTTTTACTTGAAACAGCATTGCAATCGGTGGTATGCCAACTGAAGATGGAAAAAAGGACAGCACTTTTGTATTAATAATCATTTGGTTATATGTTTTGTGAAATGCAATAGCATTATTGTGCATGGATATTTACATTAGTTAGCTGTTTGTGCTGCCTTCGTTAGACTCATTAATTCACTCGCACTTTGTAAAATTACTCGCGCTTGTTTAAAAATTAAAATTTATTGTAATTGTGGATTATGTAAATTTGTTAAAATGTCAATCAATCCTACAAATGTGATGAACTTGCTACAAACAAGAATCAACAAAGAATTTAAAACACATCCTATTCCAGGTTCGGAAGATCACGAATTTGTAGAGTTTTTAATTGATTTAATTATTCAGAAGTTGGAAAACACAATTGAAATTACTAAAAAGGATACATTATGGTACAACAACGAATCAGATAATTATGATGGTGATTTGGATGAATTATTTAAAGAGCAATCCGATTACTCTTCAAGTCTTGAATGTGAAGCTTCACAAGGTAGTTCAAGCAGCGACTGTATTCCATCGTCTCCAAAGCGTCAAAAAACATCATTTCAATGTGAATATAAGCCTGAAACTATGAAAGCAATTTGCAAGGCTTATAAAATTGACAAAAGATCACCAAAATATATATGTAGAAGATGGAAGACAATTAAAACACATGCAAAATTAAAACGGATATGTGATTTTGTAGAACGTGAATGAAACCGAAAATCTAAATTAAAAGCGGTTAAGGAGGCAGTTTTTGAGATAATGAAAACAGCAAAAATAAAGGCATCCAAGTGCATGATTGGAATTTACATCGGTGGGCTCTTCAAGTAGCATAAGATATTAATTTGTACAATTTCAAGGCATCGACTCTGTGAAAAATTTGAAAACCATGGTTCTCATAACATCGCAAAGAGTTACAAAATTTGTAACTCACAGAGAAATGGCAAACGAACAAGCAATTATCGAGAGAGCCAAAGGATTCAATTTGGACATAAACAATCACATTGCAACCAATAACATAAAATCAACTAATGTTTGGAATGCTGATAAAAGTGTTTTTCAATACGAAATGGTTACTCCAAGAACACTTTCATTCAAAGGTGAAAAATCAACATTTGATTTGGTGCAATCACTACATGCAATGACACACTTCATATACAATTCACCCATTAATATCGATGTCAGCTACATTAGGGAAATATTTGTTTATTGTATTGCAAGAACCACAAGGATGGATTGATAATGTGTTTGCAGTTATCGTTCCTGATGATTCACTTTTGTTACTGGATTCGTGGCCAGGGCATAAGGATTCAAATATTGCAAATGACATTTTATCAGCTGAAAATTGCCAATTGAAAATAATACCTGAAAAAACAACAAAATATGCACAGCCGTTAGACTGTTACTTCTTCAATCCTTATAAGGCATTTGTAAAACGTATCGAAGACTACAAAAAAATTCAAGCTACATGCATTGAACGGGTCCACATTGAAAAGATGAAGACATCGATGAAGAGGCCAACAGAAAGTTAAATGACAGATTATTTATTTTAAAAATGAATTCATTTATGTACAATCAACTTGGCTGGAAAAGGATCAAAAGCTGGATATTCTGTTGAAAAAAACATTACAAAATTTAACAAGGTAATGGCAACTGTATTTAATGTTGGTTCAGCAACTTGTTTCATTGTAAATTGCAATGATTATGCATTTGTTAAATGTGCACTTTGTAACGTTTTCATTTGTATTGATCATATATTTAATCATTCCCATTTATAGTTTCAAACTTACAAAGAATTTAAATCATTCATTATTTTACAAATTTCATTTGCTTTGACTTTCATTGTAATACAGTCAATCGTTTTGTTGATTAGTTCAGTTTTGGTTTCCAAAAATTTCAGCCTTTGTCTTTGTCGTGTTTGATCAACATTTACGACAATGTCTTGGCAATTGTTTAGTTAATTAACAAGATGTAAATTATATTAGTAATAAATTTACCATTTACTACTTACCATTATTGTCCATTTTATTTCAAAATAATAATAATAACTGAAAAGGATAATATTTTCACACTAAAATGTTAATAATACACATCAGTAGAGTACGCTTGCATGACAACTTCAGATTGTTATTGTGGCGCCCCTATCACTTAACACATGAAAGCAGTGGCGTTTTATCATTATTCATGGTCCTTTACTAGATAGGACATGAAAGATTGCAATCCGAGAGAACTATTGCAAAGCCTTTCCTTGTTAGTGTGTATTATTCTCGAACATTTACCTTTCTCACATTCAAACCCAAAATTTCTTACAAATTTTAAACACTTATTTTCTCTCTAACAGATGTTTCGCATTGTTAGCAAACAAGATAATCTTTTGAACCTTATTGCTTATGCATAAGTCTATTTCTTTTCTATGAAGTGTATTCACTACTGAGAACGAATTATTCAATTTAGCTTAAGAGGTTTGTGTCAAATAAAAGAAGGGCAGAATTATCCCGATAAACATTTTGTTCATTTTATAAGTTCAACTTTTATAAGTTTTTGTATAAGTTCAACTTTTATATGTTCAGAAAAAAGTTAGAATTTTCGGAAGACCGTAAAAGAACATTTTATAAAACTCTTCTTTACAAAAGAGATGAGAATGTTGTATGGAATGATATAAAATCGTCTGCTAAGAGTTTATTTTCCTTTCAGTGTATATTTTCAAATACTAAATAAGACGCTTAAGGTGGAAACAGGGGAAGAAAAATATATATTTGTTTGTTTGTTTGTTTATTAGGCGTCAATAACAGACATAACTGAAAAATAAAGCAATTTTGCATAATTTTGAAACATTAGTAGTTATTGTCTTAACACTGGTATTGTTGAAATTGTCCACTTGAGCATTTCAATACTTTGGCTGTAAAATATTTTGCTGATTACAAGTACACGTACACGGCGTTGCCTGCGAGTTAAAGTAATAAAATAACAAAATACATGCATTTTATTCGTATAAGTAACAGTGAACATGACATCTATGTGCATCGGCGCAACGGACGTAATACGAATCTCCTCCCACTAAATCAAATAATTGAAATCCATCATATGAGGTGACTCCGTGTTCTATGTTAAAGTCCACCTACGGACACAATTTAAATCCTAATTTCAATAATCTCAGCACAATTAGACCACTTTATATATTGACTGTATCTTCCACAAACAAAATAATTTTTATATTACCTTCCAATACACCGTTTCATTGCTTATGAAACCATGAATAGAACAAATAGAATATAGTTTGTTCTTTAAATTATAGTATTGATAGATTAATAAAAAAATTATTTTGTACGAATGACGAAGTTTCCGAAAAGCGTTTGGATGTAACGTTTGCAGTCACTCTACCAGGCGAGCGTGCGGTCGGCGCAAGAGATAAGAGCATACTGGCGAATAGTGCAGATGTCGATGCACAGATGTTGCAGATATAAAATTTACATTTTTCACACTTTACAACCCGAATTCTTTTATACAGTTTAAAGGATATTCTGGTCGTCCAAACAGATACCATACACCTTCGGGTAGGTATCTGATTCGGCTTTGTAGAAAGGAAAGTTTATAAGATACGTATAATAATAAGAAAAATTACATATGGGGTTTTGTATTAAGTTTAGCAGGTACTTTTATTCCTATCACGTAACAGCCCAAATAAACGATTTTGAGCTTATATACCCTCTGAGAAGTTCAGCGAAAAGTTCATAACTCGTAAATTTCTCAGTCAATCAACAAAATTCGAGACGTTTCTAGAATGCGATGTAAATTGCCAAATTGGCGATATTTTGTGCAATACTACGCGAAGGTAACCGAATGTGTCGCCAAAGTCAAACGGCCTGGACTTTCACATTTTGACAATGTTTTTATGTTACAAATTCGAGATGTCACTTCCGTTACATACTTTCGTTTCATTTCCGTCATGTTTCTTTTATTATTTACCATATACACATTTCTTTCATTATCCTGCGACCTAAGATATTTCACATTAGTAAGACGTCTTCCCGGCCGTCCAAACAGTTACCTTACACCTTTCTGGTAGGTCGGACGGTCTGGGTCTCAACAACAACAACATTAGTAAGACGTTAATAAGTAAAATACACTTTGTACGAAAGATACGGAAAACATTAGCAACGTATAAAAGTACGTATATAATTACTGCATTATTTGTTCTTATATACGTAAGCGTTCTTTAGTAAAATGTTGTTAACTACTATGCCATTTTAACATTTTCCGTTGCTGTTAAGTATCTGTTTGTCTTCCAACGTACGATAAATAATGATATTGTATAATACAGCAAATGAATATGTTTGAATATATTTATAAACATAAATTAATTCAATAGCTTCCTTAAAACTAATGATGCACGTCATTAACTGGCAAAACTTTAGCTTTAGAACTGTCCCAAAACATTTCAAATCATCATAAGAATATATTTCTCTCTTGCACTATGTGTAAATGGCCATTAATGTTGGCATAAATATTTGCGTCCGGAGATAACATAAAATGATTTGTGTAGTCACAACTTTGTTCTCTATCACTAATAATAAGAGTAAATGGAGGATTGTTGGCATATTAGTCAATATAAAGTAGGAGGTGGTTATGGAGAGGTAAACAAACCAAAGCAGCTATTTAGTGCAGAAAATGTCCATTATGTGGGATTGTTAGGAATGAGAGACAACCAAGTAAATCAGTTTGTGGCTAAATGATATACAGTAAAAGCACGATATAGCAAAAATTAAATGATTGCTGTACGGGCCAATGTACCGCTATAAAGTGTATGTCTCCCGAAAAGAAATTATCATTACAGTGCGGCTCAGTAATCTGTGGATTCGGATATAACCTAGTGAAGAGTATGCCTATCGATAAGAAAAAAATATCATTACAATGCGATGTGATGCACCGCGGTGAAGAGTATGTCTCACGGAAATAAAATCATTACAGTGAAGTCCTATATAACGTGAAAAACTATGTCTTTCGATAAAAAGAAAAAATAATTGCAGCGCGTCCGATGTACCAGGGTGAAGAGTATGTCTCACGAAAATAAAATCATTACAGTGCGATCTAATGTAACATGGTGAAGAGTACGTCTTTCGAAAACAAAAATAATTATAGTCCGGTCCGATATACTACGTTGAAGAGTATGTCTCTCGGAAATAAAGTCATTACAGTGCGGTCCAAAATAACGCTCAGTATGTTTTTTGATAAATATATAATTACAGTGCGGTCCGATATACTTTGGTGAAGAGTATGTCTTACGAAAATAAAATCATTATAGTACGGTCCGATATAAAGTAGTAAAGAGTATAACTTTTGATAAAAAAAAATAATTACAGTTCGTTCGATGTACCACGGTGAAGAGTATGTCGCACGGAAAGAAAATCATCATACAGTACGGTCTGATATAACATGGTGAAGAGTATGTCTTTCGATAAAAAAATAATTACAGTGCGGTCCCATATACTACGGTGAAGAGTATGTCTCTCGAAAATAAAATCATTTCAATACGGTCCGATATAACGCGCAGAAGAGTCGATAAAACATATAATTATAGTAGGGTCCAATGTACCATGGTGAAGAGCATATCTCACGGAAATAAAATCATTACAGTACGGTCTGATATAACGTGGTGAAGAGTATGTCTTTTGAAAAAAAAATAATTACAATGCGGTCCGTTGCACTACGGTGAGGAGTATGTCTCCCGGAAATAAAATCATTACAGTGAGGTCCCATATAACGCGCAGAAGAGTATGCCTTTTGACAAAAAATATAATTACAGTGCTGTCCGATGTACTACAGTGAAGAATATGTCTTACGGAAATAAAATCATTACAGTGCGGTCCGATATAACGTAGTGAAGAGTATAACTTTTGATAAAAAAAATAATTACAATGCGTCCGATGTACCACGGTGAAGAGTAAGTTTCACGAAAATAAAATCAATACAGTGCGGTCTGATATAACATGGTGAAGAGTATGCCTTTCGAAAAAAATAATTATAGTTCGGTCCAATGTACTACGGTGAAGAGTATCTCTTACGAAATAAAATCATTATAGTGCCGTCAGATATAACGTGGTGAAGGGAATGTCTTTCGATAAAAAAAAAATTATAGTGCCGTCCAATGTACTGCGGTGAAGAGTATGTCTTCTGAAAATAAAATCATTACAGTGTGGCCCAATATAACGTGGTGAAGAGCATGTATTTCGATAAAAAATGTCATTACATTGCGGTTCGATATACCATGGTGAAGAGTATATCTTCCGAAAATAAAGTAAATTTCAAACATTAATATTTATAGAAGATTTTAATCCCTATCGAATGATATCATTCGCATTGTAAAGTGTGCAATTGCGGTCGTGTGTTTCGTTTTTTATTTCGACGGCTGTACATATCTTGTAAGTTTCAAGCTAATGCCATCAGTCATTCATGGCACTGCAATTATCGCAAATTGTAACATAATTGTTGTTTAATAAGCTGCTTACTTGAACTCAATTCATCCAATAAACATCGATTTATTATTCCCTTTTCTTTTGTGGGAATAACGTTTCGTGTTAAAATACATCATAAACCACATGATATACCAATAAAAGAAATATGCATATACAGAATATTCTTCATTAGAATCTTTAAAAATAAAACTTCTAATAAATATACAAAATTATCCAATATACATTATCTCTTCCTCGAAACCAGTGATCTATTTAATATGAACACTCGAAGACTAAAATGTTTCCACAAAGCAATCCTTATCAGTGTCCGACCAGCATCTACTTCTGCCTTTGCCAGTTACATGTGTAAATGACCATTAATTTTGGTATAATGACTTCTAGAAAGAATACATGATTCGTTTCTCAATTCTAGATTGTTTTACATTGTGAACAAAGGAAATAAATGATAGTTTGTTGGCACATTAGTCAATTAAAGAGAATACATGGTTTCTATGGGGGAGGGGTAAACAGAAACAGCTGTTTATTTTAGAAAATAGTTCATGATTAGTGATATTTTGGTAATATTTTGGTTGAGTCATTGATATCAATTCCCACAGCTCAATATATATGTTGTAATCACATAATCCACCCATTGGGGGTATTTCGGAAACATGGCATCGCGTTCCTAGTGCAATGACCAATACCCGTAGATGTTAATGATATGCAGCAGGAGAAACCTACAACTGCTCTAGCAGCAAAACAACTTAAGGTCTTCAATTATATACTTCTATCTGGAGTGATATTATAAAAGTCCGTCATACCATATAGTCGGCATTATATTTTTAAAAAAAAATTATATCATCCTGTATGTCGTAGTTGTCAATTTAAAATGTAGTTATTGGAATTGTATTGTGGTGATTATAAAGTGATAATTGCATTTATCTAAAAAACTGTTGAATAATATTTTCTGCGTTGTTATTAAAAATAGTCAACAATGACCTACCTTGTTGCTTTTGCTGCAAATGACATCTAGCTGAAAGTCAAGCATTAATTTTTGTGTCTAAATACGAAAGCTTGAGTAACATTAAAAAAATATTTATATTTGAAACTATCTCCAAAATCAAATTAATTAAGTGAAATAGTATACTCATTATATAAAATTACTTTACAAATTGTTTCATATCCTCAACAATTAACATTTTAATTAAGTTTTCGGGAGTGGTCTTGGATGTGCTGACACAGCGGATAAGAAGCTAACAATATCAGAAATCCTTATCTTCAGCAAAATATGATTTAACAATTTCCTCACATAGAAATTAATTTATACTACACAAATGCCTACTATAATAGAAAAGAATAATATAGTAGAATAGTTGTGATGTACTAACTGTTGATACTACTTTGAAAAATATTATAGAAGTTATTTTTGTAATAGAGGTTCTTGTTGTTATACAGGTTCTTGTTGATCACATTGCTATTTATTCACTTGTATTATTTTTATCAGTATTAACTTATTAGGATATATATATATATATGTCTTTTAATTCTGGGTTCCCGGGTTCGACAGGTTCGTGCAATTGTTGTGTAATATTCCAGGTACTCTTGTTTCCTTTTATGTTTTCTTCTTTATGTATGTTGTCCAAGTAGAAATAGTTTATAGATATAATCTATCTATTTCTTCAGAAACATACATTTTTGTGTTTGCTTCAACAAAATACTTGGACTTGAGAAAGAGTTTTGGAGAAGCGAACAAATCCATGATTTAGGCTTAGCCCTTGTCCACGTGTATAGCATTAATGCTTGGATTTCCCTTGTTTTTCTTTTATCGTTTCCATACCATTGCTTTTTGATGATTTCTTTAACTTGATGATTCGAAATTTGTTTTTTTTATGTATATTTTTTCCCATTTGATTGTACATTTGCAGATTTATACTTTCATTTTGTAAGCTTGTTAGAAAGTTGGGTTTTTCGAGTTACAGCTTCTCACTTTTCTTTCATTGGACTTTCAAACTATTATATATATATATATTACTAAATTCTTTGAATCTAATAAATAATAGTTATGCCAGTCTAGCAATAATTACCTTATTCTAAATAATAGTAAAGAATTAAAGAATAAATTAACATCTCTTAGAAAATTAAGAGGATTTCAAACTTTTGATTTTAAAGATCTTTTTAATAATATTAAGATCTCTGATCTATATGATGCAATTTTAGCTCTATATAATGCTTATATTACTAATCTATCAACTCAAACAAATTTTATAAATTTCGCTAAAATTCTTCACTTTGTTATTTTCAATAATTATATGTTTCAAGAAAATAAATTATAGTTACAAGTCTGAGGAGTTCCACAGGGTGGCTGCAGTAGCAGTATGTTAGCCAATTTATACCCTTATGAAAAGTCTCTTACTTTAATAGATTATACATTTTACAGTTATGTTGATGATCTGATTTGCTTAGTACATACTGAAAATTATCTCATAGATACAGATTTCTATCCAGATAATTTGGAATTAATTCCTAATGAAGCTACTATTAGTAATAATATAAATATTTGTGATTTAAATCTTTTTATTGATCCTTCTAATAAAATTGTTACTAATTCATATGATAAAAAAACATTTTTAATTTTAACATTAATAAAATCTTACCATTTAATTCCTGCATCTCGATTCAATTGTTTAGAAATATGATACTTAATCAATTTTTTAGAATTTATAGATTATCTGATAAAAAATTTCTTGCTATGCATATAAATAATCTCAAAATTACCAGCAATTTATATAAATATCCCTCTTATTTAGTAAATGGTATAGTTAAAAAGTTTAGATTAGCTGGATTTTCATGAATTCTATTCATAGTATCTTATATTAGCCGGACATCACCTTTCTCTTATATTAATAATACTTTTATTTTTAAATTCTCTTCAACATCAGCCTTACTATTACTAACCCCACTTTTTTGTAGCTCTTTTTGTATATTATTACTTTTTCTTACCTTTACGCATTGCTGTTTTTCATTTCTTACGAATGGCAACAGTAGATCATTTTTTTTTCTTTGCGTATGGCAACACTGGTCTCTTCATTCAGGGTTGCAGTGTTCGACTGGTTCGGGCATATGCTGTGCTTTATCCAGGTATTCATGTTTTCTTTTATTTTTCTTTATATATATTGTCCAAATAGAAATAGTTTATAGATATAATCTATCTATTTCTTCAGACACATACATTTTTTGTATTTGCTTCGTCAAAATACTTGGACCAGAAGGAGAGTTTTGCGAAGTGAACAAGTCCATATTTTAAGGCTTAGCTCTTGTTATGGCTTAGCTTTTTTATGTTTTTATATTATAGTTTCCATACCAATAAAATTTGTTGATTTTCTTTAACTTAATGACTCGTAATTTCTATTTTTTTCCATTTGATTAAAGATTTTCTGTTTTATACTTTTATTTTGGGGGTGTTTTAGAAAGTTAGGTTTATTGAGTTGCAGCTTCTCACTTTTCTTTCATTGGACTTTCAAATTATTATTATTATTAATATATATATATATATATATATGTATATATATATATATATATATATATATATATATATATATATATATATATATATATATATATATATATATATATATATATATATATATATATTGTACATTTATATTTATTATTTACTTCTGAATTCAACCATCTTTCTTTTGATTTTCATACTTGCAAAAAAATTTTTAAAAAGGTAAAACCTGTTGTAAAGCTGCATTTGCGCTTATTACAGAGCGCTTATTACAGAGTATTCTCTTTTTAATTTTAATTTTAATTTTATTTTGTTTATTATTATTATTATTATCGCTAACGCATTTCTATAGTTTAACTACGAGCCCATCTATGTCTTAATATGGCCCTCTTTGGATATTGTTTTTATTTATCTAACCCTTTCATTCCTTCTATTGATTGATTATGGTATGTCTTCACATTTCGCATTTTGGAGTATTTTGGTTTGAGTTCTCTCATCGCTTTTATGATTTTTTCTACGGGTTATTGCTCTTTTTGGTAGATTTCACACTCGATTCTTCACTCGTTATATATGTGTATAGTGCTGACATCTCTCGGCAGGCATTAGAGTTTATTGTGTTTTTTGTGTTATTTATTTCTGTATCTTTTAGTTAACCCGGACGTCAATATCTTTTATTGCTTATTTTTACATTTTAATCTAGACATGTATTTCCACTATATGTGGCCCTCTTTTGCCCGCAGTTGTAGAGATTCAGTCAGACACATACGTATTAACGGTTTTGTATATCTTCCATTCCGGATCAATATGATTATTTGTCCACACTTCGCTCTTTTATGAATATTTCGTATGAAAATCTCTCTTTTCTACTATGCTTGTTTTGTTACTCTCCAAAATTTCGATTCAATTCTTATGGTATTAGTTAAAATTTGAAATTCGTACCTGACAAAATAGTTTTTGAAGGGGTTTATATTGGGAATTTTAAATAGAATTCGTGATGTAAATTTTCTTCATTACCTAGTGTCCGGTCTATTATTATTATGAATTGGGATAATTATAGATCGACAAACATTGACCAATTAAGCGTTATAGACGATTTGGAAGAATACCATACCTTCTCTCAATCCAAAACATATTCCTTCAATAGATGCAACAATCTTAGGTGCAAAACTTGTCCTTTTGCTGACCCATTACAAATTAATAATAATTCCACTTCACAAAAATTCTGCAAAGTTTTTAATTGCATATACAAACTTAATTGTACTATTTGTAACTTATCTTATATTGGCCAAACCAGCAACCCTTTACATCTTAGAATGAATGTACACAGGGATCATATTAAAAAATTTGACCATAAAGTCTTTAATGATCTCCCTACTAAAAATCAATTTGAATATCAGCACTTTGCTACACACGGATTTAAAAATGTATCCCTTCATATTTTAGATATTAAAATTTCACTCACGGATAGATTAGTATTTGAAAATTATTACATTAAAAAATATAAAACTCTCTTCCCCTTTGGCTTAAATCAAATTTATAATAATAATAATGTTGTTAACAATAGTTTTGAATACAATTCTCATAAATCTTCAGTATATAAACATCTTTTTCATTATTCAAAGTCATCAACTCCTAGTAAAAAGCGATATAAGCGTGGCAAAGGAAAAAGTAACTTAAGTAAAACTATTGATTACAAAGCAGACATTTTGAAATTACAATATAATTATTCTCAAACTTTCAATTTTCTACCTGTTAGAACATGGTTATATAAAGTCAGAAAAAACAAATTAAGTATTGTTTATACTAATTTTTTAAAATTAAAATTAACTCATGAGCATTTTAAACATTTATTTTTTGATTTGCTTCTTTCTCGTACAAATTTCTTAAATTACCACCTACTCCATACACCAAATCCACATACTAAAATAGCTTACTGTGTTATTTCTTTTAAACACCCTATTCTTAATTCTCTTAACTTCAATAATTTATTTGCAAAACATCAGCACTTGTTACCAGTAAATGATATCAAAATACAAAAATCATTTAAATATAATTTACCAATTGGTAGAACTATTTATAATTACAATGAAGTTTCCAGGACATTAAACTCCGATGATCTTACATCATGTGTATGCAGCAATCAAAATCTTGCCCCATTTGTCAACTCCACTCATGGTCACATTATTACTGGGGATCTCAGTATAGTTCAGGATGATATACTCAGGGATATTATGAATAAAGGGTCTAAATTTCGCATTCCATTCTGCCATCACCCTAAACAACTTCTTCAGTCTCTTTCATTTGATTTTGATAAATTCATATATCAACTTGCTTGTTCACATTCTATTCCTATTGAAGCATTCAATCTATGGAAGTATACTACCTTATATCTACTTAAAAATTTTATTATAAACATTAAATTAACGAAGCCTAGGTATCATTATAAACAACTCCTTTCTGCTATCAAAGAACTACAACAACATTTTGTCATAACTTATGTAGATAAAGCTTCTAATAATTATGCCATCATTTGTAAAAAATATTATGTTTCTCTGTTACAGAATTACTTAAAAAATAATCAAATTTTTAAACCCATTAATAATCAGTCTATCCAAATCAAAACTAAAATGCTAAAATTATATACACAATTAAATATTAATTGTAAGTATTTTAAATTTCCTTATGTTACTTTGGTTCCTAAATTCCACAAATCACCTCTCAGTTTTAGAACAGTCACTTGTGGACATAATACCTTTACCACTACAGCTAGTAAGTACTTGCTTAACTGTTTAAATCGAATTAATGAATCTCTTAAATTCAGGAATTCAGGATATTTCATTTTGAACAATAGTTTTGATTTAGTTAATCACCTTAGCAAGTTTCCACAAATTCTTGGTTTCCAAACCTTTGATTTTAAAGACCTATTTAATAATATTGTCATTAAAGATTTACATAAAGTTATTATCTCTCTTTATCATGACTATATATCATCCAATCATGTTGCTTTTAATGTCAAAAATTTTCCTATGCTCTTGCACTTTGTGTTATACAACAATTATATTATCCAAGGTAATAACATTTATTTACAAACATCTGGTGTACCACAAGGTGGCTGTAGTAGTAGTATACTCGCTAACTTATATCTTTATTATCATGAATGTCATTTTAACTCTAATTCATATATTATATATAGATATGTTGACGACTTAATTTGTATTATCATTGATAATTCCTATCCCATTAATATTGATTTTTACCCGTCTAACCTAGAATTAATTCCTAATGAGCCATGCGTTAGTCAAACTGTTAATTTTTTAGACCTAAAATTAGATACCCTCAATAATCATGTTATCACCAATCTATATGATAAAAAAGATTCTTACAACTTCTCTATCATAAAGCTGCTATCATATCAATCTTGTAATTCTATTCAATTGTTTAGAAACATCATTTTAAACCAGCTATTTCGAATACATCGTCTTTCTGATCCTCAGTTTCACTTTCTACACATCAATAAACTTAAACGCATTTGTCAAAATTACCAATATCCGGAAGTATTTGTAAATAATATTATTAATAATTTCAAATATACCACGTAATAATTTTACACATGCATTATTTATCTATGATTGGTTAACTCTTTTTTGAAAATTCACCCTTTCTTATCAACTCACTTACCACTTGGCCTGAGTCTAATACTGTTTACTATTTTCGAATGACTATTTTCCTCTTGTCCTGAGTCCTATACTGATTACTATTTTTGAAAGTCTCCATACATATTATGAATCGTTCAATTGTATTCATTCCGGTGCCCACTCGCATTGACGAAGTGAGGTGAAATGCTCAGTCACTAGTTTATCTTACACGTGGTGGTGCTATGCTCGTTTTTTCCCATTTCTGTACAAGGAGGTATTGTTTTTCAGAATTGTATAATTCAATTGATTTATTTTCTCCTTCCACTAGCCAGTAGACAGTTCCAATGGTGTTTATAGTTAAATACTATCGCCATTGTCAGAAACTGGCTATTATATCGGTTTTAATTCGAATTGTATGGCTGTCCTGATGAGAATGCAATTTCGAACTAACCGCCATTTTTTGTGTAGTTTCAATTGCTTGTTCTCTATTCTTAATCTCTTATCCTGAGCTGTTTATTATTGCCTATTCTCATATTGCCGAGTTTTATTTTTATTTACTTTTATATACTTTAATTGTGATTTTTGAATCCTATTATTCTTCTCATCCCCCTTTCCATTATAGTGATATGTTACCTTCTATCCTTATCCTTAGTCTTGGCCTATAGTTACTCATTTGTAACAGATATGCTAGAGATGGGTTTTTTTGTACATACAGTAGTTTATGCATAATTTTCGATTAAAATCCTTCAATTTTTATATATATATATATATATATATATATATATATATATACACAACGTGGTTTGGAGGAAGACTGGTATTTTACAACTGGTTTTTTTTGGCATCAACCAAGTGAAGTAATCGAGTTGAGTATGTGGGACCTATGAAGATGGTACGGGGAGAAAAGATACACCCACTTTAAACCAAGTGCACTGCCTCTGCGGCTTTGTCAGGGCATCTTCTTTAATGTACCTTGTTTACCTTTCTTGAAAAATCTAATGCTGGTTACAATCATAGAACTCTAGCTTTACTAGTCAGAGTTCGATGGTTGTAACCAATCTCAAAGCTAATAGTATTTTGGCCTAGCTTAGACTAGGTCAAGTGGGATAAGAAAGAAGACTTTTATCGATATGCCACACTCAAATCGAAAACTCACCTTGCCAGAAGTAATTTACTTCTCGAAAAACACTCTGATGGCACATATTGATACAACTGGTTTTGTACTATATTATATACTACATGTACTATATTATATATATATATATATATATATATGTGTGTGTGTGTGTATATATATATATATATAATAAGAGTATAGTTGTCGTAGAGTCATCTTTGATTTCCAATTTTCACTTCAGACCATTTTATTTTTACATTTACTCTACATACCATTTTCAATAAATATCTGGTATTTATAATACAAGTAAATTAAATTTTTTTAAAATATGTACATAATATGTATATATATATATATATATATATATATATATATATATATATATATATATATGGGATATATCTGGGATTTTTGAGTTGCAGCTTTTCTGTATTCTATGATTAGAATTTCAAACTCTATTATTATATATTAATATATATATATAGTTTCAGATTGAGCAATTGTACATTACATTAAATGCTCAAACTCAGACTACAGGCACCAAAAGATATATATATATATATATATATATATATATATATATACGTGTGTGTGTATGTATATATATTTATTGAATATTGATACTAATTATAAGTAGTTTAAAGCAATGTTGCGAACGCGCAATATTCCCTTTGGCGCCTCCTCTGTCGTCTGCCAAAGGGAATATTGAGCTTTCGCAACAATAATATCAAATATGAATATATGGAAAAATCAAGTGAAGTTCCATATATTTATTTAATTGTTTATTATTTAACATTTATTTATTTAACCTTATTCATTCCTTATTCAGATACCTTTAATTCAATTCTTACTTATCAGTGCTGAGCATTTTACATGCAAAAGTAAAACCCATAAAATTAATCCTGAGTTTTATTCAGTTTTCTCTATTAAATTATTTTAGAAATCGGCTGTAAAAAAGGAATCTTATTAGTAAAACGCCAGGAATCGAGCAATTGTTCAAAACACATGTGAACTCAATGGAGAGCAATTATATCTGAAATAAAACTTTTTGCAAAGTGAGCATTATCAATCAACTGCCAAAGAATATTAAAATTTAATTAAAGTTCTCGAGATTACTGGCCCGTAAATGCCAGGAAAGAATAATAATTGTAAAATCTTTCAGCTCATTGAAGTCTTCAAGATGAATGGAAATTATTTAACAGCCAAATTGTACTAAAATGAATTGTAAGGCTAGTTCAAACATTTAGTGAGATTCTCATAAATTTTCTGGATCGTTAGTAAAAGGTGAAATTGTGTGGCTAAGACCTGTAGCAGGGGTAATAATTATAAAAATCTAATGCTGACAGCATCACACATCGATGTTGACAGCACCTTCAACATTAAATAATTACAATATAACTCCAATATTAAAATAATACAGCCGCAATCTGCTATGGAAGGAGTTCAGATTCAGTAAAGAATTTCGAGGCTGTCCGAAGCTTTGATTTTTCACTAATGAAGATATGGACAGAAGCTTCTTATATTATGTACTAGAAAAAATTATCTGGAGTTGCACGGATCTTAAATAAGCAGCCACTTTTAATAAATAATTGAATAAGCGTTCGCTACTTAAATAAGCGGCCATTACTTATAAATAATTATATAATCGTCCGCTACTTAACTAATGCATCCTCAATAAGCGGACACTACTTATAAATAATTATATAAGCGCCTGCTACTTAAATAAAATGAAAATAGCGCGCTCTTTGCAAAACACACAATATTAAATGCGTTTACTAATAGATGGTGGTAGCTTTCAGGAGAAATAGGGTCCGCTCTTCAATGGCAAAACGCTCCTCTAATTCAAAAATTTGCACTGTTTGCTTTTCTATATCTATATAAATAAAATTGAAAATCTGTCTGTGTGTTTATTTGTGGATATATTTGTGTTTTTATTTGTCTCATCATCACGGGAGAACGTCTGCACCGAATTGGATGAAATTTCCAAGATAGACTGGGAATAGCACCATTTAAAATTTAGTCCATGCTTCGAGTTTTTAAGACCAGAGGTTATCGAGATATTAATAAAAAAATAAACTAGTAAACCTTTCATTGAGATAGGATTATGCAAACGATATGTGTTCTGAAAAATTATTTGAAAAAAAAAATATGATACAATGTTGCTAAGCGACGGAATTAAACCTAGTGAGTTTATATTTGAAAAAAAAAATATCATGTTGCTAAGAAATGGAATTAAACCCAATGAGGTATTACAGAAGTAAATATTATTCGATTAAAATTATATATATATATATATATATATATATAATTCAAATAATTTAAATAATTAAATTTTAAAAATCAATCTGGAAGATACTTTATCGATAAAGATGAGTCATGAATACATGGTTGTTAATTACAAAAACAAGAATTTTGATATAAAATCAGTTTTTCAAGTATTTTACGACAACATAAAATAAAATTTCCAATAAATGAAGTTAATGTAAAAGTGACATATAAATATGCATTACCTTTGGGAAGAAGCTTATTACAATAAAGTGTGTAAAATGGTTATGAAAACCGATCAAAACTGCCCATGTCAAAAATATCCTGCTTTTATAAACAATAATATAGGACATATAGTAACAGGTGATCTCAACTTGGCTAAGGGATTCTAATTTGATACATACATTTGAATTGGGAACTAAATACAGAAACGAAGATTATCGTGATATTGTGGAAAGTATAGTGAATTACATAGAAGTATTTATATACAAATGTGCAGTTAAATACAGTCTTCCTACTCATGTCTTTGAGGAATGGAAATCAGAAGTGATAAGCAGTGTCGGGATGAATTATAAAGTTTTGGATAAACACGTTAGATTTGGGAAATACAGCAAAAACATTTTGGAAAAATTACAAAAGGATTTTGTCATATCGTACGTTGATAAGGTTACTTCTAATTTTGCTTTCACTTGCCAATATTATTACAATAAAAAGCTTATTGCAAGTTATCTAGATAAAAATGCATATATACAGCTTAATCAATCTAAAACTGAAATTGAAAATCGCATCAAGGCTAAATATAAAATTTTGAGTTACAACATGAATTCAATCAGATTCACTTATATAACTCTTATACCTAAACTACATAAAAATCCTGTAAAATTTAGACCTATCACAAATGGATATAAAACTTATTTAACTCATGCTAATGTAAAACTTTTAAGACTTTTGAAGAACATATTGAAAAAAATTAAAAATTCTGGAGTATATTTCATAAATAATAGTTTTGAAGTTATAGAAAAACTTAAAAATATTTCTGACAATTTACAGTACAAAAGTTGTGATTTCCATAAACTTTTCTGCAATATTGACATAAATGATTTATTTTGCATATTGATGGAGTTGTATGAAAAGTATGAAATGCAAAACCTTATTAAAAAACATATTTTCAAGTGTTTGGTCGAAATGGTTTTATTTGAAACTGTATTGTATGACGGAACAGTATTTTATAAGCAGCGATATGGCATACCTATGGGAACGGCTTGCTCCTCTATTCTAGCAGATATCTACTTAAATAAATATGAAGAAGGAACTCATATATTAAATGAAGTAATATTTATTCGTTATGTGGATGACATTTTGTATGCTTGCCCCGATGGCCAAAATAACTTAGATTTTACTTTTTATCCATCGAACTTAACCTTGACTGAAACAGCACGTAACATTGATCAAAGTATTAATTTCCTGGACTTAACTATATACCAGCAATCTAATGGTTATGTTGGATTTAAACTTTATGATAAAAGAAAAGACTTCAATTTTAAAATAAATTACGTAATTCAATGGAATTCTTGTCTACATCGTAATGTATTTAGAAACATTATATTAAATTTTTTGATCAGAAGCAAACGATTAAATAGCAGTGAAGAAAATCGATATGGAAGCGATCTGCGTTACCTGAAAGAAGCTATTGCAAAGGGTTACCCATTGCGTTTTCTAAGTAACATTATATGTAAATTCTACAACATAACCGTAACGGATAGTTACAACTTATATTTATATAAAGGTAGACTTGCAGTTTGAACAGCAGATAGGATGCTACCACGGACGTAATAGTTGAACAGTTACATGGAGTTCTATTCATACACAGGTAGTGTCAATTACATTTTCGATGCTTGGATGGTGACGTGTATACGAGGTTTGTTTGTCTTGTTATATTTTTGATTTTTAAATTGTCTTTTGTGTTACTGTTTGGTTGTAGTGAAACTTGATGATACAGTTTTTGTGGTAAAGTCAGTATGGGTCTTTCAACTTTTTTTACATTTTAGATTTGGTATAGTGTACTTGGTTTACGACAATGTATCCGCTTCTGGGAGTGTCGTCATGACATCAAGCTGGCTTAACCGGGAAGTGGGGGTCACAATCCGGCGAAATTTTGATATATTGTCGTTCTTTCTTCATTCTCTTTAGTATTCTATATATATATGTATATGTGTGTGTGTGTGTGTGTGTGTGTGATGTGTGTGTAATTATATATATATATATATATATATATATAGATAGATTTTTTTAGGAATTGCATTTTTGATTCGATTATCATTTATATTTTCAAATTCTTAAACAATCTGTTTTATTTTGGGGAAACATTTTTAAAATCCATATAATGTAGTATGGGTAACTCTTCTAATACATGGGTATAATCTTCTAATGTACGAAAATATAAGTAGTAATATACCTTTTAATATATGGGTATAATCTTCTATTTTACAAAAATATAAATAGTTCCGTCCGTCTTTGTAACGCTTAGCGAGGGATTCGGTGGGATATCGCCAACTTGGACACCTTTTTTTTAATGTTGAGAATTTAATAAAAATGTTGCTGAATCATTAAAAATATCTCCAAATTGATAAAAATGTTGATAAATTGATAAAAATAATGCCATATCAATGAAATTAATTTTGCTTCGAAAGCGGATAGTATTGCAATGATGTTTCGGTAGCTTTTGGCTGTCAGTCCAATCATCCTACTTTAAAACAAATTTGGCGACTTTTAAAATGTGGCCAAGTTGCTTTAATATCGTAAAATTAACGAAAATATCGCCAAAGCAATGAAACTGTCGTGAAATTGATAAAAATGACACCCAATCAATGAAATTAATTGCGCCTTGAAAAATGATAGTAATGTAAGGATGTTTCTGTAGCGTTTGTTTCTTAGTCCAACTGTCCCACTTTCCGACAAACTTGGCGACTTTTTAAAATGCTGTCAAATTAATAACAATGCGGCCGAATTGATAACATGATACTAAATTAATAAAAATGACTCCTAATTGATGAAAATTCAATATTTTCTTCAATTTTTCTTGATAATCTCTGTCGTTTTGTGGGAATTAAATAATAGTTTTTGTAAATTTGTTTACAAGCGGGATCAGGAAGTTTTTTTCTTCAGATCTGCCTGTGAAGATAATTTTGTATAGCTAGAACAAAGATTCTTATACATCTTTCTAGGAGAATTAAATTAAATATTTTAGTAACATGTTTAGAATAACAATGTCATTTTATATAATATAGGAATATGGACATAATTGAAGTTTTAATTTCTTTACATTATATATTCCGTGCGAAGAACGGGTGTACTGCTATAGTAGTAATATAAAATTCGGAAAGTTTAAAACGCACAAAAATTCACGAAAATTCGTGAAAATCCAAGAAAATTCGTCTATAAATTGTATAGATACCGCTCAAAGTTTATTTGAAGCATAATTTTTTAATCTTTCCGGTGGTGTCAAGATAGACAATCTGATAATATTTTAGTTCGCTAAAGAATTGATTTGTGTGAATATCGTCCGATATCGCCTTGAAACTAAATACAAAACTAACAAACTTAATAACTGATAAAAAAATTCGAAATTTAAACACAAAATAGCGCTGAGGTACACCTGAGTACGTTGTGTATGCACCAAGTTTCGCGATCGTACGACGCTTAGATTGCGCGCTATACAGACTGCACACACACAGACATACAGCCATGCATCTTCCTTTATTATATTAAGAGACAAAAATCATTCATTTTTCTACTAATAAATCTGAATCGTAAATGTTAATGGTTGAGAAATTCAAGGGAAACCTCAAACTTTAGATATTTTAAAATTTTATTTCACTTCACTTGTAATAACTTTGCATCCGTGATTATTTCCAACCGATCATTAGTGAAACATTTATCAATGTCATTTTGTCGTTACGAACTTATAACGAGGTCTTTCCAGACATTAAATGTCCATTGAAATGATGGATAGTGGCATTCAGCCATTATAATTAGCAGAATAAATGGTGATGTGTACTTCAAAAGAGAACTTATTAGCAGGAATTACTGGTGACAATACATCTAGAGTCATGTATTATTAAATAAGTTGCAATAAAAATAAAATATTGGAAGATAATTTAATCATTTTGTAAAGGGCACAATGCAAAATATCTAGAGAAAGAGGCTCCACTCGGTTTTCTCATAGTTCTATATGCTTATTAAAATCATACATTAACATTACTTTTTCACACTGAAATAATGGTGTACAAGATACATGGTACAAAGACGACACGACATGGATCTATGGCAACTGAATTAAAATATATAATATTGAAACAATTAAATCTTACTAAATTTTCAGTGAATATGAAGTCGATATAAGTTTGATCAAACGTAATAGATTTTTCGGTAAAGGATCTGATGCAAATTCTAACTTGAACATCGTCTGCGTAAATTCTAACAACTTTGAATTCTCTGGTTTCTCTTTGTGTCTTCGTTAAAATTTCTAACTAATATAATGGGCATATTCAGATAACTGAAATTATTCGTTATTATAATCACTATATTTAAAAAACTAAGAATCTGATCGAAACTCCAGTTATAGATTTTTGTAGTATTTTTATATGCTACCCATTACTTGCTTACTGCTACTTATAGCTGGATTTATTAGTTTTCGAGATATAAGCGTTACAAACCTTGAAAAAAGCAAATTTTCAATTTTCTTTAACATGAAAAGACAACACCAATATTCGAGAACTATAAACATTTTGTGAAAACGAATTACGGAACTAAAAACTGGAAGTCCTAATGAACATTTTTGTTGTTCATTATTTATTTCGATATTTTATTGCTTAGAAGATATTTCGAGTGAATATAAGCATAGTGAAGCGAAAACGTGCTGGTACAAAGGCTTTTATTATAAAAATACTTCAAAATATTAAATTATTGATATTATTTCTTTATATTTATAAATGGTTAACTATTTGTGGCAGAATACGTGTAAAATCTATGTTCAAACTGCTACTAATGTAATAAAACTAAAATATAGTTAAGATTACATACAACATAAAATAATAGCCTCGACTGGTTTCAAAGGCAAGAAATAGCCTTCTTCGTCAGAACCCACAATAAGCATATTCTTCACGTGTGCGAGCTTATTTTTCATTTCTAGTCACGGTCTTTCTTTCGCATATCTTCCAAACTTTAATAGTTACCTTTAAAAAATTTAATTGGACACTTACATTCATAATTTTACTCTCTGAACAAGTGCTTTGATTCCTTTGTTGGACGTTCATTTTTCCTCTTTAGTATTTTACCGGTAATTCATACTGACCCATTTTTTTTCTTTCTTCCTTGATTTTTACCCATTTTTCCTGCTTTCAATGTTGGCAACGCCATTTTCTGCGTCAGTCACGTTTGCTGTTCCTAAAAGCATGGATTCAGAAAGGAGATAAAACTCCTATGGATGAAACGGTTGAAAATGCCATAATTCTGTGAGAATTATAATGTTAGTTGACACAACATAAAGGCGTAGTATTTAGTATACGTATATTTGATCATTTTTTACTTTCCCTGCAATACGTGGTAATGTATAGGGAAAGTATTGGAATCATGCCGAAAATCACAACTCGAGTTTTCGACGGATCTACACGTTTCGAGACCTCTAGAATACGAAAAAACTATTTTTAGCGTGACGTCTGTGTGTGTGTCTGTCTGTGTGTCTGTCTGTGTGTCTGTGTGTCTGTCTGTGCAGATTTTGTATCCACTCTAACTAAAAAACTAATGGACCAAATTTCACAAAATTTGGTAGGTAAGTTACTTGTTGTTGTTGTTGAGACCCAGACCGTCCGACCTACCAGAAAGGTGTAAGGTAATTGTATGGACGGCCGGGAAGTACCACCCAATTTAGACCGGAACCCAGTGGGGGAGGCATCCACAGGGACCGTACCCTCCTTCCCCTACTACCAACCTCTCGGAAGGACTTACGGACCCACATGTTTAACGTGATCGTACTCCGCATGAACACGGCGGCATTTGTGGCAGCGTGCAAATCTAGCGCGCAAACCACGGGGATACCGCACCCAAGATGGCCAACAGCACGCGGCGTTCCGAGGTGGTCACCCACCAAGTACTAACCGCGCCCGATGCTGCTTCACTTCGGTGATCTAACGAGAACCGGTGTTTTCAGCACAGTACGGCCGTTGGCTCTAGGTAAGTTACTTGTGAGCGAGTTTGGTGCTGATCAGTTTTGGGTACGATTCGGAATAAAAGAACCCGCCTTTTTTTGCGAAATGGCCCGCAAAAGCTTGTATCCACTCTAACTGAAAAACTGATGGACCGAATTTCACAAAATTCGGTAGGTGAGTCACTTGTGGGTTACCTTGATGCTGATTAGATTTTGGTACGATTCGGAAAAAAATGACCTGCCTTTTTTTGCAAAAATCGTCCAAATCTAAACTAAAGAACTGGGTATACTCAAATATATCCATTAAATGCTGATTTAATACGTAATTTTTAACAATGAAAAGAATAAGACCAACCCCATTACGCTAGGACTAGCCGTTCTCGAGATATTTTAGTTTTTCGTACTTTCCCTACGCCACCTTTGAAAATAAGACCGGTTACCGCATGAGAACGAAAATTGAATTAAAAGTGAAATAAATTTAGTTAAAATAAAGAGAACGTTAATATAAGTCTGCAGGGAAAGTCATGTGCTGCCCACATCAGATTTTTAATTAATCGTTTCCTAATTATAAGCATAATTAACCAGTACTTTTTAATTTCCCTGCAATACATGGTAATGTATAGGGAAAGTATTGGAATCATGCCGAAAATTGCAACTCGAGTTTTCGACAGATCTACACTTTTCGAGACCTCTAGAATACAGAAAAACTAATTTTAGCGCGACGTCTATGTATGTGGCTGTGTGTCTGTGTGTATGTGTGTCTGTGCAGATTTTGTATCCACTCTAACTTAAAAACTAATGGACCGAATTTCATAAAATGTGGTGTGGAAGTCACTTGTTGGCGAATCTGGTGCTGATTAGTTTTGGGTACGATTCGGGATAAAGAACTCGCCTTTTTTCGTGAAATGGCACGCAAAAGCTTGTATCTACTTTAGCTGAAAAATTAATGGACCGAATTTCACAAAATTCGGTAGATAAGTCACTTGTGGGACACCTTGGTGTTGATTAGATTTTGATATGATTCGAAAAAAAATAACCTGCCTTTTTTTGCAAAATGGCCAGCAAAAATCGACAAAATCCAAAATAAAAAACTACGTACGTTCAAATATCTCCATTAAATGCTTGTTTAATACGTAATTTCTAACGAAGAAAAGAATAAGGCCTACCCCATTACACTAGGACTATCCGTACTCGGGATATTTTAGTTTTTTTGTGTTTTCTCTACGTCACCTTTGAAAATAAGTCCTGTTATAAAATGAGAACGAAAATTGAATTAAAAGTGAATTAAATTTAATTAAAATAAAGAGAACGTGAATATAAGTATGCAGGAAAAGTCATGTGCTGCCCACGTCAGATTTTTCATAGTTGAACGATGGAGTACAGAGTATAGAGATAAAAATAAATTGAAAGGTAAAATAATGTGGAATCCGTAGAAATATTCGTTATTGTTTCAGTTCTACTTTGCATTGAGTTAAAAATTTATTTTTACAAAATGGACAGTTTAAATAAATATTTTAGGCTTTTCGCCATAGAAATGCATACATTACAGGACTACTTATCCTAACCCAGCGCCACCTGAATTATTGTCTCAAACGATATTGGCGTTTTCTTAAATGAAGTTTAAAATCCTTACTTTTACCTCCATGTCTAAATGCTTAAAACAATTTCCGATTTTGCTCTCACAAGGGAAAGTTGCGCTTCCTGTGTGTCCTGACAAAGAGATTATTCTTTATCTTCGAAACTGGTCAAATATTTTATCTTGTGTTATATGTCGTTCTTAACAAACTTATTTTAGTTTGTAGTACAAATCGTTTACATTTTTATATATTTGTTAGGAGATAAAAAATATGATGTAGGCAGTACATGACTTTCCTTATATAATGCAATAAATTTACTACTTTTACAGTTAAAAAAATGTTATTCTTATAGTAGATACTTATATTATTTCCAAAATATTGAATTTTATTCTATTAGTAGTCATTTTCATTGATATAGCGTCATTTTTGGTACGCCAGTATATTCTAATTTGCTAATCGCTTTGTCTTTTACTTATCATATGAATTACACTTAAACTCTAAGAAAGGAGATCTTCTCTTACTTGTCGTTTTGGTTTATCTTCTTACTTATCTCTTATACTAATCATATGAAATACACTTAAACAAATAAAATAAAACCCTGTAAGTTGCATATTACGCTAGGCACCTAGGACTAATATCCCCCGTCGCCAGAGTTTGAAATTATGACGGTGTCCCTACCTATTCGTCCTGTATTTATCCAAAAGATAGGATTACATGGATCTACGTATGATTCGTTCAGGAAACGATTAGTCCACTTCACCATTTCATTTTCCCAGAACGAGACCTGTTTGACTTGAAAGATTATACCACTCCACAGGAGCCAACGGCCCTACCGTGCTGAAAACACCGGTTCTCGTTGGATCCCGGAAGTCAAGCAGCATCGGGAGCCGTTAGTACTTGGGTGGGTGACCACCTGGGAACAGCGCGTGCTGTTGGCACATTTCGGGCACAGTAGCCCGGTGATTTACGCTCTGGATTTGCACGCTGCCACAACTGCTGCCGTGTTCATGCAGAGTACGATCACGTTAAACATGTGGGTCCGTAAGTCCTTCCGAGAGGTTGGTGGTAGGGGAAAGAGGGTACGGTCCCTGTGGATGCCTCTCCCACTGGGTTCCAGTCTAAATTGGGTGGTAGGTCGGACGGTCTGGTAGGTCGGACGGTCTGGGTCTCAACAACAACCACTCCACAGGAAAGTGCCATCTCATTTGGGCTCAGATGTGGGGATTATTACTGAGTATTACACCGGAACATACAAAAAAATATTGAAAACCAATCACGCCTTCTCTTAGAACAAAAATAAAAGCAAGATAATGCATTTTAAAAGTTGGTTTTTAGAATATATATTATTTAGTTAAAACATGCACGCCGGTATCAGGGACGGAAAAAACCACAAAGACTGAAAATAATTTTTTTTTTTTTGTACCGACTAATGTTTTGTGACAGCCAACCTTTGAAAATAAGTCCGGTTACCAAATGAGAACGAAAATTGAATTAAAAGTGCAAATTCAGGGTAATTTTAAATAATTATGGGTAATAATATACAGGGTTAATTGTTCTAAACAGATCCTTTCTTGTTGAAAATTGATTCATTTTCTAATATTTTTTCTTTTGACCTAGACCTAAACCTCCCGAAGGTATAAGGTATTTGTTTAGACGGCTGGGACAGTGTCACCCAATTTAGACCGGAACCCAGTGGTGGCGACATTCACACAAGGACCGTACCCTCCTTATCCTCCCACAAACCACTTGACAAGACTTTGAGACCCACATATTTAACGATTCAGTGCTCTTCATGAACACTGAGACAGTTTGGGCAGTGCTGGGAATCGAACGCGGGTTTTCCGAGTGCAATCCTCGTGTCTTAACTACTGAGCTGTTCCGCAACTTTCTAATTTTTCTCCATGTTCGATCCAGACTGCCCGACCCACCCGAAAGTGTAATATATTTGTTTTGACTGCCGGGAAATGCCACCCAATTTAGACCGAAACCTATAGGGGCGACATCCACATAGACAGTACCCTCCTTCCTTACTAAGGACTTATGGACCCACATATTTAATATGCTAGTATTCCGCATGAGCCCAGGGATAGTTTGGGCAAAGCAGGTAATCGAACTTGGGTCGTCCGAATGCAATCCCCTTGCGCTAACCACTAGGGTGTCGAATTTTTCAGAGATAATAGCAAAAAAGATGAGCTAACATAGGACGTAATTAAACTGAAATTAAAAAATCTCATGTGGGCAACACATGACTTTCCTTATATAATGTAATGAATTTACTACTTTTAGAGTAAAAAAAATAGGCTTTTTTTATAGTAGATACTAATATTCTTTCCAAGATATTGAATTTTCGACAATGAGTCGTCATTTTCATTGATTTAGCGTAATTTTTATCCATTTGGTGAGATTTAATTTGGCAACATTTCAAAAAGTCGCTAAGTTGGCGACATTCCTTCAAATTCGTCGCCAAAATTTCGCGAAGCGTTATGCACTAAGAAATAAGTTACTCTTACAGTAGATAAATGACTATTGGCGTTCAAATACAAAAGTATTACTGAAAGTATCTTTTTTCATGAATGGAATGAGCTAAATCCACGAGAATGATGTCGCCCAATTTATCTCGTGGTATTACATATGAAAAGTGAACATGTTTATCAATAGGAAATACTTTTTTCTTTTATTTTATATGACTTTTTGATAACTTTTTTGAAAAATGTACAATATCGCGAGAACGGTTCATGTTGGTGTTCTAAAATTTATGTCAATAGTTTTCTAATGAAAAATTACATAAGAAATGTCTATTTCCGTAACTTTATTAGTGGTTTTAAGTTTATGACGATTTTTCAAAATTTTATTCGAAAATTTAAGGGGGGTTCTGAACATTCGATTGCGTATAAAAACAATAAGCTTCCAGTGTTTACGGATTGTGATTTTTGCACCAAATTTGGTTTGAATCGGTCCATTCGTTCGTCAGTTATAGTCTCCACAGGCTCACTGCCACACACATACTTTCACACACACACACACACACACATCACTTCAAAAATGTTTGATTCGTCATCAGGAATGCTTGAAATGTCCTCTCCCGTCGAAAACTCGAATTCAAATTTTCGACCCCGTCACAATACTTTCCTTATATATTATGTATATAAGGAAAGTAATAAAAATCATCTAACGTTTTTTTTAAGAACACGCCGTAGGATCCACTTCGTAAGAGATAAGACAGGAAACAATGTGAACAGAAGCAGCTATCGATACAACTACATAACATCGATACAGAACATAGATACAGCTATTTGCATATTTAATTTTTAATCTGTATTTGCCTATGTGGACTTTTTGTTATTATTTGCACAAAGTGTATATTGTCGTTCACTTTTCAAGAAACGGAAAAACAAAAATTATAATTGACACCAAAAGAAACCAAATGTGATTGATAATTAAGAATAATCCTCTCAATGTTTAAAAAAACTTTATTAAAATTATTGCATCTCTTTAAAACGCAAATAACTGTCGTAGCATTCTGTGAAGGATAACTTTTAAATCAAAATATCGGGAGTATAAAACTCCACTCTACTGTCTCACACCATATCAAATTTTGCTTGAGTTATTCTTTAGAAAATTAATAATTTCTTTCTCTAGTTGGCAATAGGCCAGTTAAGCAGATAAATCAGATGTATTCATATCATATCTTGGTATATAATATTTTAATATAATTTATATCTGCAGCGTAGTTCAAACTTTACTTTAACCGTAGAGAATATATTGCATTTAACCATCATTTTGGAAATACTCATTTTATTTCCAAAGTGGTCTTCAAATCGTAACCCGCATAAAATATTAAAGAGAATTTCCTTTTTAAAAATATGCTATTTGAAATATTATCCAATATTTGTATTATTTTTACTCGTAGAAGTTGATGACACTATTTTAAATTTTAGGGGGAAAAAAATCTGTTTTTTTCTTTTGTTCTAAAGCAGTTTTATATACAGAGTAAAGGAATTTCCAAAGCAAAGTTTTCAAAATACTGAGCAAGATATATAATTAAATTAAAAAATCGGCGGTGGCTCCGGCCCGATGGAGCCGAAATTGTTTTGTGTGAATAACATTCTGTAAAATAAAACTTATTTCTTGTATCGAAAAAAAAGCACATAACTCGATCCAAAATCGGATTATATATAGGGACTTTTAAAAAGAGCTATGAATTCTTGCTTATTGTTTACAGATACAACAATTTTGTGAGATATTGGCATTACAAACTTAAAAACCGTAAAATACATACTTTAAATTGGTAAGACAATTAATTACTTGATCAAAGTCTCAAGGACGGGGATTTACGGAGTGCCCAGGAGGGGAAAGAATTCCTCCCTTTAAACTCAGAGCAAAAAGGAGAAAGAAATACGAAAAGAGAAAAACATATATTTAAAGAATTTACATCTAAGGTTTCCATGGGGGGGGGGGGGGCGATGACCGAAGTCGTGCCCTTTTCCAAGTCTGACAGAAAATGGGAAAAGGAACTAGGACACAAGTGGGCACCTAGTGAGAAGATAAAGTTTAGAGGCTAAAGAGGCGCGCCCCTGAGGGCGCAGGGCCTTGAGCTTGAGAACGGGGGGGCAGGTAACGTACACACACAAAAAAAAAGTTTTTAAAGTTCGTCAATAAGACGATAAGTCGTTCCAAATGTCAGAAAGGGGTACGGAGTTAGCAGCTTTAATTACTTGAAACTATAAGAGCTTTTTAAACAATAAATAGTGATTTAGAAACCAAATTTCTTTGTACATATTTTTGTTGCTTAACATTTATATCTATCTTTTTAATTTCAAAGATATTTTGAGTGAAAGTATGAAAAAAAAATATATTTCGGTCAGATACTCCCCCCCCCCCCACACACACACAAAAAAAAAAAAAAAAAGAAAGAAATAGAGATTGATCCAAAATCCAATAATGTACACGTGAAGGGATTTTAAAGAACTACATATTCTTGCTTATTTTTTAAAACTAGCTCTTTTAGTTTTTGAGATATATGCATTGCAATCTTGGTAAAAGGGGAAATATTTTAATCTCATTTAATTTAACAGTCGATTACTCGATAACTATAAAAGATTTTTTAATAATATATATAGATTTTAATGCTAAATTTTCTAGTACATATTTATGCCGTTTACTATTTATATCTATATTTTATAGTTTACTATATATTTCGAGTAAAGGTTAGAAAAATGAAAATAAATGAGTGTTTGCTCAAAGATCTATTTTAAAATGTTTTTTGGGGAAAAAAAAAAGTTCAAAATATTAAAATATTGAAATTATTTTTATAAATTTATAATCCGAACCGTATTTCCGACAAAACAAAAGCATGATTTATATTTTTATCTTTTAAGCTTGGAGTTCAAGAGTCCAAAGTATTTACATTTATCTTAACGATCCGTTTTACCGACAGAGAACCAACCCCCTTGCTATTTACATAAAAAAAAAAACGAATATGTGCGTCTTTATCCTCAAATAGCTGTATGCAATTACTTAGTGCAGAAAAGTGAGCAAAATTATTTCTGATAAACCTGGAAATCATTGATTCTACAAACAGGGCCTGATTAACCCAACAATTTAGGGGAAGCACAACCCTATTAGAGGGCCCCATTTTGATTTAGAGAGCATTGCCAGAGAAACGTTTTCAAACTAATTCTTCAAAAATTCTATTACAGTCAGGGGGTGCCACTCCTCTGCCACGAACACTATCTGTGACGTCAGATGGAGTGAACTTACAGAACGCGCCACAAGATGGCGCGGCAACCGCCGCCTGAGAGTGCCGATGAAATATTTTATTATTTCTATTTCAATCTGATACTACGTGGTCCTTGTTGATCTTTTGTTGTTTCTTACGTATCTTTTTACGTTAACTTTGGCTAACTTTGGCTTAAACTTTCTTGTAACATTAGTTTAGTTCATGAAGTTCCGTTATGTAGGATTTTTAAATCTTAAAAAGTACAGTATACTATTTATTCATTTCATTTTACAGCAAGTTATTTGTATCTTTATATATTTTCTAATGATGTTCTTGTAATTTTTGAAAAATCTAACAGGATTTAATCTGGCGCATTTTGTGTTAATTAAATTTTATTACATTACATTTTATTAATTAAATTTTATTACATTACATTTTATTAATTAAATTTTATTACATTCAAAAAATAGGGGGGGGGGAGGTACGATTTAAGAAAATAAACAGTTTGCTCGTAAATTTTTCATCACGAATCAATATACTATAATACATTTAATTTATTATTCTGAAAGTATATCATAGTATGTGTGTTAAACGATTAATTTCTATATTTTTATATGTTTACATTGAATTTCGATTTGATATAAATTCTGTTTTTGATCTAAAAAAAACTAATAAAATCAAGTGTTTAGCAATAATATAAGTTCTTCACTATAAAAGCATCACTTAAATCGTTTACTAGTTAGGCATAAGTACATCCCTCCCCCCGCCCCCCTAAAAAGACATAAAATTCTTAGTGTTAGTGTTTTAATTTTTGTTTTGATTTTCAATTATTAGAGATAACATAATCGAAAATAACTTTATTTATATGCATTTAGAAAGAAATTACCCGATGTTTATTTGTGTATAATGAAAATTTTAGAATGATTGCTTGTTTAGAAAACTTTCCGAACATATTTCTGTAAATTCGTGTATTTAAAAGGAAATTTATTAAAAATAACGTCGCCTCCTGTAATAACATTGACTTGTTTCAAAAAGCGAAACGAAATTTTCAGATGATTTATATTTTTCAGAAAGGGAAATACAGTTTTATTATGTATGTACCCTTCCAAAAAACCACTGTACTGCATATTTAAGTTGTGTTCAAGTAAAATTAATGTTATTCGGGTATTTATTTCATATTTTAAATTTAAGAAAATGATTAAATTAATTTTGTTAGCATCCTTTAACATTGGAGTCTACCGGGCCGTTCCTGACATTTAACTCCAAGTGACGTTGCGTCTTTACGTGCTCTCATTGGCTAGAGCTGAAGTGGCGCAACCTCATAGATATAATAACCTTGATTGCAGTAACTGATCTGGCCAACTCAAAGTTCTCATTAACAAACTGATTTTTTTTTTAAAATTTGTACCCTGTATCAAAATTCCTGAACCCTAGTATATTTTTTTATTTAATCACTGATGGTCAATGTTTACTTTTGCAATTAGTTCTAACTTAAATATTAACTGCCATGCCACCTTCTTTCTTTAAGCGTTTACTATTTAAAATTAAAATAATAATTTGGGCAATATAAATTTTTGGTTCAGACAACCGAAATATTTCTTTCTTTGCCTGTACGGAAAATATACTATTCACCACGATCGGCACGCCCACGTGCCGGCTGCAATCCGTACACAACAAAGCTGTAATTGAATTTGCATTCAAGGATGGACGGCACGCACTCGTGACGGAGGAAACTTTACAGTAAGCGGAGTGTGGCACGCATGCGTGCCTCGACGCGGAACGTTTTAATTTGTCTACTAGATGGCGCTAAATATCCGTGGAACTAACTTCAATGTATTTTGCAGAGGCATGGCCTTGGCAGAAGAGTATCGAATGAATTATTTCTCCATTTGGAGCGGTGACACATCATTTTGTAATATAAACAGACAGAGCAATTCTCGTAGCATCAAAAATTTTATAATTGAGTTTCGGTTGTTATTTTTATTTCAGCGTTAGGAGTTCGCTGGTGAATCATAGGAATATAAGAGAGTATTTTTTTTGTTTGGGTTTTAGAGGCAGTGAAACTATTCGATTATTTCGGATAAAAGAATGGGAGCAACTAACGAATATTTTGCATTCAGATTTGTATGAAAAATATACATCAAAGAGAAAATAAACATTTCTTTTATTCCTGAAAAAAGTAGATTTCTGTGTTGAATAGGTGATTTTTAGTGAATTTTTTTCGAGAGTTAGGCTTAGCGCAAAAAATGTGCCGTCCTTTAGGACCCATTCGGAAGCGAAGCACTCCGTCTTTTGGGCCGCGACAGCTCCGGAATGCCTCCGTCGCGAAAGGGTTAACTATTTAACAAATAACTTAAATTAAGAAAATTTGCAGATCTTGGATGTAATCTGGGGACCCTCTAAATCTTTTGAAGAGAAGCAAGAGCTTACAGTGGCTTTTCGGTAATCTGGCCCTGTGTACAACAATTATGTTCCAAAGGGAAAGAATACTATTTTTAGCAAACGCCAGATGTCTCAATATCACTAATGGTTGGACGACTTTCTACTACAAACACTACATGAATGTATGTATTCCTTGATATTGCAATTTAAAACATTTATAACAATTGCGAGATTTATGTTTCAAACATGTAAGATGATGCAATGAATCATTCTTGAAATATTTGTAAAATGAGATTTAAGCCAATACATATGTCGCCCTCGCGAATTTGTATTAAGTTAATTTCATTGACATGAAGAGTATTTCTTATATCTCTCAGGCTCTGTTTATTTGTATTTTAATGCAGAGATATGATTTTCATCCGTGCTTATATATTTACGAACGCTATTTCAGTATTTTATTAAATAATATTTAAATCGACCACAGTTTTGAACATTGGTGAGTTTGCTTTGTTCTTTTTTTTTCTTCCCTGAAAGACGATTTTGACGAAATTTTAATGGGCTTAAAACATTTTCTATTTCCAAAGCTGGTTCTTGTTGTTTTGCTCAAACAAAGCGAACAAAAAGACCATCAGGGTTCACTCGTTAACTAGAGAATTTAGTCCTCATATTAGGTGTAATTAGTAAAAACGCTCAAGACTCACCAGGGAGGCATATGATAGTTCTTTGCTGGCCAGCTAACGCGTTTTTTATTAAGCTACTAGGATGATACCGTCATGTCCGAATTGGATTTGAACCATATAAATTCGAAAAGCAGTAACAAAAATTAATATATTTAATACATTGTTTTATTTATTGATTAATATATTTAATACATTATAACCAAATGCTTTCACCTACGCTGCCTGATCTAAATACCTTGGGGTCACCTCTGATACACAGACTATTATACAGACCTGTCACTCTCGATAGTTTCGTTTTCGCGGCGGCCATTAGAGATAGACCAAACAGAGGGTTGGCGCGCTCTTGGCGATGGTCTGGTTTGGTCCGAGCGCTTAGCGATGGTCTGGTTTGGGTCCAAGACAATTTTCAATGTTATAACCCTATTTCGCTCGGCGAAAACTTAGAACAATAGACTAGCGTGGTTTGAGTAACGTGAAAAAGGATTATTTGTTAAGTGTTTAGATCATTTCATAGAAATGGATTGATAAAAGAAAACTGGTTGGGTTACAGGGTATGTAATTTATGTTTATTAAAATTGAAATAATTTTAATTATCACCATCCTACATACGTGTTCATTATAAGTATACACGTGTTCATATAAGTATACATGTGTTCATCATACGAAATTAGTGCTGTGTTGTTATTACTGCCGCATTAGACTAAATGTTAAGAGGTAGTGGTATAATTAGTTAAAAAATATTTTTCGTATTTTTATAAAATGAGAAATAATTGATATTTGGATAGCTTTTTCTTAGTTGAATGTGATATAGTATGTGTATATATTTATGTAAAATTTTTATTAAGTGCCTTATGGTGGAAAATTCTCCCCCCCCCTCGGGTAATTAATGATTGAGTTCCACAACTTCGATAGTGCATTTATGTAAATTTGATATTTACTATATGAATATTTTTATATTTAAAAAAAAAAAGTCTATTATCAGTATCCCAGAATAAATTAAGGATCAAGTAATTAACGATCAACACGCTAGTATACTTTTTAGACTGAAAATATTATATAATATTTCAGTCTTTTGAGTATGTTAGCTTGTAATTTTTTGTGCATTATGTTTTATAGTGAGACAATGCAATGTGTCTATTGTTTAAACTATTTTATGATTATTTGAATTAAATATATAACTATGTTTATTTAAATATTCTTAAACTAATGAATATATTTATGTTGCAGATTAATGTATTTTTAAATCCTGATCCTTTCTATAGTTTCAAAAATTATAAAAGTACAGTCCTCAACATTTTGTTCCTCTCCCGTTTAAAAAAAAAATCGCCAAGCGAGCGATAACGCGCCAAATCTGGCAGACGCATCGCAGTTCAGTTGGTCCAACTCACGAGCTCTAGTGTCTATGCGACATCCCATGTTAAAAATGTTGCTATAGGGTCCTATGGGAGTGCACCTTCTGAATATAGTATTCTGTGCTCTGATAGGTGTGGTAACGGGAGTGCAGGTCCACTCCCTAAAGCACTGTCCAAAAACGAGTTCTATTCACAACGTACTGACCTGCCAGTATTTGATCACACTACCAAAAAGGGATTGCATTTAATACTTTCTGGATGATTTTAATCCTTCTCATTATCCTTCAAGGTATGCTACTATGCTCCATAGCAAAATAAACTTCCTTTAGCATTTTGGCGTTTGTTCTGCGTTGGGTTGAAACATGGAGGTAATATCCCAAGTGACACACATATGATATAAGACAAATCGATATAAGAATTTGGCATAGAGAAAAAAATATGCACATTTATACCGAATACATCTTTAGTATTACAAAATAGGTATAACTCATTTTTTTTATTAAAAACACATAAGACCTTACTGCATGGCCCAGATCCAAAAAATCTCATATACCACTAATACCGCAATTAAAAATAATGTTTTTAATATAGCAGTATAATAAAGACTTATGATGGACATGTTTCATTGATATGTAATATAGGTGGTCCTCTAAGTAATCCAAAAACAAAATTAAGAAAATAAAACCGATTTCATATGTAGCTAGTATCTAAAATATATAAAAATAATTTATATTTCTGATATACTAGCAATCATGGAGTATTCTTTCTTTTTTTAAGGGAGGGGGAGGAGGAGAGAGAGAGATTAGCATTTTGTAAGCTAATTTACACAATTCAGTTTATTGCAAAATGTATGTATATAAAGTTATTTTGAATGCCTGAAACATTTTACTTTGTTATTGATATACATAATTATAAAACGCAATTCTTTACTAATCATAACATTGACATCATAATTACATCATCTCAAGTTATGGGACATATATATCGCTTTGATATGTAAAAGCTTAAAATACAAAACTAAAATAATCAAACTAGAAAAATTATGTATATTTAATTTATTTACAATAATTAACAACATATATTCATTTAAATAAAAACACTACTCCTTTTAAACAATACAAAATTCATGCGTATTAAGATAGTTTTATATAAGGAGAATGTATATTAGATAAATCTAAGAAAATATTTTTATCATTTGTTAAAAACTACTTAGATAAATCCAGAAAATTTGCCCAAGAAAAAGAACACTATATTTTAAAGTTGCTGCTTCAAAGGAAAATCAGCTGGCTTTCGACATTTAACTAACACTTAATTGTATACGTTTTGTAATTAAGAAACAAACATTTCTATAAAAATTTTCCTGAAATCGAGGAACAAATATTTCTAATTCATGAGATAACAGTTAGCTCAAATAAACAAAATGTACGTACCCGCATCAATATTTTTCAGTAGGATTCACAGTTCGTTAAATTCTGATGTATAATAAGGATCAATCCGTTTAATTCGTAAATAAGTCCGTGTAATGAATGCAAAATAATCTAAATAATAAGCTATAAATTAATCATTATTGTACAAACTTCAGATAGAATTTGTAAACAAGGACCACAAGGTATCTCAGTATCCGCCATGTTTTTCAAGAAATCGCAGTTGCGAGCAGGGAATTGTGTGTAAAATTCCCCAATCCACCCCCTTCGTTCGCTCAAATAAGGAGGAAGGAAATCATACTCCCTTTCAACCCTCATTCGAACCGGTATTCTCCCCGTCTGGACATGGGAACGGTGACACAGTCGAAATGCAGTCATAATACCGGCTTTAAATTGTGCATGTGAACGTGGCTTATATTAAAAAACCATTAAAATTACCATTTCCGATGCGAAAAAATAATCATTCCTCCTTTCACCTTTTGGGGCTTCTTTCCAACACCCTATCAGTTTTGCTCTCCTAGCAGCTTTTTCCTCGAACGCAGGTGTTCAGGGTCACATTCATGTCTGCTCACCCTCCCGAATAGCAACTGTAGCAACCACGCCGGTTGCTACTTGATTGCGGCGATTGGACGTGACGTCATACAGCTCTGGGAGTTAACAGCAAGGAACAATTTCCTCAACTCATCTCTGTCTCGGTGGACGAAATCTGGCAACACTGAGTGCACAGACTATTATATACTAACGTTGGGATAAGAGTCGTCTCTAAAGCCGCTTGTACTGGTAGGGTTAGTTTTGTTGAGTACAGTTTCATTCTGCAGTTTGCATTGTGAAAGCAAGGTCGTGTGCTTCGTGTTTTACAGTTTATGTTTTGGGATACATTTTTACGCAGTGCCTCATTTATTTCGTCATTTATCCTCTTGCAGTTGGATACCGTTACCTTTCTTCAACTCTTAGGTAAGTTGATTTTTAAATGTTTTGAATAGGCTGTTTGTTGATGTAAGGTATAAAAATTATATTTATATAAAATTACAGTTGGAAAGTGTTTTATAATCAATGCTTTATGCATGATATATTTTTCTTATTAACACTTTGCATAGTTGAAAAGTGTGAAATTTAAGTATGTTGTTCAGACGGTCTGTTGGTCACATAGGAATGTAAATGAATAATATGATCCAATTAGTTTTGGATTGAAACCGGGATGAAAACCCCAAATGGCTTAAATTAAAAATGTTAGGAAATATTCCAATTATCCCATAAAATATATAAAAAAATATCAGCAAAATATATGTTCGGTGGTTTTAAAGATAAAATTTTAAATAACATTGACACCCATATAATATGACGAAGTGACTTAGGACCCACTTCAAAGTGAAATATGATATACACCTTTTTTTTGGAGAGAGGTAATATCGTGATTTTTAAATTTCTATTTAGTGTTGCATCCTTTCTAAAACCGCTTTATTTTTACGTACTTTCTGTGCATTCATATTCTGTTCCAACGCAATTATAATATTTTTGAGTTTAAATAATCATCAAACTTTGATTATTTCTACAGCGAAGCCTAATTTCAACGTATGCAGCATGTAAACACATCAAGCTCTAAGATGAGTTGAATAAAGAATGCTTATATTTTCTAAAGAAAATTATTTAGAACTGGATCTGGAATATAGGTGATACGAATGAAATATTCATTGATTTTACATGGAGAAGCAGACGATTTTATAGCATTGCCTTTTTCAATGGAGTTTTAAGCATAGAGTTAAAAAGTACATTTACGTCCATGACTTTAAGTTTGAAAGTAAAATAAGTCATTGTATTAATTAGTGGATACATGATCAAATTCCCACTTAATGACGTAACGTTATGAGTTTGGGAATAAATGTTCACAGATGATGAACTCCGTGATCTGTTCAGAGGAGTGTTGGAAATATAAAAATTAAGTTATTCGAGGTATATAGATTGAGAAAATATTTTTATTTAGTGATGAAAACTATTTAAATATAAACTTATGCAGAAAATAAGCAAGTGTTAACAAGAATATTTGAAAATTAAATTAATATTTAACTTATATACATTTTAAATCCTCATAGAATGAGTTTAGAATTACTTGTGCAAAGAAAGCTAATAATTATGTTTAGAAATATTGTACATCTTGAAAGACTATTTTAGAATTATTGTGCATCCTACACGCAAAATAGTATTGAATAAGATGGATTAAATATAATTTGGGTAAAATCTAAACCCAGGCTGTCGACTTCATCTGGGAGGATGAGTCTTATGAACAGGGAATTTTTATGCATAATACATACATTTTAGTTCTCTACAGAGAATCGTAAAAAATAATATCTTTACATCGTTATCTGAGAATTCATATTATATTTTACACATATTATTTTATATATTACATTCATTTATATTTTACTGAATTATCAACCACAGATCTAAATTCAGCATTAACACAACTAAACTAGAACAATTTAATTAATTGAATTGATTCTAGTATTTCTATGATTACTGATACTTAAACGTTCTACTGAATGCACTTAGAAATGTAAATTAATACTAACATTTCTAATTTTAATTTTGCCCGACCATTAGATTTGTGTATGCATGGATATATAATGTTCGGTAGCTGAAAACAAATCTGTATTTGGTAGATTTCACATGTCATTAAAAAAAAATCTCTTTAAACAAACTTAGTTATAATAAAAACGGAATCTACTCTGCTGTTTACACTCTTACAGCACTAATTTGCATGGTTGTGTAATTAACAATCAGAAATATATGAAATAAACAACTAATAAATAAATATTACACGTTAACGTAATGACCCAAGATCGCAGTTATTTTGATTTCTAATTATGAAAAAAAAAAAAGTACATTAAGAGCCGTTCTGTCTGAAAGTTTGAAAATATTACAAGTCCAGTCTACCGGAATATATATGGAAGCCGTTCTGTCCAAATTGCGAACAAAATGGCGTTCTGTCTCGGAAAATCCCTATATCTTCCCTAAAGATTTCCAAAAATTCCCTAACTTCAGTGGACAAAATATTTTCTAGTTAGGAGCCTTCCTGTTCGGAGTCGTTTGTAAGGGATAGCACAAGACGAAAATGTCTCTACCCATTACCTCCGGCTGAAGTGAATTCGTCGCTGCAAATCTGCAATGACGGTCAGACCACGCCTGTCAGGTCTAGTCTTGTTCTAATAATAAAAATTCTTCTAGCAAAAATAATCTTCTAGTAAAAATAAAATAAATCATTCCAAAAGCAAATGAATGTATTAAATGGCTACTTAATTTGGTTTATGTTTATCTGCATAAATTCATAATTGATAGTTAATTTCTGATATGTGATAATCATGGCCTCATGTTATGTTACAGAGAATCTTGCGTTTACCTTTCATACAAATACAAACCCAAGTTGCTTAAAATAATATTGCAAATTAGAATTACAATTTATTCAAGTGAATTTTTGCTATCTTAGTCTCTTCTGTATTGAAACTGAGCAGACAAATTCAAACATTGCCAAATCATTTTTCTTTTTAATGTGCAAAGTATACTTTGCCAGGGTGTCTAGCCATTCTTTTTTAAGTTGTTGTCACACCTGGTCTTGCAAGCTACAATAGAGTAGATACTGATAGATAACTAAACAGTTACAGACAGGTGTACCTACCCTGTGACAAAGGACTCAACAAAGTAATCTTCTCCTCAGAAATCATGAAACAAATTAGAAGGGTTGACTACAATGGGGCCACACACAGAGAAATTATTTGGTTATCTTATTTGACACATTTTAGTGGATACAAAGGAACACATCACATGGCATCCTCAGTATCTTTTCTATTATCCTAAGTAAATGGGTTACTGATTTGGAAATAATTAGAAAACTGAAAGTGGCTGATAATACTTCCTTGACTGCCTTAAACCATCTACATATAAGGCTGGTATGATTCAGAAGCATACATTTTATACAGTTACTTCTACTTGAATGTGTTCCTGTAATATAAGTGCTCTTTATAGATAGTTATTTTACTTTGCACTTTGCATTATTATAGACTAGCCGAACTTCGGTGACCAGCCTGTTCGCCACCCTTGAAAATTCTGACCGTGGCAAACTCGCTGCCGCCACAACCCCGTGGAATTAACAAAGTTTGTTTTAGTTTAATGACGTTAAAACTAATAATGAAATTTTAAGATGAAAAATAATTTTCTAGGGGGTTCTTTCGCTATGCGTATCTAACGCAACCTCCTCAGAATCGTGACGTCATAACCTCGCCCACCTCCCCTCCATCCTAGAAACACCATGCGTCTGCAATAGATGGTGCTAAAATCGCGTACTCAGACGAGGAAAAAGCCGAGGCGTTCGCAAGCCAGTATGAAAAACAATTCCAACCAAACCACGATCTAATGTGTCAGGACACCCTAAGAATGGTTAGTCAAACTTTAAATAACGTCAGGAATTCCCCAGTAACGGCTGAGATTGACCCAGCCACCCCGCAGGAGATAGTAGAAATTATTAAAAATCTCAAAAACCGTAAAAGCCCAGGGCACGACAAAATCAGAAATATTGCGGTTAAAAACCTACCCTTAAACGTAATATGTTACTTGACTATCTTAATAAATAAAATATTAAAACTAAACTATTTCCCCAAGGAATGGAAGGAAGCGATAATTATAACAATCCATAAGCCTGGTGAGGATGCCACAATTCCAGCCAACTATAGACCAATTAGCTTGCTACCGACACATAGTAAAATTACTGAGAAAATTATTCTTAAGAGACTGAACACGCACCATAGTGAGAATGACATTATCATTCCGGAGCAGTTTGGATTTCGGCCAAAGCACTCCACCACTCATCAATTGCTGAGAGTGGTAGAGTACACATCTTCTGGTCTCAATAACAAGACACCCACAGCTGCGATTTTTCTGGACATACAAAAAGCCTTTGATAAAGTATGGCACTGTGGATTAGCGTACAAATTGATCACTTTAAAAGTCCCTGACGCTCTTGTCATACTTTTAATTTCATAACAGACACTTTCAAGTCAGAGTAGGAGGTAACTTATCTACACCCAAGCTCATTAAAAGTAGTGTACCTCAAGGTTCTGTACTGGGCCCGACACTCTTTAACATATACCTGAACGACATCCCTAGGACTCCAAACACAGAACTGGCACTCTATGCAGACGACAGTGCGATACATGCAAAACACCCCTATGTCTCAGTAATGCACAGACAGCTACAATAACACTTAGACATACTCCAAACATGGCTGGAAAAATGGCGAATAAAATTAAACTCCAATAAATGTCATTGGATTTATTTCTCTTGAAAACGTAAACCTCCGCCGCCTCTGTACATAAACAACCATGCCCTAAAAGCGGAAAAATCTACTAAATACCTAGGTGTAACGATAGATTCCCACCTAACCTGGAAACAGCACGTAACGAACTTAATCAAAAAAGCGTATATGGCCACAGGAGCCTTATACCCAATGATAGGAAACGGAAATCTAAGTTATCAAAATAAACTCCTAATTTATAAATCGGTCATCCGCCCAGGAATGCTGTATGCAGCACCCGTATGGGGATATGCCTGTAAAACTACAATAGACCTCCTAGAGACAAAACAAAACAAAATCCTACGGATTATCAGGGAAGCTCCCAGGTACTTAAGAAACTCGGTAATTAGGAATGACTTCAAAATAAAAACTGTTAGAGCCCAAATTAAAAAGCTAGCGCTTAAATTTTACAGAAATTTGCCATCCGAACTGTTATTCAATCTGCATGACTATGATCATCGCAAGGCCAAATCTCGTAAGAGACCCCGCGCTGTTCCAAACATCGATAATCGGAATTAAAAGATCCCACCTCAAACATATGATTTTTAAATAAAACTCGCGACTATTATTTTATAAAAAGAAAAAAAAATTCTAAACTCTAAACTGCCAAAACGCTAGGTAACCCTTAGATCTCCATCAACTTCCCAAACTGCTTAAACTCTAAATGTGCAACAAACTGCCACACTAGGAGTTAGGACAAATAATAAAAAGTAGTAAATAAAAACCTCGAACCTCCAATTAGGGTCACTGAATTAATGTCACAGTTTGACGATAAGAACCACATATTGAAACTGGAGATTAAAGGCGCTTCGCGCCTGGTGCTCTGTCTTGTACGACACTACGCTGCATGCGTCTGCGCAACCATGTGGATGAAAAATCGATCCCTGCTTTCGCGGTTTGGTCGAGAATTTGAAAATCATTACTTTCTTAAAATCCGGATCGTGCGGCTACTTTTTCTTATTTCTTGACTAGATAGGACTTGTAAGAAAGCCTGATCTTTAACCTTTCTAATGTAAATTATTAGTCGAAATTTTCCGTACATTTTACGACGCGAGGATTTAAAACGAAAATTCGTTGTTTTGAGCCGAAAGTGACTTTTGTTTTAAAATCTTGAAAAAATAATAAATTTCGTGGCTGAGATTTGAAATTGATATATCTTTACTCGCAATTGTCTGCTCCTTCCGGTTGTGTGATTTGTTTTTTTCTACGACGCCTGGAAAAAAAGAGGAAAAAACGGTCGAAATCGCTTAAAACATTAAATAACAAAACAAAAAAAAAATTCAAATTTTAAAAATTGGGTTTCACGTGTCACTCCCCCCCCCCCCCCCCCCCACTTCCCGGCGCTCTGGTTGCCAATTTTTTTTTATTTTTTGCAATTTTGCTATGCCGCATTTGAGAATAAGTCCAGTTACCAGATAAAATCGAAAGCTAAATTAAAAGTGTAAATTTAATGCAATTTCAGAAAAGGAATTTGAAGAATACTCACATCAAATTTTTTAATTTACTTAAAAAATACTTTATTGTTTACTCAATTTTTTACCTTTATTAAATAATCATGCAAACATATAATGAACACAAGAAATGAATCACATAAAATTACGTTGAACACAAGGTATTATTCACGAATTTTTTTTTTATTATTTTATTTCTTTAAATAACATAAAAATGTACTTAATTATTTATTGTTTTTAAATACGAAAAATTAAGCAATTAAAAATAACACCGAACACAAGTGATAAATCCCAAGAAAATACTTTCAGCAACTGTAATTAATCGTAAGAAAATGTTTTTTTTTTATTAATTTAAATAAAATTAATTTACGTTTTTAATTATTTATTTAATTTTTTTACGATTGAAATTAGTCACCGAACATGACATTGATTACGTTGAAACTGTACTAAACACGGTGCACACATTTAAATACTGGTGTGAAAATTCCGAGAAATGCAATCATGGATGAATCATGCACCATAGATGAATCATTCACCTTTCCTGATAATGCTCTTATATATTTAGGCGCTTTACTCCCTGAACTTCAATGACTACCTGACTATTTTGAGATTATATCTCCCTACGTATAAAAGATATAGCCTTCTTTTTTATTGTTTTAAATAGCTTTCTGTATGTTCGTGTTCCTCTGTAGGCTGTGACGGTAGACTCGTGTTCCTTTTTCTGTAGTGTATACGTGACCAAATTTTAACCAAGAAATCCACAATTGTTTCTTCAATATATCTTTTTGGATCCCAATATATTTCTTCTATTCCTTTTAGGTAAGGTGCTTTTTTAAGTATTTCGGAGATGCTGTTGATGCATCCAGGGTCTGACTAACACACGGGTTTGGGCTCCCAAATTTTTGCACGCGATAAAAAATTTTAAACAGAAATTATTTCTATTTTTTAAAATAAAATAATATATTTATAAAACAATGACATAAGTCTTCCTGATATTAAAAATGTATATAAACAATAATTACTTAAACAATTCTTAAAGAAATATTTTCTGAAGTTAAAAATTCACACATACTGCCTACCTATAAATATATCAATAATTTTAAATGTTATACATCTATAAACCTTAATATATAAAGTAGGGATTATAAAAGTAGGGCGTACCATATGGCCCCGGGACCTCAAATTTGGCATATGGCGATTTTTTGTATGTGCCTTGAGAACATAGAAGCCCCAATGGACACCATACACTAAGTCCTACTTTGGCTTGATCATTCCTGGGGGGGGGGGGGTAACTAAAGTTCGGATAGTCCGAAGTAATCCCTAGGCACGTGACACATCCTACTTGCAGTCTTTTTTCAGTGTCACTACTTCTTGCCTTCTACTTTGGGTCAAATTGCAGTCTCAAATTTGCAATTCAGGTATTGGCAATCCACTCAATTCTCGACATATGCAACTTTATCGTGATTTTTTGATATCCCTATAATCAATGAAATTCCTGAATACAGAGGCCTTTCACAAATTGCATTGATTCGCAGAAATCATTTAGTATGGTTTTAAAACATTTTTATTTTCATCTATTTGTGATTAAAACTATGAAGAATAGACCGATGATTTTAAAAAAAGTTATTTTAACTATAAAATAAGGTAAAGAATATGATGTAGGCAGCACATGACTTTCCTTATATAATGCAATGAATTTACTACATTTACAATAAAAAAAAAGTAGGTTATTCTTATAGATACTCATATTCCTTCCAAGATATTGAATTTTCGTCAATTAGTCGTCATTTTCATTGATTTAGCATCATTTTTATCCATTTGGAGATATTTTCTTTAATTTGGCAACATTTAAAAAAGTCGCCAAGTTCGAGACATTCCGCCAAATTCGTCGCCAAAATCTCGTCAAGCGATATGGACGGTGAAATAAGTTATTCTTATGTAGATAAATGACTGTTGGCGTTTAAATACAAAAATATTGCTCAAAGTATCTTTTTTCATGAATGGAACGAGTTAGATTCACGAGAATGGCGTCACCAAATCTATCGCATGATATTACATGTGAAAAGTGAACATGTTTGTCAACAGTTAATATTTTTTTTTTAATTTATGGGATTTTTGGATAAATTTATTTGAAAAATGTGCAATATCTGTTAATGTTAGCGTTTTAAAGTTTATGTTAACCGTTTTCTAAGGAAAAATTACATAAGAAATGTCTATTTGCGTAACTTTATAAAAGGTTTTGATTTTTTGATATTTTTTTTCAAAATTCCACTCGAAAACTTAGGGGAGTTCTGAACATTCGATTGTATTTAAAAACAATAGGCTTCCAGCATTCACGGATTGTAATTTTAGTACCAAATTTCATTCAAATCGCTCCATTCGTTCCTGAGATATCGTCTCCAAACACACACATACACAGGAATAATCTCAAAAATGTTCAATTCTTGATCAGGGGTGCCTGAAACGTGCTCGAAAACTCGAATTTGAAATTTCGCCCCGTCACAATACTTTCCTTATACATTATACTATGTATTTAAGGAAAGTAAAGTAAATTAAAAATAGATAATTGGGATTTGATGTACTGTCAGATGTTTTCCCAACAAAATCTATCGAAAAATACGCATGTTTTTTTAACACTTTCCAGCATAGTTATAAAGTGTTTGCAACTTTCCATTCTTTCCGTCTGTCAGTTCGCACGATAACTGCCGTAAAATGACTTTATTAAAATGAAATTTTAATATATTGTTGAGACGGTCGGCGAGACATATGGCAATGTAAAAAAATAATGACACCCAATTAGTTTTGGATTTAACCCGGATTGACATTGAAATACATTGAACCTTATGGAATCTAATTTTTTAAACATGTTTTAGGCGGAGTTAAATTTCACAAATTGCTTTGAAAACTTTTGAAGATATTCAAATTATCATGTAAAATGTGTAAAAATATGTAAAGTTGTTTTTTAAATGGAAATTGAAATATAAATTGCACCCATATTAAGAGATCACGTGACTCATTGCAAAATAGAATTTTTTTTTTCGCTTAGTGAGAATCGTGATTTTTAAGGAAAGCTTGCATTTATATGTAGTGTTGCATCCGTCCTAAAACCGCTTTATATTTGCATATTATCTGCGTATTTAAATTCTGTACCTACGCAATTACAAAATATTTTATTTGATCTGATTGAAATGATCCCAAAACTTGATTATTTCTGCAACAAAGCCTAATTTTAAAGCATGCTAAATGTAAACAAACCAACTGATTGTAAGATGAGTTGTATTAGAATTGCTGAATATTTTAATGCAAAATTATTTAGCTCTGGAGTCTGAAATATAAGTGATGTGAATGAAATATACATTGATTTTACATAGAGTAGCAGACGAATTTATAGTATTGTCTTTTTTGATGAAGTTTTAAGTTTCCAAGTAAAATAAATTATATTATTGTAGTACTGTGTTAATTTTACAAATACCATCGCTGAATGTATCGCACTTTACAGATGTTTAAATAAAATTCCATTTCAGTTGGAATGTGTTTCTTAATCTATGCTTTGTGCATGATTATTCTTTCTTGATTATTTTCCAAAGCGTTTAGAGATCTATTGAATTCGCCGTAAATCATAATAAAATCAAAGAGTTTGAAATTACTGAACTGCGCCCTAATTTAAGTTGAAGTTATGTAGTAGAGTTACTTAGATGCTTATAATTGGTAACTTTGAATCGGAGTAATGATGACATGATAGGTTCACTCAAATATTTGCATAAAATAAATATGATTAAATAGCAAAAGTTTTAGAAACTATTTGCAACAGAAATTAATTAATTTGTGGATGCCCTTATTTCTCAATGAAAATTTAAATTAATAATGGCAATGTGAAATTTAGATCGCATTACTGCCATATTCTTGATAGTTTTACTAAATATGACATGAATAATATTTTTGTAATTTGACTTTTTCTATAGAGGGGGCTTTATTGAACATTTTCTATTCTTATAACAATATTTCAGATGATACAATTTCAAAATTTCCTACGTTATTTAAAATATTTTTGCAATTGGAACTATGAATCTACAACCCACTGGCGTAGCCGATGGGGTGGTGTTTGGGTGTTCGTAAACCTCCCCGTTTGAAAAATTATCAAATTTTAAATATGGTGTACATGTTAGGAAAAAAAATGCCAATTTTCAATTTTACAAATCAAGTGAAAAAAAATTCTTACCTTAAGCATTAATACTGACGTTTGTCACAAATAAAAATTCATTTTAAGGAACTGTGCCAAACTACTAAATTTAACTGGAATATAGCTTAACTAGACCTTTTCATATCAGAATCAATTTTTACTGTAGACTTTTTTTTTTAATTTTATAAGAAAATTTGAAAAATCAGTATCGGATATCCAATTGATTGCAATTATAGCGTCTTACCCTTCACCTGAAAGGGCTTGAAAAAAAAAACTTTTGATTGACACTATACTGACAATGTACCCTGGGAAGGAGGGGGGGGGGGGGGTAACTTACCCCTATTTACGTCACGAACAAAAAAAATTATCGCGACTATTATTTCACGATAATAATTGAAGCTATAAAGCCTCGTGATCACTGGGCCATAAATAAACCCTTTTACGCATGGATATGTCCATTTTTGTCCTATGCTGCTATGCAAAAGAAATATAAAATTTCAAATAACTTTCGAAGTTTTAGCCCGAATGTAAAAAAATTCTATCTAGCTATAGATTTCGCGATGACAAAGCCGGATATAAAGTTTTGCGAAAATCCATGAATATTTCTGGCCGCTATCGTGTACAAAATAAATAGACTAGAGACAGACAGAGATCACTCAAATAGTCAAAGCGTATTCGGGAGGTCTTAAAATGCATATTGACATGACGTAAAAATCTCGAAATCGCATATTTTCGTGAAAACAATACTTAAGGTACATATAGTATATTCAAAGTACATATAAATAAAGTATAGTATATAGTAATGTACATATAGTACATAAGTACATATAGTACATAAAGAAAAGTACATATTGTAAAGTACATAAAGTTTAAAGTATATATAGTATATCTTAATTCTTCCAATACTCTTTTCACATCCAATTGTGAGAATTTTGTAGAGGCAATTTGTATTTGAGGATTGATATTAGATTTTCGGAAACTAGAATTTTGAAATTATGTATAACGAACAAATGCGGTACATATATTTTAGGAAATTTCTGAAGTCAACTAATTTCGAATTGTTTTATGACTATCACTTGAGATATTGATTTTAAATTGAATATTATTGAAGAATTCTGTAGGAATTGTTTATATTTGAGGAGCACAAGGTTATTTAAGAGATAATAAATTAATCAAGGTTAATTAAGAGATAATTTTGCATGAAGCACTATTGTTAAGCATGTTCGAAGGAAGAATATATAAAAATACAAAATTTTCCACGTTCTGCAAATAAAAATAAAATTGCGAATTGAGAAAGATTCTATGTGTAAAATGCGGTAGTATGATAGCAAATTTATGGAAAATATTTAAAAATAAAAAAATAAAATAAAAAGGGCTGTCCAAGAAAGATTCTCTGTACAAAAAAAATTGTAGTAAATTCCAAATCTTTAGGAAAACTAAGAAAGACACTATTTTGAAACTTCACAGAATTTGCTAAGAGAAAAAGTATAGGGTATACATAGGTCTTAAATTATTTAAGTCATCCATAGATTTTTTGTTAGGATTATATATTTTTAGCAATTTTCAACAGCGATATATAGCAAAAAGAAAGTTTTTTTTAGATTTGTCTGGTTGGATAACAGGTCTGGAGAAATTTTTCCAAAAAAGGGTAAATAAATATCTAATTTCAGTCTTTAACTTCTTGGGTTTTATCTTTTTTCAGTCTTTATCTTCTTATCCTCCCAGATAAAAAGAAGTCTGAAAAACACTTGCTTATCGTATGAAATTCATGGTTGCTTATCGTATGAAATACACTCAAACTCAAGAAAGGAGGTTTTTTACTTATCTTCTAATTTGATAATCTCTTTATCTTTTACTTATCATATGAATTACACTTAAACTCTAAGAAAGGAGACCTTCTCTTACTTGTCGTTTTGGTTTATCTTCTTACTTATCTCTTATACTAATAATATGAAATACACTTAAACAAATAAAATAAAACCCTGTAAGTTGCATATTACGCTAGGCACCTAGGACTAATATCCCTCGTTGCCAGAGTTTGAAATTCTGACGGTGTCCCTATACCTATTCGTCCTGTATATATCCAAAAGATAGGATTGCATGGATCTATGATTCGTTCAGGAAACGATTAGTCCACTTCACCATTTCATTTTCCCAGAACGAGACCTGTTTGACTTGAAAGATTATACCACTCCACAGGAAAGTGCCATCTCATTTGGGCTCAGATGTGGGGATTATTAGTAAGGATTACACCGGAACATACAAGGAAATATTGAAAACCAAACACGCGTTCTCTTAGAACAAAAATAAAAGCAAGATAATGCATTTTAAAAGTTGGTTTTTAGAACATCTTTTATTTAGTTAAAACATGCACGCCGGTATCAGCGGCGGAAAAAACCACAAAGACTGAAAATAATATTTTTTTTGTACCGACCAATGTTTTGTGACAGCCAATGAACCCAAATATTCTGCCATGAAAATGAATATATTTTGTTTGGTAAAATAAAGACGAAAAACTTGTCTTAATTGAAACCTCATTTTTTTTTCTGACCAAAATAACGATATTTTTTCTTGAAATTATGTGTTATATTTATAATTATATTTTTCATGTATTTCAAATGTGTATAGTTTCAGATGATTTGGGACATAGATACTTTTTTATTAAAGTACAGAGTAAATCATGGAGGGAATTCCTGCCAAAATATTCACCACCTCAGAAAATTTGTAAGGAGGGTGTCTTCCGCCTCCAAATAAGTGCTCAATCACAACTTTTTTAATATTTTGCAGCGCAGATAAATTTTCGATCTCACTCGCAGTACCTCCTTAAATATAGTAAGGGGGCCTACGTTTCTTCCCCTTCCCCGTTCTTACGAGACTAAATTTCTTTATACCTTATGAAATGCTAAAATGAGTATTACTTTCCCTGCAATATATGGTAATGTATTCAGAAAGTATTTGAATCATGCCGAAAGTCACAAGTTGAATTTTCGATGGATCTACATGTTTTGGGACCTCTAGAATAAAAAAAAAATATTTTTAGCGTGACGTCTGTGCGAGTGTCTGTCTGTCTATCTGTGAAATGTATGTTTCTACTCTAGCTAAAAAGTTATTGAACCAAACTTTATAAAATTTGGTAGGTAAGTCACCTGTATGTGACCCTAGTGTTGAATACATTCTGGTACGATTCTTCATAAAAGAACCTGCCCTTTTTTGTGTCGCGACCTACAAAAATTGTCTATATCCACTCTAGCTAAAAAACTAATAATTAAAATATTACAAAATTTTGTAGATAAGTCTCTAGTGGGTAACTCTGGTTTTGATTTGATTTTGGTACAATTCGCAAAAAGATAACCTGCTTGTTTTGAGAAATGGCCCGCAAGAATCGTCAAAATCTAAAATAAAAACTGTTTATGCTCAAATATATCAATTAAATTTTTGTTTTATATGTAAGTTTTAACGATGAAAAGTATAAGACCAACTCCATTACTCTAGGACTAGCCGTTCTTGAGGTATTTTAGTTTTTTCTCATTTTCGTTACGCAACCTTTGAAAATAAGTCCGGTTACCAAATGAGAACGAAAATTGAATTAAAAGTGCAAATTCTGTATAATTTTAAGTAATTATGGGAGTTAATTTTTGCAATTAAACTCAATACACTGAATTATTGAAGAAATGTCGAGAATGTGAATATGAGTCTACAAGGAAATTCATATGCTGCCCACATCAGATTTTTTAATTCAAATTAAAAAAAATAAAAATTCTTAATTTGATCATCCGAATAATCATTTTCTATGTAATATTTTTACTATGAAGCCAATGACACCCATTTCAAGCTGCTAAAAATAGCCGTTTTGAAGTATAAGCACTTTGTAATAATTTTTGGAGATATTAAAGATTGGACTTCTTTTAAAACAGAGTAAATATTTGAACCTTTTTATAGTAATTTCACATTAAAAATCGATTATAAATGATCGAGTAAAGAATGAATAATCGAGTAAATGATTACTCAGAATTAAATAATATCACTTTCTCACTTATTCATTTTTTTTTAAATTTTTGGAGAGTACTTTATTTGATCACGCATTGTTTGAAGGCATTCTAAACACCGTAATTTATTCGAATTTAGCCAAATAATATAATTTCTATTGTGAGTAACAAAAGGACTCTGGAAGTCTGCGAGATTAGTTCCCACCCCCCAAAATGGGCTACTATGGTGGATGCTCTTTACAGATGCTCTTTACAGAGCTCTTATACAGTATCCTTAGTGGGGACTTGTTTAGTAACATCCTGTATAGTCAGATGGATTAGTGCTAGTTAGTCTTTCATGGTGGAAATGAATATTTTATGAGACGACTTCAATTACTCCCACCTTAATAAATATTCTTCATAAATCTTTTATAAAGATTTTACCATAGAGTGCATTAATCTCCTTGGTATACAACACATAAAAGCTTTTCATGATATTTCATGGGCACCCACTAGTATTTAATTAAATCACTTTACACAATCGCTTCTGTTTAGTGCTTTTAAGCAGTTGAGATAACTCCTTGGTACACAACACATAAAAATTTTAGTGATATTTCCCAGATACCCACTTATAGTTAAATAAATCATTTTACACAATCGTGTCTGATTAGTGCTTTTAAGCAGTTGAGCTGTTTAGTGCTTTTAAGCAGTTGAACTGTTTAGTGCTTTTAAGCAGTTGAGATAACTCCTTGGTATACAACACATAAAAGCTTTCCGTTATATTTCACGGGCACCTACTAGTATTTAAATAAATCATTTACACAAGCGTTTCTGTTTAGTGCTTTTAAGCTTTTTAAGTGCAACAGGTATGATATTTCAAAATTCAAATTTTAATGCTACATGTTACAAATACCCATACGTACCTCCCTATGAAAATAATATTTACATTCCCCTCCATTTGCAAATGTTGATAGTGATGATACCTTTCATTTGAAATTTATATTTTAACCCTTTCCATAGAAAGAAAACGCCAACACACCTCCTTCGAAAATCCTAGCTATGCCACTGATACAACCAATGGATCGAGAAAACTTCCACTGTTCATTTTATTTAAACACCCTGAGTCGTTGATCATAATAGCAGCGATGTTTAAAGAAAATAATATTTTACTTTAAACATTATCATTTTTTACTAGGTTACCTTTTGTATTTGTCTTACAGATGTTCAAAGTTGATGTATGCCTTTCAAGGATGTCGATATTATCTCCACTGTCTAAAAAGAAAAAATGTGCATTTGAAAAAACTTCATTATCAATTTATTTGTTTGGAAGTTGTGAAACTCGTTCTTCCTTTATAACTTTCTCGTCATATAGAGAAATTATATTTTCCCTGAAAATAGAATTTGAGATGCTGACGTAAAGCACTTTTCAAGACCTTTAGAAAGAACACTTTTCGAATATTTAAAATGTCCGAATTGGGTGATGTGTCATATGTAATAAATCAATTGTGATGAGAGGTAAAGTGGTACAGAAGTGCAAATTTCTGCAGTAGAACTGCAAATAGAAGCAAGCATATAATAAAATGAGTAAATGCTGTAAAATTGCATCTCTTCTAAATATTTATTTTATATATTAATTTTAGATATGAAGGTAATATATAATTTTAATAATATTAACTTTAGAAGTTAATAATTATTTTAGAAGTTTCCTTGGTACGCCTGTCTCTCGTTAAACATGTTAAATTTATGAACTATACTAAATAATTAAACTCTGCTTTTATTTTTATATAAAAATGATTAAAAAGCATTGTGACAACTTGCATTTTAAATGTGTTTTAATTAAAAATGCAATCCAGTTGCTTAAATTATTTTTCCATGCATTTAAATCTGACTTCGCATACAGTTAAAAATTTAGCCGCATTAATAACACCATCTTTCAAAATAATGCTTTAATTTATATATTATAAAGAATATTTTACGAAAGAATGGGAAATTAAAAATGTTACATCTGTTTTGATTTTGTTCAATCTAATTTACTTAAAAATGCAATCCAGTTGTTTCATTTTTTTCTCATGCATCTCAAAATGGCCTCTCATACAATTAAATATTTAACTGAATTAGTAAACTATTTTTCATCAAATATTTCCTTGAAACAAGGAAAATTTCTGGTCAAACATAGATGCCAAAATTTCTTGCCTCCAATCATAAGAATCACTTTAAATTCTATTTAGCGCTAGTATTTTGTATGCCTCTATCCATAAAGTTTTACAGCAGTAGGTTTATTTGTTTCTCAGTGATCGTGTCCACACCTCTCAGATACACACACACAAACACACAGACGGATATATTTAAAAAAGTGTTCGAAATGCGTTCAGGATTCCTTAAAACGTGCTTATTCATAAAAAAATATCGAATACGAAAAATATTGGGAAAACAATTTTTTTTATATATATCATAAGCAAATATTTTACAACATTATGAGAAATTGAAAATGTTACATCTGTTTAGATTTTATTCAAGTGTTAAGGATTTTTATCATCATGCAATTAGCTGATTTTCCATTCTTTCCTTTTTAGGTCGTCGAAACAGAAGACTTCTTAATCGATTTTAAAATATATTAAATATATAATATTTTTCTGCATCGTACGTAAGCTGAGAATGAGTGTATGCAAGCTAAAGTTTTCAGAGAAATTGATAGAAGGTTACGAAAAAGTCCCGCCGTCACTGAAGGACCAGGCTATTAAGACTTTTGCCATACAGTTATATCAAAATATGAAACTCAGGAAAGACATTGCATTTGAGTTTGAACTACTGCGCCTGCGTGAATATCGGACTGAGAAAAGCATACAATCGATAATTAAAGAGCTATCGGCTGACATGTGCAATGAACTTCCTCTCCCTCTTGAATTAAAAAATCTATTAATTGTTCGCTTTCGGGCGATAGTTTTGCAGTTGTTCCTCTGGAACAGGAAGCAAGCCGTGATAAAATTTACCCCTCAGTTTGCAGACAGTCTTTTGATTCCCTCGGATTGGACAGTGGAAGGTAGATTGGACGAAAAGAAGATAGCAGATCGTTTAGTCCAGGACGAAAGAATCCCAGTTCACAAACGCTTTGAAATAGCTTGTTTGCATTGTTTAGAATTCTTTATCCATTCCCTATGGAATCAGATTTCAAGTGAACGCCGTAAATATATGCTTCATAGAAATAGATCTAATTTAGTTCGTATGTGGTCCTACCAATTGGCTGGAGATGTGAAACTGTTTCCGACTAAAGAAGAATTTTGGTGCAAATTATTTTATCAAGGATTAGTGGAAGGATCAATGCCGACTGTGGTTCAATGCTGGGACAAGTTTGATTTCAGTGTAAGACCAAGAATGGCAGAAATTTCCATTACCTATATCAGAATTGAAATAGATTTTATGTATGTAGAACGATTATCATCACCGGCACCCTACACCGATATTTTATGCTTTCTGTTAACTCAGATGTCTGAAGAACAAAGGGTTGAATTTTTTCAGATAGCTCTGCAAGACAAACGTCATAATATACTTTTATGTTTTCTACAGTGGCCATACATGGATCTTTTGCTTCCAGTTATTAAAGAGTTATGGAATATTTTACCTGTTTCAAAATACAAAGATCTTTTACTAAATCTAGTACAGAACTTTTCCGATGAATTTGATTGCAGTAATAGAAGAATTGGTTATATAGATTACGACTACGGGAATTTAATGATAAAGTTATTGGAAAAAACTCCAGATCATTTCAAGCGATGCGTATTTAACGATAACCATGAATCCGATTCAAATCCTCTTAAAGTAATATACATTGTGATCAGAAAAATGACACTTAATAGTCTAAATATAAAAATATTTCAACATATTTGGCAATATGTTACACTCGAAGAGAAACAATCGTTTTTAAGATCAGAGTATGGAGTATCATTTTATGGCTGTTTTGCCAAAGAAGAAAATTGGGAACTACTTTATTCGGTGTTAAAAGAATGCTTGCCTGAAAATGATGTACTCATGTTTCAAAATAAAATTTTTATGCGAAAGGAGCTCATCGAAGAGCCCTTGAATTGAGGGATAAACTGGAGAATATAACAAGAAATTTATCCATTTTTCAAAATATCTTCTTTATAAGAAAAGCCATTGACGTCGACCTAATCCAATAAAAGTGTTTTTTCTACTTTGCATTTTCGATGCAATTATCAAAATGCTTACCTATGGAATAAAATGTATGTTGTATTACTAATAAATTAATTTTAATCTTTATGAATTTTCTTCATTCTACAGATTATGTTTATGCGTTTTCAGAAAGATTTTTCGGCAATAAAATAATTTTTTTTATTACTTAATTATTTTTTACTCAATTTTTTTCCTGGTCTATCAGCCTACATATAAGATACGCGGATATTTTTTAGTGATATTAGTGGTATGTTCTACTAAACTTCTCATTCATTGTTTTATAGCTGTTCCATTGCTCTGGTCTGCATTGAGAAAGCATTATTGTTAGTAGTCCAAAGACATAGTAATCATCATAGTTCAAATCATAGTAATTATTTAGTCCAAAGACATAGTAATCATTTAGTAACAGGGTACTTTGAAGATCGGTTATCTCTTTTACAGTCATTCAAGTATACTCATGGTTCATCAATAGTGACAACATATTTCCATGAAGCTCTGGTTAAATGATTTTCAAAAAATTCTGCAGAGTGTCCTATGCTCAGCTGTAGGCTTAGGCAAAATGCAGTATTTTCTTTTTTATTATAATATTCTTCAATTGTTTACAGTTTATACTATAATGTGTAAGGAAAGTATTGTGACGTGGTCGAAAGTTTGAATTCGAATTTTCAATGGGAAAGCACTTTTCAAACATCCCTGAACATGAATCGAACATTTTTGAAATGATGTCTGTCTGCGTGTGTATGTCTGTGGAGACGATACCTCACGAACGAATGGAGCGATTCAAACGAAATTTGGTACATAAATTGCAATTCGAGGATACTGGAAGTTTACTGTTTTCAATCGCAATCGAATGCTCAGAATCCCCCAAAATTTTTGACTGAAATTTTGAAAAAAATCATCAGAAAATCAAAACCTTTAATAAAGTTATGTATATCATCATTTCTTATGTAATTTTTCATTAGAAAACGATTGATATGAACTTTAGAACGCTAGAATGAGCAGTTATCGAGATATATTTCAAATAAATTGCAAATAAATTTATGAAAAAATCCTATATTATAAAAATAATTATTAACTATTGTGAATTATTTCGTTCGAATAAATATGAACTATTCGAAGAGGAGTTGCCTGGTTCAGCCCCCCCCCCCCTGACTGGTCGTGACTGCCTCAGGGCTCATCTCCATCAAATTTGACTTGCTGCTTCCCCGGATTGTATTTTATGTGACCTAAGACAGCCTATGTCTGGAAAATATTTGAAGGAGTGCACTGCACTAGTGACTTTTAACTCAATCATTGAGAAATGCTGGAGAACTCGTTGTCTAATGGCCTAGCGGCCAAACGAGCAGCATTTGTAAACAAACCTGTTGTGAAATATGTTCACTTTTCAGATGTATTATAATGCGATAAATATGTTGACATCATTCTCGTAGTTCTAGCGCATTCCAATCATGAGAAAATATACTTTAGGTAATAGTTTTGTATTTGGACGCCAATAGTCATTTATCGACTATAAGAATAACACTTATTTCTCGGATCATAACGCCTGGCAATATTTTGGAGATGAATTTGATGGAATGTCGCTATCTTGGCCGGATTCTGTAAATTGACGAAATAATTAATAGGGTTAATTGTCCTAAACAGATCCTTTCTTGCTGAAAATTGATTCATTTTCTAATATTTATTCTAATTTATTTTCTTTTGACCCAGACCGTCCTTTAGACGGCTGGGACACTGTCACCCAATTTAGACCGGAACCCAGTGGAGGCGACATTCACAGAGCCCGTGTCCTCCTTATCTTCCCACCAACCTCTCGGAAAGACTTTGAAACCCACATATTTAACGTCTCCGTGCTCTTCATGAACACTGAGACAGTTTGGGCAGTACTGGGAATCGAACGCGGGTTTTCCGAGTGCAATCCCCGTGCCCTAACTACTGGGCTGTTCCGCAACTTTTTAATTTTCTCCTTGTTCGACCCAGACTGTCCGACCTACCCGAAAGTGTTGGGTATTTGTTTAGACGGCCGAGAAATGCCACCGAATTTAGACCGAAACCCATAGGGACGGCATCCACATAGACCGTACCCTCTTTCCACTACCACCAACCTCTCGGAAAGACTTATGGGCCTACATGTTTAACGTGCCAGCAGTGCTGTAGTCGTAATACAAACAAAGGGTATACCATGGGCGCCTGCAGAATTTTTTCCAGGGGGAGGCGAAACATGTACTTACTACTTACACTTTCCAGGGAGGGGGGGGGCAAAAAAGCATGTACACACACAAGCACATACATGTATATATATAGGAAATCCATAATTCAGGAGGGCGACCGCCCCCCCCCCTCCGGGCGCCTATGGGGTATACTCGTATACTCAAAGGACCGGGGGAAATGATCGAATTAATCGAAGTTCAAATTTTCGAGAAAAAAAAGCCTATTAATTTTATATTACAGGAAAGGAATTGTGGAATTTTGAAGAAACTTCGACTTAAGAAGAAATTCGTGTTCACAAGGTACGAGTTATTAGGAGTTTACTGTATTTATGCAAAGCAAAATATGCAGATTAGCATCGAGTGATATTCAAATTTGAAAAACTCTATTAATATTTAACTATGATATAAAATAATTACAGGAAATGATAAGAGAAATATATTTAAACACATATAAAGTAGGATGTAATTTTGTTTTATTTTAACAAATTTTAAAGCCCGCCTCTATCATTTTAATTGAAATGTTTTCCAAACTGCTTGACGAGAGAAATCCGTCTCCGTGTCTTTTGTTATAGCATATACTCTTGATCTATCGTCAACTGAAGAACGATGGTTGGCCAACCAAGAATTTACAAATTTTTTCGGTTGAAAGTGTTCTATAGATGATCCATTTGCATTAATAAAAATTAGAGTGGAGACGTTTGGAATCAATAAAGATTATCTCAAATCTGTTACTATGTTGCTCATTAAGCAAAGCGTGTACGTAGGTTTTAAGAAAAAGAAGAGGGTATACGGAATTTGCTGGAAAAACCAGAAGGTATACGGCGTACACCACCGTATACCCTCCACTACAGCCCTGCGTGCTAGTACTCCGCATTAACCCAGAGATAGTTTGGGCAGAGCCAGTAATCGAATCCGGGTCGTCCGAATGCAATCCCCGTACGCTAACCACTAGGGTGTCTAATTTTTCAGAGATAATAGCAATAAAGATGAACATAGGACGTAATTAAACTGAAATTAAAATAAAAAGCATATAACGTTTGTTTTAAGAACACGCCATAGGATCCACTCCGTAAGAGATAAGGCAGGAAATAATGTGAAAAGAAACATATCATCGATACACTATTTGAATATCTTAATTTCTAATCTGTACTTGCCTATGTGGGATTTTCGTTATTAATTGCACAAAATGGATATTGTCGTTCACTTTTTAAGAAACGGAAAAACAAAAATTATAAATGACACCAAAAGTGAATGATAATTAAGAATAATCCTCTCAATGTTTAAAAAAACTTTGTTAAAATTATTGCATCTCTTCAAAACGCGAATAAATGTGCACGTAGCATTCTGTGAAGGGTATCTTTTAAATCAAAATATCGGGAGTATAGAACTCCACTCTACTGTCTCATATATACCATATCAAATTTTGCTTAGGTCTTCTTTTCCTGTATCATAATCAATAAGATAATGTAAAAAAAGTATATTTTAAGTCCTTTATAGTTTTCAAGTTTTTCTTTAGAAAATTAATATTTCCTTTTTCTAGTTGGCAATAGGCCAGTTAAGCAGATAAATCAGATATATGCATATCAGGCCTTGGTATATAATATTTTAATATAATTTATATCTGCAGCTTAGATTAAACTTTACTTTAACCGTACAGACTATATTGCATGTAATCATCCCTTTGGAAATACTCATTGTATTTCCAAAGTGGTCTTAATCGTAACCAGCATAAAATATTAAAGAAAATTTCCTTTCATAAAATATGCTATTTGAAATATTATCCAATATTTGTATTATTTTTACTCGTAGAAGATATTGACACTACTTTAAATTTTAGGGAAAAAAAATCTGTTTTTTTTCTTTTTTTCTGAAGCAGTTTTATATACAGAGTAAAGAGAATTTCCAAAGCAGAGCTTTCAAAATACTGAGCAAGATACATAATTAAATTAAAAAATTGGCGGTGGCTCCGGCCCGATGGAGCCGAAATGGTTTTGTGTGAATAACATTTTGCAAAATGAAACTTATTTTTTGCAATATCGAAAAAAAACACATAACTCGATCCAAAATCTGATTATATATAAGAATTTTTAAATGAATTTCTATGAATTCTTGCTTATTGTTTACAGATACCACTTCTATTTTGTGAGATATTAGCATTACAAACTTGGAAACCTTAAAATACATACTTCTTCAAATTGGTAAGACAATTAATTACTTGAAAACTATAAGAGCTTTTTAAAAAATAAATAATCATTTTAAGGATTTTTAAATGACAATAAGCAAGAATTCATAGCTCTTTTTAAAAATACTTATACATAATCAGATTTTGGATCGAGTTATGTGTTTATTTTTCGATAGTACGAAAAGTAAGTTTCATTTTACAAAATTTTATTCACACAAAACCATTTCGGCTCCATCGGGCCGGAGCCACCGCCAATTTTTTAATTTAATTATGTATCTTGCTCAGTATTTTGAAAGCTCTGCTTTAGAAAATCCCTCTACTCTGTATAGAAAACTGCTTTAGAACAAAAGAAAAAATCAGATTTTTTTGCCAGTCTAAAATTTAAAATAATGTCAATAACTTCTACGAGTGAAAATAATACAAATATTGGATAATATTTCAAATAGCATATTTTATAAAGGGAACTTTTTTTAAATTTTTTATGAGGTTTACAATTTGAAGAACACTTTGGAAATAAAATGAGTATTTCCAAAATGATGGTTACATGCAATATATTCTCTACTGTTAAAGTAAAGTTTGAACTACGCTGCAGATATAAATAGTATTAAAATATTATATACCAAGACATGATGTGAATATATCTGATTTATCTGCTTAACTGGCCTATTGCCAAATAAAGAAATTATTAATTTTCTAAAGAATAACTTGAAAACTATAAAGCACTTAAAAGATACATTTTACTTTCCTTATACACATAATATATAAGGAAAGTATTGTGACGGGGTCGAAAATTCTAATTCGAGTTTTCGAAGGGAAAGCACGTATCAAGCATCCCTGATCACGAATCAAACATTTTTGAGGTGATGTCTGTGTGTGTGTGTGTGTCAGTGAGACCTTCGAGACGATATCTCACGAACGAATGGAGCGATTCGAATGAAATTTGGTACAAAAATCACAATCCGTGAACACTGGAAGCCTATTGTTTTTAAACGCAATCGAATGTACAGAAAATCCCCCAATTTTCGAGTGAAATTTTTTAAAAAATCATCAAATAATCAAAACCTTTATTAAAGTTACGCAAATAGACATTTCTTATGTAATTTTTCTTTAGAAAACGATTGACATTTATCGAAATGTAAATCGTGTGGCTCTCTATATAAAAACAATGAATATCACAGAAATACAATACAAGCGAAAAAAAAGCAGATTCCCAATTAACGGTCATTTTCTGAGTATATTCAGAAAGAAATGGACTTGGGAATGAATTGCTTTAGAACTTATGAAATTCGCAGAGTATGAAATTCCGTGATCTAAGAGTTTCGAAAATATACAAATGATCTTGGTTTGCGAAAGAATAAATGATAATGTCAATTTATAAATTCTAATTGGGAGTACATATATATATGTGCGGCGAGAGATTGTAAAACTCTGAAAAATACCTAGTGTTTTTGATATATCTGAAAACTGATTATTTAAAATGGATTTTAAAATTATTTTAATACAAGCGGGAATGTTTATATTTCTTATTTTTAAAAATAATAAAAAATTATAATATTATAAAATTAAATAATAAGTAATTTCAAAAATTAAAAAAAAATGATTAACTTCATTTTAATTGCAAGTTTTACTTTCATTACAACCTAAAACATAACTAATTTTAAAATAATTTTCTTAGCTGAATAAAATTTTGAATACTCATAGAATGTGCACACTTGCATAAAATGCTTTCTACGTTTTGAAATCGCAATACATCTGAATTACTTTTACTCCTATACAAAACACAAGTTTTAATAATGTTTTGAATTTCAGACTTTTAGGAAAAGGTAAAAACTCAATGGTAACATTATTACAATCATTACTACTAAGTTAACCCATAAGCATGGCAGATTGTAACCGAGATTTAAAAGGTTCAACTCTCAATTGTCTTGTTATTAATGAATTGGGTCAGTTGCATTTCCTATATGCTGTGTTATTAACGAAATATTTATTGTTTCAACAATACACTATTTATTTTTTCCTAAATAGACCATCTGTTTAAAGTACCTTGCATCTGACCTACCCGAAATTGTAAAGTACCTGTTTGTGCTAGTAAGTGTAACCCGATTGTGACTGAAATCCAATCCGATAATTTTAGGTTTGAATTGGGGGACTACCCCTCTCCTAATTCAACACCTCCCTGATGAACTTTCGGACTTTAGTGGCTATATTTAACTTGCCCATATTACCGGCACGGTGATAGTTTTGGCTGCCTTCGAAAATATATAACCCTACATTCGTTCATTGACACTCCCCCCCCCCTTCCAAGTTCCTGTCTATCAGTATTGTTGTTATAACATATATTAAGGCTTATATTACAAAGTGAAGAAGTAGTTAATTCGTTGAGATATTTTTATTTAATTAATCATATGCATATCTAAACACGAAAATAATTATTGCACAATTTGGATTCTTCTTCTTCTTAATCAGAAATTTCAATTTATTTAAAATGTAAAAGCAATCTTTGTGTTTGCAATCGATGATTCATTTATTATTTTCAGACTACAAGTCATAAACGGTAAAGAATCTGAGTAATTTTAATTTTCCAGTATTGAGGGGAAAATATATTACTGTCACAACATATCCTCTGGAATCATGGATGTTCTCTCTGGTTACAAGAATCAATCTAAATTCCACTATAAGTAACACGTTTATTTACAAGCAGAGCTTAAACAGGAACAAAAAACATCAGATAGCTCGGTAACTATCTGACGAGATCACTAAATAACTGCCAGGTACACTAAAATGGAAATTATGCTTGGATAATTCTACAAAACAGCCAATACTATTCTCAAAGCATAGAACAGATATATATCACAATTCAATGTAGATCGTATCACGTTAATTGCTCTCCAATTGAGTGATGCCTCTTTTTTATACTTTCTGTAGAAACTTCCAAAAGGGGCTCGTATCTCGTAGAATATTCGTTATATCGAAGAGGTTCTCGAACATTTGACATGTGGCCACAAGTCGCTAAATAGCAGTAAATCGCCAAATCTGGCAACTCTGACCCAAAAATGATGAAATTACAACCCTAGTTCACGTTACAGGAAATGTTGACAGTGCTGCGTTTTTTCCTCAACAGAACATTCAGTGAAGAAACTTTTATTATTTATGGCTTTACTGCATGTGAAATTTTCTTGTAAAGATACTATTTTCTACGATTCTCTTTAGAGAACTAAAATGTACATATTATGAATAAAAATTCCCTATTCATAAGACTCATCCTCTTAGATGAAGTCGACTGCCTGGTTTAGATTTTACCCAAATTATATTTAATCCATCTTATTTAATATTATTTTGATATGTAGGATCAAAATTAATTATAAAATAATATTTCAAGACGCACATTTTTTTTTTTTTAAATTGCTTTTTTAAAAAGCGTATTATTTTTAATTCATTATCACATGTTATTATTTTATCTATTTAATATAACAAATGTTGGGAAATGAGAAACAAAACAATCTTATATATATAAATTAAATCTAAATAATATATATAAATTAAACTTGGATCTTTATAAACTAAACATCAAATTAAAAATAATGTGCAAAAATTAAATTTAATATATTTTTAAAACTGTAAAGAACACCGAAACTTAAAGACTACCGAACATATTTTGCTGATATTTTTTTATATAATTTATGGGATAATTTGAATATTACCTAACATTTCCGAAGCACTTAGTGGTTTTCATCCCGGGTTCAATCCAAAACTATATGCTTTTTCTAATATATGCATATATAAAAGCAAGCAAATATATGCTTATTCTAATATATACTTATATAAAAGTTTTATTCCATGAAAGTGTTTAAAGAATTCATTCTTGAAAGTAAAAAAAAAAATTTTCTCATTTAATCTTCGTTTTTAAGCTAAATTATGACGTATAAACTTGAAGTAGTGGAAAAAGACCTTACTGCATGGCCCAGATACAAAAAATATCATATATCACTGATACCGCAATAAAATAATGTTTTTAATATAGCAGTATAAAAAATACTTATGATGGACATGTTTCAGTGATATGTAAAATAGGTGGTCCTCTAAGTAATCCAAAAATAAATTTAATAAAATAAAATCCACTTCATATGTAGTTAGTATCTAAAATATATAAAAATAATTTATATTTCTGATACTAGTAATCATGGAGTATTCTTTCTTTCTTTTTAAGGGGGGGGGGGGGGAAGAGAGAGAGAGAGAGATTGCCATTTTGTAAGCTAATTTGCACAGTTCAGTTTATTGCAAAATGTATGTATGTAAAGTTATTTTGAATGCCTGAAACATTTTACTTTGTTAGTGATATACATAATTATAAAACGCAATTCTTTACTAATCATAATATTGACATCATAATCTCAAGTTATGGGAGATTTCGCTTTGATATGCAAAAGTTTAAAATACAAAACTATAATAATCAAACCTGAAATATTATGTATAAATAATTTATTTACAATAATTAACAACATATATTCATTTAAGTATAAACACATTATACTCCTTTTTAACAATATAAAATAAATGAGTATTAAGATAGTTTTATATAAGGAGAATGTATATTAAATAAATCTAAGAAAATATTTTTATCATTTGTTAAAAACTACTTAGATAAATCCAGAAAATTTGCCCAAGAAACAGAACACTATATTTTAAAGTTGCTGCTTCAAAGGAAAATCAGCTGGCTTACGACTTTTAACTAACACTTAATTGTATACGTTTTGTAACTAGGAAACAAAAATTTCTATAACAATTATCCTGAGATCGAGGAACAAATATTTCTAATTCATGGGATAACAGTTAGCTCAAATAAACAAAATGTACATACACGCATCAATATTTTTCAGGAAGATTCTCCGTTCATTAAATTCTGATGTATAATAAGGATCAAACCGTTTAATTCATAATTAAGTCCGTGTAATGAATGCAAAATAATCTATATAACAAGCTATAAATTCATCATTATTGTACAATCTTCAGATAGAATTTGTAAACAAGGTTCACGAGGTATCTCAGTATCCGCCATGTTTTTCAAGAAATCGCTGTTGTGAGCATGGAATTGTGGGTAAAAATCCCCAATCTACCCCATTCGTTCTCTCATATAAGAAGGAAAGAAATTATACCCCCCCTTTCAACCCTCATTCGAACCGGTATTCTTCCCCGGCTCCAGTCAAAATGCAGCCATAATACCGGCTTTAAATTGTGCATGTGAACGTGGCTTATATTACGTTAATATTAGCATTTCCCATACGAAAAAATAACCATTCCTTCTTCCACCACTTGGGGCTTTTTGCCAACACCCTATCAGCTTTGCTCCCCTATCAGCTTTGTCCTCGAACACAGGTGTTCAGAGTCACCTTCATGTCTGCGCACCCTCCCGAGTAGCAACCACGTCGGCTGCTACTTCATTGCGGCGATCGGACGTGACGTCATACAGCTCTGGGAGCTTCCAGCAAGAAACAATTTCCTCAACTCATCTCTGTCTCGGTGGACGAAATCTGGCAACACTGAGTCACTGAATGCACAGACTACTATACAGACCTGTCACTCTCGATAGTTTCGTTTTCGCGGCGGCCATTAGAGATAGACCAAACATTGGGTTGGCGCGCTCTTGGCGATGGTCTGTTTTGTTCTGAGCGCTTGGCGATAGTCTGGTTTGGTTCCAAGACGATTTTCAATGTTATAACCCTATTTCGCTCGGCGAAAATTTAGAACAACAGACTAGCGTGGTTTGAGTAACGTGAAAAAGGATTATTTGTTAAGTGTTTAGATCATTTCATAGAAATGGATTGATAAAAGAAAACTGGTTGCGTTACAGGGTATGTAATTTATGTTTATTAAAATTGAAATAATTTTAGTTATCACCATCCTACATACGTGTTCATTATAAGTTAAGTATACACGTGTTCATATAAGTATATTAGTGCTGTGTTATTACTGCCGGATTAGACTAAATTTTAAGAGGTAGTGGTATAATTAGTTAAAAAATATTTTCCGTATTTTTATAAAATGTGAAATAATTGATATTTGGATAGCTTTTTCTTAGTTGAATGGGATATAGTATGTGTATATATTTATGTAAAATTTTTATTAAGTGCCTTATGGTGGAAAATTCCCCCCCCCCTCGGGTAATTAATGATTGAGTTCCACAACTTCGATAGTGCATTTATGTAAATTTGATATTTACTATATGAATATTTTTATATTTAAAAAAAAAAAGTCTATTATCAGTATCCCAGAATAAATTAAGGATCAAGTAATTAACGATCAACACGCTAGTATACTTTTTAGACTGAAAATATTATATAATATTTCAGTCTTTTGAGTATGTTAGCTTGTAATTTTTTGTGCATTATGTTTTATAGTGAGACAATGCAATGTGTGTATTTTTTAATCTATTTTATGATTATTTGAATTAAATATATAACTATGTTTATTTAAATATTCTTAAACTAATGAATATATTTATGTTGCAGATTAATGTATTTTTAAATCCTGATCCTTTCTATAGTTTCAAAAATTATAAAAGTACAGTCCTCAACATTTTGTTCCCTTCCCGTTTAAAAAAAATCGCCAAGCGAGCGATAGCGCGCTAAATCTGGCAGACGCATCGTAGTTCCGTTGGTCCAACTCACGAGCTCTAGTGTCTATGCGACATCCCATGTTAAAAATGTTGCCACAGGGTCCTATGGGAGTGAACCTTCTGAATATAGTATTCTGTGGCACAGACTATTATACACTAACGTTTGGATAGAGTCCTCTCTAAAGACGCTTGCACTGGTAGGTTTAGTTTTGTTGAGTACAGTTTCATTCTGCAGTTTGCATTGTGAAAGCAAGGTCGTGTGCTTCGTGTTTTGCAGTTTATGTTTTGGGATACATTTTCACGCAGTGCCTCATTTATTTCGTCATTTATCCTCTTGCAGTTGGATACCGATACTTTTCTTCAACTCTTAGGTAAGTTGATTTTTAAATGTTTTGAATTGGCTGTTGATGTAAGGTATAAAAATTATATTTATATAAATAAAATTACAGTTGGAAAGTGTTTTATATTCAATGCTTTATGCCTGATATACCTTTCTTATTAACACTTTACATAGTTGAAAAGTGTGAAATTTTAGTATGTTGTTCAGACGGTCTGTCGGTCACATAGGAATGTAAATGAATAATATCATCCAATTAGTTTTGGATTGAATCCGGGATGAAAACCACAAATAGCATAGAAATGTTAGGAAATATTCAAATTATCCCATAAAATATATAAAAAAATATCAGCAAAATATATGCTCTGTAGTTTTAAAGATAAAATTTTAAATAATATTGACACCCATATAATATGACGAAGTGACACTTCAAAACGAAATATGATATCCAACTTTTTTTTTGCGAGAGTTAATATCGTGATTTTTAAATTTCTATTTAGTGGTTCATCCGTTCTAAAACCGTTTTATTTTTGCGTACTTTCTGTGCATCTATATTCTGCTCCAACGCAATTATAATATTTTTGAGTTTAAATGATAATCAAACTTTGATTATTTCTACAGCGAAGCCAAATTTTAACGTATGCAGCATGTAAACACATCAAGCTCTAAGATGAGTTGTATAAAAAGGGCTGAATTTTTTTAAGCAAAATTATTTATCACTGGAGTCTGGAACATACGTGATATGAATGAAATATTCATTGATTTTACATGGAGAAGCAGACGATTTTATAACATTGCTTTTTTCAAAGGAGTTTTAAGCATGGAGTTAAAGAGTACTTTTACGTCCATGATTTTAAGTTTGAAAGTAAAATAAGTCATTGTATTTACTAGCGGATACATGATCAAATTCCCACTTAATGCCGTAACGCTATGAGTTTTGGAATAAATGTTCACAGTTGATGAACTCGGTGATCTGTTCAGAGGAGTATTGGAAGTATAAAAATTAAGTTATTTGATGGATATAGATTGAGAAAATATTTTTATTTAGTGACGAAAACTATTTAAATATAAACTTATGCAGAAAGTAAGCAAGTGTTAGCAAGAATATTTGAAAATTTACTTAATATTTTACTTATATACATTATAAATCCTCATAGAATGAGTTTGCAATTACTTGTGCAAAGAAAGCTAATAATTATGTTTAGAAATATTGTACATCTCGAAAGATTATTTTAGAATTAATTTTCATACTAAACAGCAAAATAGTATTAAGATGGATTAAATATGATTTGGGTAAAATCAAAATCCAGGCAGATGACTTCATCTGCGAGGATGAGTCTTATGAATAGGGAATTTTTTTGCATAATATGTACATTTTAGTTCTCTACAGAGAATCGTAAAAAATAGTATCTTTACAAGAAAGTTTCACATGCTGTAATGCTACGAACAATAAAAGTTCCTTAAGAGAATGTTCTCTTGAGGGAAAAACACCGTACTGTCAACCTTTCCTATAACGGGTTAATTATAACCCTAATTTCATGATTTTCGGTTCAGACTTGCCAGATTTAGCTATTTGTGGCCACATTTCAAATGCTCGAGCACCTCCTCGATATAACGAATATTCTACGGGATACTAGCCCCTTCTGGAAAGCTCTACAGAGAGTATATAAAAAGAGGCATCACTCAATTGGAGGGCAAGTGACATGATACAAGCTACATTGAATTTTGATATATATCTATGTTTTGACAATAGTATTGGCTGTTTTGTGAAATTAGCCAAGCATAGTTGCCGTTTTACTGTACCTGGCAGTTGTTTAGTGATCTCGTCAGATAGCTACCGAGCGATTTGCTGTTTATTGTCCCTGTTTAAGATCTGCTTGTAAATAAACGTTATACTGTAGTGGAATTTGGATTGATTTGCGTATCCAGAGGGAACATCCATGATTCCAGAGGATATTTTGTTGCAGTTATATAATTTCCCCTCAATACTGGAATAAATTAAAATTGCTCGGTTTCTTTACCGTTTATGACTTTTAGTCTGAAAAAATTAAATGAATCATCGATTGCTAACCCAAAGATTGTTTTTACATTTTAAATTTCTAATTAAAAAGGTTTTTCCAAATTGTGCACTAATTATTTTGCCCTTCAAGCAGTACTGCAATAGAGAGAATATGCTCTAATTTTTCATTTGTGCAAAGATTCGAAACAGGCTGGGAATAGGTAGTGTTTCAAGATTTGTTTATCGCTATGCAATTTTGAAACCCTACCACCTGACAACAAGGTAACTAGATATAGTACCCTTGCTAACAACCACGTCGGATCCTACCGCCACGAGAAAGTCTCTGAACAGGGTTGCCGCAAGTAGACGAGTCGAAGAAAGGAGGGAGAAAGGCTTAAAATCGACTGCAACATTTGGCAAATCAAGCGCACTTCGTTAAGCGGAGAATCCGTTTCGTTTATCATGATGTACTAAAAGAAAATAGTAAATGTTTTTTATCCGACAGTTAAACAAAATGTTTCGTATTAAATGACATTAAATTATAAATTAACTTAAAAATTCCTCGTCATCTATACTCAGAAAATAATTTGTTATTATAGGCGGCAGCGGCTACGGGAAGCCGTCAAATCTATTAGAACAAAGTAGTTTTAGATATTTTCTTTTAGGTTCGGGCGATTCTGGGAGAGAAAAGCTTACAATTTAAAACTAGAATTTATATCATTTTGTTTAAAACTAAATTTCGAATTAAATGAAAATTATTACAGTTTTCAATCAGCAAGTTACACAATTATTAGGCAGCAAAAAGGAAAAAATAAATGATAAATAAGCAAAATTATGACTTATTCATTATATTATTCATTCAATATATTCATTCTTTTCATATTTTTCAATCAATTATAAAATATTTATTCACATTCATTGCAATAACTATTATCTACTATGTCCGAATCACTTAAAATGTTTTTACTTGAAGAAGAGTCTGAATCGCTATCCGACAGATTTCTCACAAATTTCTTCACAATATCTTTTATCGGTCCATCTTTCTTCCAATAAATATTCTCTATTTTTTCAATGTGTTTGTTCACAGTGTTTTTTCCATTCATTTTGTGTTACTTTTAAAATAGTTTCTTTAAGCAATACTTGTAAATTGTTCAAATAGATAAAATACTAATCTCAGTGTCATTAAGCGATTTCCCCTCACGTTTTATCTTTTTAACTGATGACGCTGAAACCTCTATCGCTTCCGCAGTTCTCTTCATTGCATTTGAAATTGGTATTTTTAGAGAATTTGCGGTTTTTCTTCTTCAAAAAATGCCGTAAGATTGTGGACTATTGCCCATGCTTGCGAATGCAAAGTCTTTCCACTTTTAAATGTAGTCATTTTTCAACTAGACAAACTCCACAAAGTGTTCAACACAGTACAAGTTACTTCACAGCTTTAAAAATCACAAAATGCGAGCGCCTAGTATTGACCCCAGTGCAAAGCGAAATGCGGCGACTTTCGTCGGTTCTATCTGCGCCAAATCGAAAAAAGCGCCTTCCGTCACACCTAAAATGCAGTGGAATAACCTGTTTCCATAGCGACCGCCACCAAAACGTCTGCTGTCAGGGGACTTCCTCGTGGCGGTAGGGCAGTTCTTGATTGGGGCGATCGGACGTGACGTCATACAGCTTTGGGAGCTTCCAGCAAGAAACAATTTCCTTAACTCATCTCTGTCTCAGTGGATGATATCTGGCAATACTAAGTGCACGACTATTATATACAAGAGATACGAAGAATATTAATCAGTTATTTCATTAATATTAATTTATTTGATTAAAATAATAATACATAATGAAACATTAATTGATTAATAAGAAGTTGTGAAATCAATCTTCATTTTATCCTTATATGAACCTCTAGGTATAAAGTTTATGAATAATTTGTAGAAGTAATCTTTTAAAATTCCTGCAATTTTTTTTCTGTATAAAAAAAACATATGGACCAGAGAAAGTGATTAAGACTGTTGATGCTAATAAATGGTGGAGAAGTATAACAAGAGCATGTGATATTTTTTTACTTTTGCAAGACTTTTGCAAGTTAATTGCACATCTCTAAACATGCCCTTCAAGCAGTACTGCAATAAAGAGAATATGCTCTAATTTTTCATTTGTGCCTTCAAAGACTCGAAACAGGTTGGGAATAGATAGTGTTTCAAAATTTGTTTATTGCTATGCAATGTTGAAAATCTTTTCATAATTAAAGATATAATTTAATATGAGCTATACTGTTTTTTAAATATTTGTATTATATAGTAATTAATATACCTTGTATCTTCAAATTACTATCAAATTACTATTGTTCTGATTTTGATAGATAGTAAAATTCGTATTATTACTCTGACTTTGTTAAAAATTAACTGAAGCATAAGAATTAGTTGTATAATAGTTATGACTGTTTAAACCAAAGTCAGTGAGTTATTTTATTGTTATTTACTCTCTCCTTTCTCATGTTCTGCATTCATAGTATTAACTAAAAAAGTATTTTACTAAAACAATACAAACTTAATAACATACGTAACGAACACTCTTTAATGACAGTGGTGAATTTTGTTTACAATCTGGCTTCCTGCGCTTCACATAATTTTTCACGCAAAACATTTTTTGGCCAGATCTAAATATTTTATCTGTGGATGTAAAACAAGCAGTCGGGCATATTGGAGCGATACAATACTTACAACTATTCGGAAGTTTGGAATTGAAGAAACAATTATAATTTTCTAAACTTTCCGAATATAACCAAACTTATGCATTAGTTCTCCAATGACGGAAGCCTTGGCAGAACATTGTGACGTCATATTCCATGCGCGCCAAAATGGACCGTTTTCTCGTGACAGTCAGAAAGGCAAACTTTGACTGCTAATAAAACATGAAATACAGCTCGGAGAATAAAATTTTTTAAACCATTGTCCGTTTTGAAACATTTCGAATCAAACAGAAAAATAAAAAAAAGAGGCCGGAATTGTCCATTTGAAGTTCTAGTGCTTTGAAGTATATAAGTAGCAGTCGCTTATATAGGCCCTGGGCAATGATATTTAATGCGTTTTGGAGACGAATCAGCATTTAAGAAAAATATTTGAAACATGAGGCATTTGTCTAAGTGAAACCTTTGGAATTTGATGCTATCCAAATATGCTCTATTTGAAATATTTCCAAAAGTTCTTAAAAGAGGTTAATGATTTCTTAAAAAAATGTTTATCTATAAAAAATATCGAATTCAAGAGAACAATAATTTCGGTGCACAGCGTATGTTTAAGTACAATTGCTATAACTATATTGAATTTACATAAAAATATTAAGGATGATTATAATAACGCAATACGTAATTTTATCTTTATTCTTTTTCAGGTCATCAAAATCATTGAAATATCAATCGATTTTGCAGAAGATTCAAATCCATATTAAATTTTACAAAAATATGCTTCATGAACTTGAAATGGGTGTACGCAAATTGAACTTTTCTGGGAAATTGGTGAAGTCTTTGCCCTCTCTCAAAGAGCGTACCATTAATCTGACAGCCATTAATTTATGTCAAAATATGAAACTTAAAAATTGCATCATATTTGAGTCTGAACTGCAACGATTGCATGATGATAGGAGTGAGAAAATAACTCACTGTAATAGATTAATTATCCAGCTATCGACTGATATTTGTGAGAAAATTCCTCTTCCACTTGAATTAAAAAAGTTATTGATTGCTCGCTTCCAGGCAGTAGTTCTGCAGCTGCTCAGTTGGAACAGGCTACAAGACAAATTTGATCTTTCACCGCTTTTCGCTGATAGTCTTTTAACTCCCTCGGATTGGACTGTGGAAGGAAGATTGGACGAAAAGAAGATTGCGGTACGCTTAGTCCAAGACGAAAGAATTCCAGCTTGCCAACGCTTTAAAATGGCGTGTTTTCATTGCTTAGAATCCTTTATATATTCCTTGTGGAATCAAGTTTCAGTTTCTGAAGATCTGTTTCGTGGTGGATGTATGTTAGTTGAGATTTGGTCAAAAAAAATGGCTGGGGATGAACGTTTTCTGGATATGCGCTATTTTTGGGGTGAATTATATTTTGAAGGAGTAAACGAAGGTTCGGTGTCAACTGTGTTTCATTCCTGGGATCAAGCGCGAATAAGTGAAACACCAATCGAGGCAATTTTAGCAGTTGCATATATTGACCAACGTCAAAGAAATTTAATGTATTTTGACAAATTATCATTACCTGCCCCTTGCATGGATATTTTATACTTTGTGTTAACGCGGTTACCTAAAGAAGATGCGTTCGTTGTTTTCAGAATTATTCTGCCCCGTTATAATATACTTGTATCGTTCTTACAATGGCCGTACCTGGATATCTTGATACCAATCATTAAAGAGTTATGGAGCATTTTACCTGTAGTAAAATACGGAGAACTTTTATTAATCCTAGCACATAACTATTCCGATGAACCTGGCAATAGTATTAGAGGAATTGGTTATGTGGACTACGATTATGGAAATTTAATGATAGAGCTGTTGGAAGAATCTCCAGATCATTTCAAGCGTTACTTATTTAGCGATAATCACCAGACAGATACAAATCCCGTTAAAATATTATACATTGTGATCAGAAAAAATAATCTTTATTATCGAAATATAAAAATATTTCACCGTATTTGGCGTCATGTTACATTTGAAGAGAGAAGATCTTTTTTAAAGTCGGAGTATGGAGAATTATTTTGTTGCTGTTTGGCTAGGAAAGAAAATTTGGAATTACTGGACTCTTTGCTGAGAGAATGTTTGCCTAAAGATGAAGTAGCTAGGTTTCAAAATAAAATTTCGGAGAGAATTCTAAACGAGGTTGATGAAGGGTCCTTTAATTAAAGGTTAAATCGAGAACTCTAAAAAGAAAAAATTTTCTATTTCTCAAAATATATTATTTGTAAAAAAATCATTGATACTGACCTAAATGAATAAATGAGGACTCAGCGTTTTAATTACGTTGCAATTATTTAAATATTTATCTATTTAAATATATTATTTTGTATTACTGACACGTGATTGTATCATTTTCATAGTTTATACTATACAGGATGTTTAGATAATATTACAATGAATATAATTAATGCTTGAAAAAAAAATTATTTCTTTAATGTTCTAACAGGTTGTTTATTTCTTTTTTTGGACAAAATATAAGAAGGTATTTTTTAATTATTATTGGTAGTTTAATCTCCCTGTTACCCATTTCTATACATAATATTTATTTCAGGTTTGCATTGAGAAATCAGTATTTTTTTTCAGTTCACAGCATATTAGGCAAATGGTGTCACATCAGTGGAACTTTAACAAATATGAATAAAAGACTTTTCCTTGATACCCGTCTCTTTCGTCATTTCCCCCATGAAATTTATAGGAAGAGTCGGCCCACCTAATCGGGTATAGCGGATGTTCGCGTACCCTGTTTATGTGCGTAAAATATTATGAAACAAAAACGAACTCAATGAATTTAACATTGAACATACCCGTTTCATTGCATAGCGTAATGTATCGTCTGAAGCAATATATCTTCAATAAATCAAATTTATATATACGTTTATATAACACTAATATAGTGAGTGCATTTAATTTTTATAACAGTTATTATAATTGCCATGAAATTCAAAATATTTCTACAGTTTGAAATTAAATTTTTTTTATCAGTAACAACATAAATAGTTGATTAAATATATCATTAATTGGATGTAGAAATATCCTCCTTCTTTAGGATAAAAATGCAGAGCTACCTGACCAGGCAAGGAAATGATGTCCTTTCCTGATATAGTTTTGTATTCTGACGGAGATTTTAGAAACCGGTTGATATATTTAACAAAATATTTTCACTGAACTTATAAAGCATTATTTTTAATTTTTGAATATTTAATACAACGGGTTCAGCTAATATTTTATAATATGTTTATATAGTATTACAGTGCTATTTTATCACTTTGTCAGTCTCTAAATTACAACATTACCAAATAAATGAGTCTGCATAAATAACCTTTAAACTGTTTAATTCATGTAATAAGGCACACAAAATAGTTAGAAGGAAAAATTATATACAGAATTTTAGAATATTCTTCAATTAAATAGTCATTCGCTTTAGAATAAAATATTAGAGGAAAATGGATATTCGTTTCATACATTTGCCCCTACAATATACAGTATGTCCCAGATAATGTGAACAGAGAAAGATTTTTTGGTCGTAGATCCATACTTCTAATTGCAAATATGCTTTAAATAAGGTAGGAAGTTATGAAATAGTAATTTAAATTATGTACCGTATTGTTGTGGAAAGTTAACAAAATGAAATTTTTATACAGCCTCTCTATCAAAAAAGTCAAATTACAAAAAATGTTACCCATGCAGTATTTAATTTAACTGAAATTTTTTTTGGCTCTAGTACGATCAAATTTGACATAGTTATTACTAATTAAAAATTTCATTGGGAAATAAAGTGACATCTACAAATCCAATTCGGTTGCATACAGTTATTAGAACTTTTACAACTTCTTCAAATTTATTTTATGCAGATAACTTATTATGTCATTAATTATTTTAATAATGAATAAAAAACCTGTATCAACTTTGAGCTTTTAAAAGTATACATTTACAGAGCTACCATACCGTTTAGTATTATAAAAGTGCCACTAAAATTATTCCTTAACTTCAGTAAACGTGTATTTTAAACAAAATACTTTTTTCTTTAGATTTTGTATAAACGAAGAGCAAAATTGACAATTTTCAAATTTAGAAATATAGCTGAGCAATATACAATTCCATATAACTATTCAAAATCTTGAATATTATTCCCAAATCATGCAACAGCTACTTTATATTCCTTGACCCCCCCCCCCCCCCCACCAAAAATAAAAATGTTTTTAAAGATATTCGGACACAGTGTTATTATAATAAATCAAAATGCTGCTTTCAAGATATTAACTTGCAACTTCTTAATAAAATGGCTTTATTAGTTCATAACACCCTGTCAAATGCAGAGAAGGGGTTGGGTAGGAATATACATTTTAAAATATTTTTCAGTTCTGAAATTCTTATTGCTCATTTTTTCCAAATATGTGGATGAAAAAGACCCATTTTATATCAGAAGAACGAGGTATATCAATACATAATTCACCACTGGGTTATATAGTGTATATAAAATTAAACGGGATAAAATAAACCAAGAAATCACTAATTATTTAAGGTTGTTGATGTTTAATATTAATGCATCAACATTTTAATAATGAATAAAAAACCTGTATAAACTTTGAGATTTTAAAAGTGTTCATTAAAGTATTCTTATCGGGTGAAAAATCGGGTGAATTCAAAAGTATTCTTATGGGGCTAGCCCGTCTTGGGCCCGCCATATAAATATACTCATAATTTGGGAATAACTCGAGATCCGTTGTATCTAGAAAGATTATATCATATTTAGCATATGATTGTAACTATTCAAAATCTTGTGTATTATTCCCAGATTATGCAACAGTTACTATATATTCCTTGCCCCCCCCCCCCCAAAAAAAAAATTGCTTTTAAAAATATTTGGACACAATGTTATTATAATAAATCAAAATGCTGCTTGTAAGGCATTAACTTGCAAAAGTTAATGACTTTAACTTTCTAATAAAATGGCTTAATTAATTCATATTTATCAATAGAACAACACCCCCCCCCCCTGTTAAATGGTGGGAAGGAGTGGAGAATGAATAAACATTTTAAACACAATTTTGAAACATTTTCACACTCAATTCCTCACTGATCAAAAATATTATTACTTTGACATAATTAAAAGGATCAAAGAACGAAGTTTCAAAGAGCTAAATAGAATCTATAGGACCATAATTTCTTCATATTTAAAATTATTTTTAATTTTTTAAATATGTGTTATGAAATTTCTTATTATGTTGTTGCATCCCAAAATTTAATATTTTCACAATTTCAATTTTTAACATAATGGAATGATATCTTCGCATTCTAATTTAAAAAAAAAAGTATTACTTTGAATCTTTTATGAATTTACGCGGCGACTCATTATATATGTTTTTTTTTATTATTTAAAATATCATTCTTTGCTTTACATATTCATCAGACAGTGAGAAACTTTAGACTTCTTCATTTTCAAGATATGGAAAAAAGCCAGAGTTGAAAACAAAAATCAGTTTTTTTCCCATTTTTTTCCCATCGCATTTTAATTGCTCAATTTCATTTGATACATTACATATACAGTTAAGGACTTTTTTGAAATGTTTAACGAGTATTTTTTTAATGTACATACAAAAGCAGTTAATACTAAAAGAAAGTGTTAAAAGTAATTGTTTCTGCTACAATTCTCAAGAAAAATTATATTTACGGCCATACACTGTATTTATTTTTATAAGTCTGGAAAAATACAGCTCAGCAAAAAATATCAATTTTAAATGTGCACTTACTGATATTTATAGAAGCAAGGTTCACAAATATCAGATTCTGATAAACTAAATAAACTGATGTTAGAAGTTGGAACAGAGGTTAGACAGACTTTTAGTCGCAAGCGCAATGTTAGTCCAACGCACCGATTCTAAATGCATTCTAACCTCAGAGGAGAGATACGAAGAATATTAATCAGTTATTTCATTAATATTAATTTGTTTAATTAAAATAATAAAACATAATGAAACATTAATTGATTAATAAGAAGTTGTGAAATCAATCTTCATTTTATCCTCATTTGGACCTCTAGGTATAAATTTCATGAATAACTTATAAAAGAAATCTTTTAAAATTCCTGCAATTTTTTTTGTATGAAAAAAAACATATGGACTGGATAAAGTGATTAAGACTCTTGATGCTAATAAATGGCGGAGAAGTATAGCAAGAGCATTTGAATTTTTTTTTACTTTTGCAAGTTGCTTGCACATCTCTAAACATGCCCTTCAAGCAGTACTGCAATAGAGAGAATATGCTCTAATTTTTCATTTCTGCATTCAAAGATTCGAAACAGGCTGGAAATAGGTAGTGTTTCAAAATTTGTTTATCGCTATGCAATGTTGAAACCCTACCACGTAACAACCACGTCGGATGCTACTGTTCTATCGCCACGAGAAAGTCTCTGAACAGGGTTGCCGCAAGTAGACGAGTCGAAGAAAGGAGGGAGAAAGGCTTAAAATCGACTGCAACATTTAGCAAATCAAGCGCACTTCGTTAAGCGGAGAATCCGTTTCGTTTATCATGATGTACTAAAAGAAAATAGTAAATGTTTTTTATCCGACAGTTAAACAAAATGTTTCGTATTAAATGACATTAAATTATAAATTAACTTAAAAATTCCTCGTCATCTATACTCAGAAAATAATTTGTTATTATAGGCGGCAGCGGCTACGGGAAGCCGTCAAATCTATTAGAACAAAGTAGTTTTAGATATTTTCTTTTAGGTTCGGGCGATTCTGGGAGAGAAAAGCTTACAATTTAAAACTAGAATTTATATCATTTTGTTTAAAACTAAATTTCGAATTAAATGAAAATTATTACAGTTTTCAATCAGCAAGTTACACAATTATTAGGCAGCAAAAAGGAAAAAATAAATGATAAATAAGCAAAATTATGACTTATTCATTATATTATTCATTCAATATATTCATTCTTTTCATATTTTTCAATCAATTATAAAATATTTATTCACATTCATTGCAATAACTATTATCTACTATGTCCGAATCACTTAAAATGTTTTTACTTGAAGAAGAGTCTGAATCGCTATCCGACAGATTTCTCACAAATTTCTTCACAATATCTTTTATCGGTCCATCTTTCTTCCAATAAATATTCTCTATTTTTTCAATGTGTTTGTTCACAGTGTTTTTTCCATTCATTTTGTGTTACTTTTAAAATAGTTTCTTTAAGCAATACTTGTAAATTGTTCAAATAGATAAAATACTAATCTCAGTGTCATTAAGCGATTTCCCCTCACGTTTTATCTTTTTAACTGATGACGCTGAAACCTCTATCGCTTCCGCAGTTCTCTTCATTGCATTTGAAATTGGTATTTTTAGAGAATTTGCGGTTTTTCTTCTTCAAAAAATGCCGTAAGATAGAGGACTATTGCCCATGCTTGCGAATGCAAAGTCTTTCCACTTTTAAATGTAGTCATTTTTCAACTAGACAAAATCCACAAAGTGTTCAACACAGTACAAGTTACTTCACAGCTTTAAAAATCACAAAATGCGAGCGCCTAATATTGACCCCAGTGCAAAGCGAAATGCGGCGACTTTCGTCGGTTCTATCTGCGCCAAATCGAAAAAAGCGCTTTCCGTCACACTTAAAATGCATCTGGACGAGCCGGACGGCCTGGGGCTTTCACACTTAAAATGCAGTGGAATAACCTGTTTCCATAGCGACCGCCACCAAAACGTCTGCTGTCTGTGGACTTTCTCGTGGCGGTAGGGCAGTACTTGATTGGGGCAATCGGAAGTGACGTCATACAGCTTTGGGAGCTTCCAGCAAGGAACAATTTCCTCAACTCCTCTCTGTCTCGGTGGATGAAATCTGGCAATACTGAGTGCACAGACTATTATATCCTAACGTTTGGATAGAGTCATCTCTAAAGACCCTTGTACTGGTAGCTTTAGTTTTGTTGAGTACAGTTTCATTCTGCAGTTTGCATTGTGAAAGCAAGGTCGTGTGCTTCGTGTTTTACAGTTTATGTTTTGGGATACAGATACAGTTGGATACCGATACATTTCTTCAACTCTTAGGTAAGTTCATTTTTAAGTGTTTTGAATAGGCTGTTGATGTAAGGTATAAAAATTATATTTATATAAATTTACAGTTGGATAGTGTTTTATAATCAATGCTTTATGCATGATATAACTTTCTTATTAACACTTTACATATTTGAAAAGTGTGAAATTTGTTCTTCAGACGGTCTGTCGGTCACATGGGAATGTAAATGATATGTAAAAGCTTAATATGCAAAACTAAAATAATCAAACTTGAAATATTATGTATAAATAAATTATTTACAATAATGAACAACATATATTCATTTAAATATAAACACATTATACTCCTTTTTAACAATATAAAATAAATGAGTATTAAGATAGTTTTATATAAGGAGAATGTATATTAGATAAATCTAAGAAATATAGCTCAAATAAACAAAATATACATACCCGATTAATAATATCATTTAATTAGTTTTGGATTGAACCCGGGTTGAAAACGATAAATTGCTTAAAAATCTTAGGAAATATTCAAATTATCCCATAAAATATATAAAAAAATATCAGCAAAATATATGTTCGGTAGTTTTAAAAATAAAAATTTAAATAATATTGACACCCATATAATACGACGAAGGGAGTTAGAACCCACTTCAAAATGAAATATGATATCCATCTTTTTTTTGCCAGAGTTCATACCGGGATTTTCTATTTAGTGTTGTATCCGTTCTAAAACCGCTTTATTTTTGCGTACTTTCAGTGCATCTATATTCTGCTCCAACGCAATTATAATATTTTTGAGTTTAAATGATCATCAAACTTTGATTATTCCTACAGAGAAGCCTAATTTTAACGTATGCAGCATGTAAACACATCAAGCTCTAAGATGAGTTGTATAAAAAGTGCTGAATTTTTTTAAAGCAAAATTATTTAGCACTGGAGTCTGGAATATAGGTGATATGAATGAAATATTCATTGATATTACATGAAGAAGCAGACGATTTTATAGTATTGCTTTTTTAATGAAGTTTTAAGCATGGAGTCAAAAAGTACTTTTACGTCCATGATTTTAAATTTGAAAGTAAAATAAGTTTTTGTAGTAATTAGCGGATAAATGACCAAATTCCCACTTAATGCCGTAACGTTATGAGTTTTGGAATAAATGTTCACAGATGATGAACTCCGTGATCTGTTCAGAGGAGTATTGGAAGTATAAAAATTAAGTTATTTGAGGAATATAGATTGAGAAAATATTCTTATTTAGTGATGAAAACTATTTAAATATAAACTTATGCAGAAAGTAAGCATGTGTTAACAAGAATATTTGAAAATTAAATTAATATTTAACTTATATACATTTTGAATCCTCATAGAATGAGTTTGATCGGATTGGATTTCTGTGACAATTGGGTTGCAATTACTTTATTTGATACAACAGCAAGGTGTTGTATTTATTTTATGTATTTTTTATAATTTTTAAATTATGGGTTCTTCAATAATGAGTATAATTAGCCAGTATTTTTTCATAACTGTAGGATAGAATACAGAATATAGGGAGATAAATATAAATTCAAAGTTAAAAGAATTTTGAAAATGTAGGAATATCCTTTATTGTTTGACTTTTACTTTGTATTGAGCAAATAATTTATTTTTACTAAATTGGCAGTTTAAGGGTGAGCGTCAGTCTTTTTCGGCCTATAGTTGGCGCAATGACATTTTATGTCAAATGAGGATAGCACGCCAATTCTGGCTTCTCATTTATTGTCACCCAACAAAACCCAGCCAAACGGGAATGATGCGTAATAAAACCGTACTTGAACTTGTTTCTTGGAATTTCGTTTGTGGTCAGGCAGCTGTATTCTCCGAAGGGAAAAGAAAAGAGCCCCTTTCAGTGGGGGATGTTCCCTGGGAAACTCATCTGGTGACTGAAAGTGCACTAGGAAGAATACTGGCATAGTAAAGAAATCGCTAATTTCGATGCAAACAGCTAATCTATATAAGTAAAATTGAAAAACTGTCTGTCTGTCTCATCATCAAGGGAGAATGGCTGAACCGAATTTAATGAAATTTTGTGGGTAGCCTTGAAATAGCTCCATTTAAAATTTAGTCTATGTTTCGAGTTTCTAAGACCAGGGTTTGTCTAGATATTAATTAAAAACGAACAATTAAATATAGCATTATGCAGACGATATTATTTCCGTCAATTTATTGGAAAAGAATTATATCATGTCACGTGGCAGGCGATTAAATCTTTTCCGATATAAAATAAATTTCACAGATGTTGCACTTTTGATTGGATTATATCAATTACGGTCTTCACATTATTATTATTGATATTTTCGGAGATTATTGATATTTTCAATATATTACGTCATTGTTTTATTTTAGCAAAAATTGTTGAAACTTATATTGTAAGTAGTGCGGATAATATTCTACAAACGCACGGGTATCTTCTAATCTACGAGAATATAAGTAGTACAAGCATATTGACATATATTTTGACGTATATTGGCATACATTGGAATGAATTACGGTTTTTAGATTTAAAGATTACGGGATTATTGATATTTTCAATTTATTATGTCATCTGTTTAATTTTGGCAAAGATTTTAGAAACTCATATGTTGTAGTACATGTAATCTACTAATACACGGATATACTTTCTAATATTCGCGAATGTAAGTAGTACGGGTCCCATACAATTTTAGCGCTTTTATTTTGCATATATTGGTTCAATTTCATATTTTTTGTACATCCTGGTCCCGCAAACGGGACCAGGATATTTTATTCTTCAGATCTGTCCGTGAAGATAAGCTTGCATAGCGAGAAAAGATATTCTTAAATTTCTTTTTAGGAGCAAATATTTAAATTAACAATATGATTTAGTATGCTATAGGAATTTTCACATGATCGGGAATTTAAATTTCTTTATATTATATACTCCGTACAAAGAACGGGTATACTGCTAGTAAATGTATAAAATGAATAAATATGATAATAATTATTACAGTTTACTATACATTGATGATAATCTGAGATGGAATTCTCAGAATTTCATACATTTTTATTACATATAGTTGACTTTTTCAGATTCAATATCCAGTAAATACCATAATCAAAAATAACACATTTATTTGATGCATTTAGTCCGCTTTGCACCGTTCAAGAATTAAAAATGTTTCTTTCAGAATTATTTAGATCTTGTATTTTGAAAATGTAACATTTTGAGGATAATTTTGCCCTTTTGAATTCATTGTTTGATTATAGATTAATCGAAGTCATAAACATTCAAGTAATCTAATAGTGCGTATTATACAATTATATCTCTTTTCAGCTTTTAGTCTGTCTAAATATAAAATTTTATGGGGATGCTTTTATTTGTTCTGATGTTATCCTGTCTGTAATACAGACAGGAATAACGATATCCAATAACAACCGAACCATATTCAAGTGGTCATCAAACAGATGTCTTTGTAAAATTCACAAAATTAGAAAATTTCTGTACTCTAACAATGTTTGGATTTCGAATCGATGTATATAGTTATGTGCCACTCTAGATGTGTTCATTTTCTTTGAGACTTGGAACCCGTAGTAGTAGACAGACATCACTCGAGAGGGAGAGCCCGAACCCCAAATATTTCTTTTATTGAGTAAGAAGACATGAAAAATCAGAAACCATCAGAATCATCTGTAAAAGATCAGAATCGCCTGGCCGCAGTGTTTCTTTCAGGACATTTTAGCCGGTGGAGCGAATGATATTTTAGGGGGGGGGGGGGTTATTTGCCCTATATAAATATATCTAAATGCTGTCACATAAATAGAAACTAGGTTGACATAAAATGTCTTCCGGAGGTATGCCTGAAAGAAAACTGCCTGGACTGTCTCAGTCTTCCCCTAGAAACAATTTAGTATTTTCCCATGCTACAACCAATATTCTGCGAATTATCTTTCCTTTGCAATCGTAAATAATACTATTTGAAATTTATTTCGAATAATTCATATTTTAATCATGCCAGTGGCATAGTCTGGGGGCATGTAGTTTTAGTTTTTATAGAATGTATCTACACTTAGCTTGAATGTATCTACTCTTACACATTCGTTGCTGTTATGCTGTCACTTGGACATTACTATGCTGTCACAAACGTCAAAAATAAAAAATTTCGTAATTTTTTGTCGAATTTCAAAAAATTTTATCTACTAGTTTGATTTTATAACAAAGTCGGATATAAAGTTTCATGAAAATCCATAGTTGTGGTACCTATTGTGTACACAAGAAATAGACCACAGACTGACATCACTCTAAAAATAGTCAAAACGTATTCAGGAGGCACTAAAACCTATATTGGCATCAAAATTTCGAAATTGACAATTTTCGCGAAAACAATACTTTATACTATATTCAATGGTATAAGAAAGTAAATTTTACGGTTCAGTGGCATAACGCCAGGGCAAGCAGGAACTACAATGATGGGGGGGGGGGGGGGGGGGGAGCGGTCTTTCGAATCCAATTTCACACAAAATCCAATTTCACACAAAATAATTTTAGAAGGTTTGAGTATTCGGATTTATTACAGAATTACAAATCTTTTCAAAAGGCTAAAAATGCTTTAAAATTAAACTGCTACAAAAATAACTATAAAATAAAATTTTTGCTAAAAAAACCCAGCTTCTTACTTCAATATAGAAAGACAGTTCAGCCACACCAGCAAACGCAAGAACTGGATTTCCTGCATTTGAAACTGGTTCATACTAATTACTTCTTTTAATTTTACTTTATGTTGAATTATTAATAGCTATATTATATTAGGATAACCCACAAGTGACTTATCTACCAAATATTGAAAAGTTAGGTCAATTAGTTTTTTGAGCTAGACTGGATACATACACTGTATACTATTTTTAATGTGACAGACAAACATGCCAGTCACATTAAAAAGAGTACTCTAAACATATAGATCTGCAGAAAACTCATGTTGCAATTTTTAACACAATACCAATACTTTTTCTATATATTGTAGGGAAAGTAAAATTTAATTAAAGACAGTACATTAAAGTAACATTGACAAAAAAAAAAATTGTAATTATATTAATGGATTATATTAATGGCAATAAAATTTCAGGTACAGAAATTTTTGATTGCTGAAGAGAAAATTCAAAATTCCGTAGATATATTGATATTAAAAATTATTGAGGTTAAGTACAAAAGCAGAAGCAGTATGGGATGTTTAGGTGGCATGTTTTTGCATGAAAAAAAATTAAAGTAAGAAAGTTGATGTTGAAAGGAAGAGCCAAAAAAATTACTTGTTGCAGAAGAGGTCAGAATGACAGTATTATTAATGGCAATAAAATTTCAGGTACAGAAATGTTTGCTTGCTGAAGAGAAAATTCTAAATTCCATAGATATAAAGACTTAATTTATGAAGATCATATAGCCATACTGTCAAGGGCTAGCATCTTTCATGGAGGACATTGTTTCTAAAATAGAAACTTACATATAGCAATCAAGAACCATGAGTCAAAATAAAATTTTGATAACACATGTTGCTATTTATTATATCCAAAAATAACTAATTGCATTGAACTTGAAAGTTGATAATTATAATTTACCACTTCTGTTAATTTTATAAGCAATAGTAAAGAATTAACCACTAAATTTTTGCATCATGAATTTAAATAACTACAGAATTCCTAGAATACATATATTTTCAACTGCATACTTTTTACAGGCATTCAACAAAAAACCTCTCAATTCTAAAATATTGTATTGTAGAATATTCATGAAAAGAAAAAATTGCTAGTGTACTTATGTCAAATCTTTATCATTCAAGTTTCAGATTCACTTTACTTGATATGAAGAATATATCATAAGTATATAAGAAAAGACACTTGTATGCCCCTGATATCTGATACAGTTTCACATTAAAATTGCATTAATACTTATAGATAACATTAGTACGAATACATTCTTAATATGAATGGCGATGTTTTGATATGCAACTACCCATTCCCCAGATGCTCTTGAAAAGACTACTATAAAAAAAAAATTAACATCCACAAACACCAGTACTAACTTATAAAATACATCAGGCCTGTGAATATTCAAATCACTTTTCATTAAGTGATTTGAAGTCATAAAAATATCTCCCTTATGCATAAAAAATAATTTGTATTCAGTTAATAAATTTTAAGCCCTGTTAATATTATATACTTTGTTAAGTACGGGTTAATGTTAATGAATGCCTATTTTCCTTTAGACTATCAATTTTCTACGATCATTATAAATTTTTATACCAACATGTTTATATATTTCTGAGTTAGTGTTCGTAAGTTTAACTAAATTACTGATGTGCAATTACTAATTCTTCACAATAGCAACATTTGAACTTACTGTTGGAAAAATTTTAGAATTACATTTTATGCAACTATGATTCGACATGTGGCTGGATAGCAATTGGTTTTAGCTTGAAAGATGAAAAAAATGCATATATTAACTTCAATACCTAAAACAGTAACGTGGTCTTATTTCTTTGGGTTATATATAACATAATTTGTCTTAACTATTTTCTGAAAAATTTATATGTTCAATCATAATGGTTAATTTTTAACGTATTATGATTTAAACAGTTTTTACAAAGTTTACACGAACAGTTTGTATACTAGCTTTGAAAAAAATGTACCATATTCACTTTCAAAATACTATTTTATATTAACAAGTGAAAAAAGGTAAACAGTAAAAGTTAATATTTTACAAAGGGGAAACATATGGATGCAATTGAAAAAATTAGCACAATTTACTTCGCAGCAGATTGTTGAATTTTGAAGAAAATAAATAACACAGATATGCAATTTAACATTTTATTGAGACGGCAAATCTTAACATTTATACAGATTTCTTAGTATTTTGAATAGTCATAGATGCAATTATAGATCATTTAATACATATTTTAAATAATCTGTTATGAGTCATGACGAATCTCTAATTGATGAGGTTCAAACAATCTGAAAAGAGTAACCTGAAAGATCAAGGTATGATTAAATACAATTAAAATAATAATGAAATTTCAATATATATTTCACACTTTCAAAAATGTCATATTTTGAAACTAATAATTATTTTGATATGAAATTTTCAGCCCCATACACTAGTACTTTTAAAAACTAGAACTGCAATTTGATGCAAAAACATTCTTTGTAACACTGTACAACATAGTTGAAAAGTGTTTATATATAACTCTGTTCATTCATTCTGTCTGTCCATTCGTACGATAACTGCCATAAAAATGACTTTATCAAAATCAAATTTTAGTATGTTGTTCAGACAGTTTGTGGGACATATGGGAATATAAATGAATAATATTACCCAATTAGTTTTGGATTGAACCCGGGTTGAAAAAGTGAAATACATTATACCCTCTAGGACTTAAGCAAAGTTAAAATTCACAAATTGCTTTGAAAATTTCAGAAAATATTCAAATAAAAAAAAATTTAGCAAAATCTGCTTGGTAGTTTTTAAAATAAAATTTAAAATAATAATGGCACCCATATTATATGAAGAAATCACATGAGCCACTTGAAAATAAAATATTGCATCCAACTTATTTCCCAATGTAAAATTCGTGATTTAAAGTTCTTTTAAATTTATATTTAGTTTTGCATCCATCCTAAAACAGCTTATTTTTTGTGTAATTTGTGACAGCAATATGGTTCACCATGTTGGACAATGTATAGGCAAATGATGGTGTATCAAGTGCCTGGCTATTTGTAATAAATATTGCATATTTGCACTGTATGCATTTTAATATTTAAATTCAACTCTATGTTTAAAAGGTCTTCAGCATAATGAATTATATAACCTGATGAAAAATAACTTAAATTTTGCTATTCTAAATCTGTAAATTGTAATGGTGATAAAGATATTTCTCAAATTATACAGCTTGACACAAGATTAAAAATTTGAAATTTAAATAGAGATACTTTTCAAATTATACAGTTTGACACAAAATTATAAATTTTCATATAAAACTTGAACTTTCAATATAGAAAATGGTCTCAACTTAAGGAAAATCCTAATTCAGTAATTGTAAGAGTCCATCAAAAGGAGAAGTGAAAAGAACACATTTTTCAAAATAAGCAATTTGGCACAAAATTAAAATTTGTCATATAAAATTGGAAAGTATTTATAACTTATATAACAGTAGATAATGGTAAATTGCAATAGAATCCACCACCAGCAGAAGGGAGATTGAGATATTTTTAAATTATACAATTTGCAACAAAATTATAAATTTTCATATAAAACTTGAACTTTCAATACAGAAAATGAGTCCATTGTATGAGTCCATCAAAAGTAGGAGTGAGAAGAACATCTATATATACTAATTGCCAAGTGTCCGTCTGTCTGTCTGTCACGCTTTTTTTAGGCACTTCCCGAATAGATAGAGACTTGCAATTTGGTACACGACTCGGTCGTTCGATAAAACCACCTGGAATTTTTCGAAAACATTCTATAGAAGGGGTGCCCCACACCAAAACGTTCGAAAAGTGAAATGATGGGAAGCATGTTTTGCGATGAGATAGACTTCAAATTTGGTGCATGGGTAAGCAGTTTGAAAAGGAAAAAGTGTACAATTTCAGATTTCGAATATTTTCTTGATATTTGGTTTATAAGCCAATCATCAGATAAAAAACTCAAGATGAACAGAGATTTTCAGAAATATTCATTTATGGGTCTGCTTCACAGAAAAACATTCGAAAGGGGAAGTGATAAATTAGCATGCTTCGGGATGAGATATAGACTTTAATTTGGTGTACGGGTAGATAGTTCTAAAGGAAGAAGTGTGCAATTTAAGTTTTCCAATATTTTCTTCTTTAGAGGTTCTGCATATCAAAATATTCGAGTTGCCGAATAAATATGAAACGTGAATTATTCAAAAATTTACATTATTCAGGTGTTGCTTATTGTGAGACCGTTGATATTCAACGGGTATTCGTCTAGTATTTTTTAAAATATACAATTCAGCACGAAATCAAAACTTGTCATATAAAACTGGAAAGTATGTATAACGAGTATAAATATCACAGTAGATAATGGTAAAATGTAGTAGAATCCGCCACAAGCAGAAGGGAGATGAAGAAACATTTCAAATTATATATACAGTTTGGAACAAAATTTTAAATTTTCGTATAAAACTTGAACTTTCAATATAGAAAATGGTCACAATTTGAAGAAAATCCTAATTTGGTAATGGACAATTCCGATTTTTTTTAAATGATCTTAAAATCAATTGATATTTATAGAGAATTTTTTTCTGATTTCAAATATCCAAGCGAAAATCTCATAAAATAATTATTTATTTAAATATCAAGAAATGAAAAAGAGCAAAATCTACTCAAACACAAAACGGCTCATGATTGGCTGTGACGTCACACGGCCTGTTTGACCTGTGATGCAACATTCTACTATGTGCTGTTTCTACTGAGATATTTGTAAGTAGTTGGCGTCTAATTTTGTTTACAATTTGTTTTTAATTGTTTTACCCATTTGTTCTTGGTCTGCTTGAGTTTAAATTATGTGTTCCTTATTTAATTTTATTGTAAACATGGATTCTGGTTTTGTTAAAGGGCAATTGGACAATTTGTCTAAGATCGATTTTACTGTGATGGTGCTCTCTTTCAGAAATAATAAATATTTTGTGACAGCTGAAACTCGAGATGTAAACTTGATACCCTTTTCTTGAAGGTTTATAACAATAATAATAATAATAATAATAATAATTATTATTATTTTGTGAATTACATTTACGTTTAAGATATCTGTGGTGGAAATCGGAGCATTACGAAAAATGCAAACACTTTGGATGCCAATTTCTCCGAATGTGATAGATAAAAATGTACATATTATTTTGTTGTTTCGTTGGTTCAGATTATGAATACATGAAATAATTTTAATACTTTGGAACTTTTTTAGAAAACACTTAAAGCGTCTATCCGAGCAAGTGGTTTTTAATTTTTCCTACTTTCACTCAAACTTCAAAAGATAGATATAAATAGTAAGCGACAAAAATATGTATTAGTAAATTTAGTTTCTGAATCTACTTTTTGAGAAAAAAAAGCTAATATATTGAACCTTACTGACTTAGTTTTCGAGTAATCATCTTGACAAGTCGAAGAAGATTGAAAAATGTTCATTTTACAAGTTTGTAATGCTTATATCTTAAAAACTAAAAGTGCTAGCTATGAACAATAAGCAAGAATTTGAAGCTCTTTTAAAGTCTTGCAAGTGTATATAATTGGGTTTTGGATCGAGTGGTTCTAATTTCGATAGCTTAGTTACCTTGATAGCTTATAACCTTGATTTTCCATAGCTGGGAAAGTTGCAATATTTAAAATATCACGATTGCTGCAGCTCGGTGTTTTTACTTACTCCTTGGTGAAATATGGATGCACAAGGATGAGATATTTTATTTTTTTGGAAAAAATTATAAGTTTAAATAAACTTGAGGATTCTAAAGATGTTTAATGATTGGTGAGGTTTGAACATAATACATGGAAATATACATAATCCAGTAAGTAATTATGTGCCGCCAGACAAGTTTATAAATTAATTTGAATGTAAAATCTCGTCAGATATATTGTTAAGTTTAATATATATACTGCAAAGCAAGTTAAAAAAATTTCATTTTTTGAGAAAATTGCATATCTAGAGTCAGAGTATCCAGATGAAATCGGGACAAAAACTAAAAGTGCTAGCTGTAGCTAGGTATAAGCAGTTAGCAAGTAATTTGTAGCACTTTGAAGGCCTGTAAGCGAAACAAATGAGTGAAAAAAATGAACAAATTGAATCTTTATTTTACAAAATATTATTTACTTAAAACCATTTCGGCTCCCATCAGACTGGACGACCGACCACTGAATATATATATATATATATATATATACATATATATATTTTTGTAATGTTAAGGTGACCAATTTTTTTACAATGAAAAGGAGGACGAAAAAATTTAAGAAAAAAGTACAACGTAAATAAATGAAACATTTTATTAATTCAAACAAAAATACACTAATTATGGTTACATCCCTTTTAATTATTTACTTAAATGAGTATTTTTCCATTGAATGAATATTTTTTGTCAATATATCATTTTCTAACAGTAACAATATATTGGAAATTTCGGAGCAAGAAATATCCTTCATATTGAATTTCACCGTAAGTGCTGCAGCTAGAGTATCAACATTCAATCTTGATTTCTCACTTGTCCAAAAATCGTTACCAATTGAAAAAGAATTGAAATAATTTCGTATTTCCGTTAGAAGTAAACACGAAGTATAATATAAAGTAAACAAAGTGAAGTGCGCAATGGTGCGAGACAAATGCAAGACACGTGAAGTTCTCCTATGCACTGCGCATACGTTTCATAAACACGTCTTTCCGAACTAGAGCTCCTCTACTACCTATAGAGGAGCCTTATTCCGAACTGTACCGTCATATGACGCGTAACAGTTCGGCGCGGCATCTCTGAATACAGAGATTAACAGATTAGTTTTAAAATATCGAAAAGGAGGACAGGTAGGAGGACACTTTTTGAGGAAGGACAGAATCTACAAAAGAAGGACTGTCCTCCCTAAAGGAGGACGATTGGTCACCTTAGTAATGTGCTCCGTAATTTTTTGAGTGCAGCCTTTTACAGTTAAGTTTGTTATACAGTAAATTTAAACCAAAAGTTTAGATTGAGCGTTGTATTTTTTCTGGGAATTAAAAATAATATTTATGTATTTATGTTTATATGTATATATATTTTTTTGCATATATTTTTTATTATATGTATATATGATTTGTGAGGATTCTAAATATAATATCTAATAATTTATTTTTAAATTAAAAGCAGTTTTAAATTGTTTCTTATAATACATATTATATTTAAAAACCTATAATAAACAGTAAATTATTTATGATTCTGAATAGGTGAATGAATTTTAAATTATTTTCCATTTAATTTCTATTCCTTTTGTGCAATGTTTCAAATTTGTGATTCATTTTTTTAGATAAAATCTATTTTATAACTTTTCAAAAGCACATGTACTTAATGAAAATACTAAATTACAACTGCTCACTGCAGTATATACAGATATAAAAAAAATTTATGCAAGGAATTTTTTATATTCACTAAACTAACTGTGAACATCACACACTAAACCGGGTACAAAGTCAATAATCCACTTTGAGTCTCGCTTTAAATTCATTCATAATAGCAAAACTAAAAGTAGAGTGCCGAGCCAGTAGTGGACACAAGTAGTGGATTTTCAAAGTTTATTAAATCATAAAGAAATAACTTCTCATAAAATGGCTTTGAAAAGTGTATTATACAGTCACTGATTTATTATCATAATATATGTAATGAACACTCTTTAATGACAGTGGTGAATTTTGTTTACAATCTGGCTTCCTGCGCTTCACCTAACTTTTCACGAAAAACATTTTTTGGCACAGATATAAATATTTTATCTGATGATGGAAAACTAGGAGTCGGGCACATTGGAGAGATACAATACTTATAACTATTCGGAAGTTTGGGACAGAAGAAACAATTATAATTATCGGAACTTTACGAATGTAACCAAACTAATATACCAATTCTCAAAGACGAGAGCCGTGGACGAACCTGGTGATGTCACATTCTCTATGCGCCAAAATGGACCGTTTTCCTGCCACAATCAGAAAGGCGAATTTTGACTGCTAATAAAACGTGAAATACAGCTCGAAGAATAAAAATTTTTGTATTTTTGACCGTTTTGGAATGAATAAAAAATTTAAAAAAAGAGACCGGAATTGTCCATTGTACAAGTCCATCAAAAGCGGGAGTGAGAAAAACATATTTTTCAAAATATGCAATTCAACACAAAATCAAAACTTGTTATATAAAACTGGAAAGTATCTATAACGAGTATAAATATAACAGTAGATAAGGATAACAGAGACCGGAATTGTCCATTGTAAGAGTTCATCAAAAGCAGGAGCATGAAAAACATTTTTCAAAATATATTCAATTCAGCACGAATTAAAAACTTTTCATATAAAAATTGAAAATATTTATAACTTGAGTAAAAATATAACAGTAGATAATAGTATATTGTAATAGAATCCACCATAAGCAGAATGGAGATGAAGAAACATTTTAAATTATACAGTTTGGCACAAAATTAATTTTCATATATAGAACATGAAATTTCATTATAGAAAATATTCACAACTTGAAAAAAATTCTTGAAGGATATCGTCAGCTTAAAAACATACGCAAAAGTACACTATGAAAGTATTCTAATGAAGATACCATACAATTGAATTTTCAATTCTGTCATAATGTTTCCCTTATATTATATCCCTATGTGTGTATAAGGAAGGTTATATTTCACAGCAATGGTGAAATCCACAGAATTACGTGTTAAATCAAAGAAAAGTTTGGAAAGTTTACCTCTGTGTCAATTGTACCATCCACTTCTTGTTGATCTGAAATGAATCCAGTCTTTGGGTATTTTACATGTTTAGATTGGAGTAATGGAACATGACTTTGCGCATCACGGCTTCAAATTTCTCCAATTATCAACTTCATGCTGGGACTTTTCAAAATGTCCCTTTAACAAAGAGGATTTAAAATATTACAAACAAATTTTTGAAAACATTGAGAACAAAACTATCACTAAACTTGCACTCTGGTGTATGTATATATATATATATATATATCACAGTGTCTATTGAATTGCATTAAAAAAGTTCAGAGTTTTTTAAAAAGCGGTGAAATGGTTTTTTTTTATATGTAATTTTTGGTTAATATTGCATTGTTCTCAACATATTTTCATGGAGTGTTGATAAGTTGTTGCTAATTAAGAAATTAATTTAATCACAATTAAAAAAGAAATTTGTATTTATTAACTGCAAATGCAATGCAATTTGAAGTGTATTGATTATAATTATTTTATGCAGTACAACTCAATTCAATGAATATAAATAAGAAAATAAAGAAAACAGCAATTTAATTAAACAGATTAAAAAATTAGGGCATATAATGCATATATATCTTAAATCAGGGTTCGTACGCCTCCTGGAAATCCTTGAAAACTCCTGGATTTTCCGATTTTTATATAAGGGCCCTTGAAAACTCCTTATTTTTTTTATTTTAGCTCTAAACTCCTTGAAATCGTAAAATACTCCTGGAAAATTGACGTTTTCACTTTTATTTCTCAATATAATCAATAGGTGGCGCCACCAAAATAACGATATTTCGAATTAGCGTTGGAAATCTCTCATCTTTACAACACTGTCTTATAATTCTTCATTCTTGTCATAGGTGGCGCCACCGAAGTAACGGAAAACGTTAGAATCATTTCGTTTCTTTGTCGTTGTAGTTGTATAGGTATACTACCTTGGTTTAGAAATTTTGTTGAAGCTGACACAAAGCCTTTGTTTTTTATACTTATATTTTCCCTCAAAAATGCCTGGAGGAAAGTGTGTATTCAATGATAATTGGTTGGAAATGGATGACTACAGAGAATGGTTACTGAAAACTTCATCGCGGGATAAAGCCGAATGCTGTTGGTGCAAGAAAAAAATCGATGTTTCTAACATGGGTGAAGCAGCATTGAAGTGCCATATAAAAGGAAAGAAACATCAGAGTTTCAAAGTTTTGGCTGAAAAATCGAAAAACATTTCTTTGAAAGACTATTTTTCATCACCCTATCGTAGTACCTCTAGAATTGCAAGTGATCCAGATGAGCAAATCCAAAGTATTGCTCCACGTGTTCTGAAGGCTTCGGAAACTTTAGATAATTCTCTCACCACCAGTGATCACTTAAAAGCTGAAATATTATGGACACTTAAGGTTCAAAGCAGCCGTTATTCATATAAATCTTGTGAAAATACAAATGTCATATTTCGACGCATGTTTCCAGATAGTGAGATCGCCCAGAAGTTCACTTGTGGAGAAAAGAAATGCGCATATTTGTCTGTATTTGGGATTGCACCATATTTTGCTACATGTCTGAAACAAAAAGTGAAAAATGAAAGTGGATTTGTTCTTTTATTTGATGAAAGTATGAATAATTATATGCAAACTAAGCAATTAGATTGCCATGTTCGATTTTGGGATCATAATCACGTGGTATCACGATATTATTCTTCAGATTTTTTGGGTCATGCAACAGCAGACATACTTTTTGAAAATATTAATGAAAAGTGTGCAGAGCTGGGGTCATGCAATTTACTGCAATTATCAATGGACGGACCAAATGTTAATTGGAAAGTATTTGATTTAATGTATGAGCATTTAAAACAAGAAGGTAGTTCTAACTTATTAAATATAGGTAGTTGTGGTATACATATTATGCACAATTCTTTTAGTTTAGGATGTACTGTATTTCCTGAAATTGAACAAATGGCAAGTGCACTATATCGCCTTTTTAAAGATTCTCCAGCTCGGCGAGAGGATTTTGCTTCAATTAGTGAAAATCCAAAATTCCCCATAAAATTTTGCAAGAATCGATGGGTAGAAAATTCAAGTGTATTTAACAGATTATTAGAAATTCTTCCTCAAGTTAAAATTTATGTGTCCAAAGTAATTAATAAGAATTTCACTAATCCCGGAAACAAAAGTTTTGAAACAATTCAAACTAGTGTTAACGATAAGTTATTTATTATAAAATGTAATTTTCTTATTTTTATTGTGAAGGAAATAGAACCTTTTATGACTTCATATCAAACTGATAAACCAATGTTGCCTTTTATGGCATATGACCTATATAATTTGATCAAAAATTTAATGCTAAAATTTATGAAAGAAGAACAAGTTCCAGCTTCTATGATAAAGCTTCTAAGTATTGATGTGGAGGATTCATCTTTGCATAAAGATGCAAGCAAAATTGATGTTGGATTCATTGCCAAAAAAATTATAAAAGACGTTGTTAAAAAGAAATCTGCTAATGTTGAGAAACAGTTAATGGAATTTTATATTAACTGTAGGGCATTTTTGATCAAAATGGTTAAAAAGTTATTAGAGAGATGTCCTTTAAAGTACAATCTTGTAAGGAACATGTCATGTTTAGATCCTCGTACTTTAATTGACGATAAAAAAATAAATATGACAAAAATCAATAATATCCTTATAGCCCTTACAGATTGTGGTAAGATAAAAGATACTAATTGTGATACTATAATTAAAGAATATAAGAGTTTTGTTGAGGATTTCAGTATTATGGATATAGGAAAGCGATTTAAACACTGTTGCCAAGACTCTTTTAATCCATTAACTGATAATGTTGATACATTTTTTTTTGAGCACCTTTCAAATAACTCAAAGTATTCTAATTTGTGGGTAGTGATAAAAAAGTTATTACTTCTTTCTCATGGACAAGCTACTGTAGAGAGAGGTTTTTCCATAAACAAAAATGTAATGGTTGAAAATTTAAAAAAAGAGTCTCTTGTTGCTAAGCGGATCATTGAAGATCACATTCGAAATATAGGTGGGCTTGAAAATATTGTGATTACAAAAGAACTTCTATTGTCTGGAGCAGGAGCTCGTCAGAAGTATTTGTTATATTTAGATGAACAAAAACAAGTACAGCCTGTCTCGACTGATAAAAAGAGAAAATTACTTGAACAGATTGAAGAGCTAAAAAGAAAGAAAATTTGTACAGAAAATGACATGGCTGAACTTACCAAATCATCTATAGATTATGCAGATAGGGCAGAAAAATCCTGTCAAATAACATTCATTGCCAAATCAAATGCCTGCCGACGCAGTGCACAGGATAAACAAATATTGCTACAGGATATTAAATGTGAATTAGATGCAAAATGCTTAGAGCTAAAAAATTGTTGATTTTTTCAGTACAAAATAATTTAATTTTGTTTACATAAATATTTATACATTAGTGATATTTAATAAATTATGAAGTATATTCTTACTATATTTTTTATTTTTTTGTACATGTGTGTTGCAATGTAATTTTTGTGATTTCTTCAAATAATGATTAAATCTACCTATTCTTCAGATAGTGATATAGCTGGTAGTATGTTTGTAAGCACAAATGCAAAAGATCTGATGATAGAACGAATCATATTCAGAATCGTAGTTTTGTTTTTGTTTTGCTGTAAAAAGGAAATAAAAAACTCCTGGAAAAATGCGCAAACCCTCCTGGAAAACTCCTTAAAACTCCTGGAAATAGGTTCCTGCAAAAGAGTATGAACCCTGTTAAATATTTTGGCAATATTTACTTTAATAATTTACTTTTATTAATAAATCAAGTTTAAGTTATAAAACTTTATTAAGTAACTTTTGATTTGATATGGCAGTAATTACGATCCATTTAGAAGTTATATTTTGCCTCACTAATTCTGCCCTTAGTGCTAATTATTTACGGAACAGATTGGATATAAAGAATTAGCTGCGGGAATTTTACTCCCGACAGCGGAAAAACTGATACATTGTTATTCGCCTAATGTGAACCACAATTTATGTAAACACACTGATGAAAATGTATTTATTGAATAAACTAAAATTTGCATGTTTGAAAGAGCTCTGCATATCCAATCGTATGCTTTTTGGAAAGTGCTGTAGATGTAAAAACATTTATTTTTACATAAAAAACATTTTTACACTCAGGGCAACATTTTTTTAGTACTACTAATACATGAAATAGTTGTACTGCACAAATGCTGGAAAATTAATACTTTGTATATTCTAACAGCAACAGAAATTAAATCCGCGATGGTTTGTTTATGTTTCACAAGAAAATAAAGCATATTCAAAGAGAAAAAAATTTGCACTACTTACGCTTGATTTCTTTCAATCGTCTGTTCCTTTGAGATTTCGACATTTTGCCGCGCTTCTTCGATTTATTTTTATTACTTGTTGAGGTTTTTAAAAGGATCGGTATAATGGTATGCATATTCTAAAGGAAATATAATTAAACATAATCAAATAAATTGCTATAAAGAAAGACAAGACGTGACTTTAAGGGTACTCAATCTGTATTGAATGTCAACACATTGATAGGGTTACTCTAAATTTCATCTTGGCGTCAATCGTTTTCTTGGCATCTTTTGAACAGAAACTTGAAGACAAAGCTGCAGTCCTCAGTGATGTACATTTGGACCACTTACTCAAATTTATAGAATAAGAAATTACCTTTCCGTGATTATGGTATTATTTTATATGATCTGTTGTTGTACTTAATAGCGTATTAGAAGGAATAGCCATTTAAAAACATTCATTAAAAATAAAAAGAGTCGATATGAATTAAATTACGACAACAGATGGCAGCACCAAAAATATTTTGAATTAAAATAATAAATATATTCTATATTTTATTGAGAATTAAATTTAGTGTTAATCTAATCTAAGCATTGCATTTTATTTTTTAGAGAAAAATTCGCAATTGTTTGAGTAGAATTTTGGCGATACAAGTGTCCCGCGAATGCTAACAAAGCGCGGATAGGGCAGAAGATTTACTGACGCTCACCCTTAAATGAATATTTCAAGCCTTTCGTCAAGGAAATGCATACAATGCAGGGCTGCTCATCTTATGCCAGCGCCACCTAGATTATTGTCTCAAACGATATTGGTGTTTTCTTAATATGAAATTTTAACTCCACCATGAGTCATTCCGACTTAAAAATTCGAATATGAATATTTATGATATGTACTTGAAAGACTTGCTCCCTGTTGTATCTTCAATTTCCCGATTTTAACACTTTAAAACATATTTAAAATGTGTTTATGACTTTGTTCATTCTGTCTGTCTGTTCGTATGATAAATTCCGTAAACCTGAATTTATCAAAATGAAATTTTAATGTGTTATTGAGACGGTCTGTGGAACATTTAGGAATGTAAATGATTAATATCACCCAATTTGTTTTAGATTGAACCGGGTTGAAAAAATGAAATGCATTGAACATTATGGAACCTAAAACATTTTTTAAGGGAAGTTAAAATTTCATCGAAAATTTTAGGAAATATTCAAATTATCCCATAATATATATAAAAATATATCACCAAAATACATTGAGCAGTTTTTTAAATAAAATGTTAAATAATATTGACTCCGACATAATATGACGAGGTCACTTAGGACCCACTTCAAAATTAAATATGGCAACCATCTTTTTCCCCAGAGTAAAAATAGTTATATTTAAAGTTCTTTTAAATTTATATTTAGTCTTGCATCCGTCCTGAAACCGCTTTATTTTTGCATTTTTTCTGTACATCTATATTCTGCGCCAACGCAGTTACAAATTTTTGAATTCAAATATTCATCAAATTTTAATTATTTCTGCAACGAATCCTAATTTTATTAAAGTAAATTGTAAACAACTGATTGTAAGATGAGTTGTATAAGAATTGCTGCTAGAAAGTACTTTTATCTCCATGGTTTTAATTCTCCATATAAAAAAAATTATTGCAGTTTTGTGATAATTAAAAAAATATTGTCTCTGAATGTATCTTTTTTTTAGAGATATTTATATAAAATTACATTTGGAAAGTGTTTTGTAATCATTGCTTTATGCATGATATATCTTTCTTATTAACACTTTACACAGTTGAAAAGTGTGACATTTTAGTATGTTGTTGAGATATTCTGTCAGACATATGGATATGTAAATGAATAATATCATCCAATTAGTTTTGGATTGAACCCCTGTTGAAAACCACAAATTGCTTCGAAAATGCTAGGAAATATTTAAATTATCCCATAAAATGAATAAATAAATATCAGCAAAATATGTTCGGAAGTTTTTAAAAAAAAATTTCAAATACTATTGACACCCATATAATATGACGAAGTCACATAAGACCAAATTCAAAATGAAATATGACATCCATCATTTTTTGTCAGAGTAAATATCCTGATCTTTAAATTTATATTTAATGTTGTATCCGTTCTAAAACCGCTTTATTTATGCGTACTATCTGTGCGTCTATATTCTACTCCAACGCAATTATAATATTTCTGAGTTTAAATGATCGTAAATCTTTGATTATTTCTACAGCGTAGCCTAATTTTAACGTATGCAGCATGTAAATACATCAAACTCTAAGATGAGTTGTATAAGGATTGCTGAATTTTTAATAAAAATCTGAATTATTATTTTTTTATATCTGTAACAAAAATGGGCATTTAAAAAATATTTGTTATTGTTAGAGATGAAAAAATGGCAACTAGCACTGCCTATTTGGCACCTAGAGTCAGAACTATAGGCGTCAAATGACGCCTCGTTCAAATTTTTAATTTCTAACACTGTCTAAGATGAGTTTTATAAGCAAAATTATTTAGCACTGGAGTATGAAATATAGGTGATCTGAATGAAACATTAATTGATTTTACATGGAGAAGCTGACGATTTATAGTATTGCCTTTTTCGATGAAGTTTTAAGTATGGAGTTAAAAAGTACTTTTACTTCCATGATTTTAAGAAAATAGGTTATTGTATTAATTAGCGGATAAATGATCAAATTCCCACTTAATGCCGCTACGCTATGAGTTTTGGAAAAAATTTTTCACAGGATGTGGAACTCTGATCTGTTCAGAGGAATATTGAAAGTATAAAAATTAAGTTATTTGAGGCATATAGATTGAGAAAATATTCTAATTTAGTGATGAAAACAATTTAAATATAAACTTATGCAGAAGATAAACAAATGTTAACATGAATATTCGAGAATTAAATTAATATTAAACTTATATACATTTTAAGTCCTCATAATATGAGTTTACAATTACTTGTGCAAAGAAAGCTAATAATTACGTTTAGAAATATTGTGCATCTTGAAATATTATTTTGAATTAATTTTGATCCCACACAACAAAATGGTATTGAATAAGATGGATTAAATATAATATGGATGAAATCTAAACCCAGGCATTCGACTTCACCTGCGAGGATGAGTCTTATGAATAGGGAATTTTTATGCATAATATCTACATTTTAGTTCTCTGCAGAGAATTGTAAAAATTAGTATCTTTACAAGAAAATTATATACGCAGTAATGCTACAAACATTAAAAGTTCCTTCAGTGAATGTTCTTTTGAGAGCCAGCCATAAGGAAAAAAACACCGTACTCTCAACCTTTCTTATAACCTGAATCGAGGGTTATAATTTAAAATTTTTGTTTCAGAGTTGCCAGATTTGGCGATTTATTGCAATTTGGCTACTTGTGGCCACATTTCAAATGTTAGACAATCTCCTCGATATAACGAATATTCTACGAGGTACTACGCGCTCCTTCTGGAAGCTTCTACAGAGAGTATATAAAAAAAGACATCACTCAATTGAAGGGCAGTGGACGTGATACGAGCTACATTGAATTGTGATATATATCTTTGTTTTGAGAATAGTATTGGCTGTTTTGTGAAATTAGCCAAGCATAATTGCCGTTTTACAGTACCTGGCTGTTTAGTGATCTCTTCAGATAGCTACCGAGCGATTTGTTGTTTACTGTTTCCTTTTAAGCTCTGCTTGTAAATAAACCTGTTACTTGAAACGTGTTAGTGGAATTTGGATTGATTCTTGTAACCACAGAGTACATCCATGATTCTAGAGTATATGTTGTGGCAGTAATATAATTTCCCCTCAATACTGGAATAAATTAAAATTGCTCAGTTCCTTTACCGTTTATGACTTTTAGCCTGAAAATAATAAATGAATCATGGATTGCTAACACAAAGATTGCTTTTACATTTTAAATCAGTTAAAATTTCTGATTAAGAAAAGACTAATCCAAGTTGTGCAATAATTATTTTCGTGTTTAGATATGCATATGGTTAGTTAAATAAAAAAAATCTCAACGAATTAACTACTTCATCACTTTGTAATATAAGCCTTATTATATGTGATAGCCACAATACCTATGGACAGGACCTTGGAAAGTAGGGGGGGGGGGGTCAATGGACGAATGTAGGTTTATATAGTGCTGCATTTCATTTCCCAAATTGAATTCCGTGGAAAAGTTATGTAACTGTCCAGGTAGTGGGTGTCGGTGAGTGTTATGACTGAATGATACATATAATATATATTGTATGGGGACCGGGATAGAACAGTTGATAAAATGAGAGGATGGCTTGCGGTACATCTGAGTTTGATTCTCGACGACTTACAAAACTATCTCCGTGTCTATGAAGAGTGTGGGCACGTTAAATATAGTCGTTAAAGTCCGAAAGCTCATCAGGAAGGTGTTAAATTAGGGTTGTCCCCAATTCACACAGAAAATTATCGGATTGCTTTTCTGTCTCAAGTGGGTTTCACATACCAGCAGAAACAGTTATATTACACTTTCGGGTAGGATAGGTGGTCTATTTGGGAAAAAATAGTGTATTGTTGAAGCATTAAATATTTTGTTAATAACACAGTATATAGGAAATGCAACAGACCCAAATCTTTAATAACAAGACAATTGAGAGTTGAACCTTTTAACTTCTCGGTTACAATCTGTCGTGCTTTTGAATTAACTTAGTAGTAATGATGGTAATAATGTTACCATTGAGTAGAGTTTTTACCTTTTCCTAAAAGTCTGGAATTCAAAACAATATTAAAACTTGTGCTTTGTATAGGAGTAAAAGTAATTCAGATGTATTACAATTTCAAAACGTAGAAAGCATTTTATGTAAGTGTGCACATTCTATGAATATTCAAAATTTTATACAGTTAAGAAAATTATTTTAAAATTATTTATGTTTTAAGTTGCAATGAAAGTAATACTTGCAATTAAAATAAAGTTACTTATTTTTTTAATTTTTAAAATTACTTATTATTTAATTTTTTAGCATTATAATCTTTGATTCTTTTTAAAAATAAGAAATATAGACATTCACGCTTGTACTATAACAATTTTAAAATCTATTTTAAATAATCAATTTTCAGACGTATCAAAACACTGTAGATATTTTTCAGGGCTTTACAATCTCTCACGGCACACATATTCACTCGCAGTTATAAATTCACTCGCATTTATAAAGTGACATTATCATTTAATCTTCCGCAAACAAAGATCATTTTTATATTTTCAAAACTCTTAGATCACGGAGTTTCATACTCTGCGAATTTCATAAGTTCTAATAAGTAGTTCATTCACAAGTCCATTTCGTTCCAAATATGCTCAGAAGAATGCACGTTAATTGGGAAATTCAGCGCCGACTTCAAATTGAGAGATAAACAACCATGCTGGATACTAGCCTGGGTAGAAAGAGTAGTAGCAGGAATCTAACCTGAGGTAAAAATGAGTCCACTTCAACAATAAGAGCTTGCAATTCCGTCTCAATAGCTTAAAGCTAGACGCACGACTGACGAGTTCGGAGATCCAGTGTTCAACTCCCGGTTGGGGTAGCAAGGTTCTTCACAATATCCTTTTTATTTCCATCTCGCCTCCTCGAGTCATTTTTCAGTGATGTCTTGACTCGTCAGTTTCATTCGATCCTTTCGGCGTTTTTTGAATCGAACACGTGACAGAATTTCTTTATATTTATTTATTTTTTAATACATCGAAATATGCATTTTGCAAGTTGTCTATTTCGTCGCATCCGAATATGAAAGATTAGCACAGTTCCTATAATATTAGAAAAGTGTTTGCCAATGTCTTCGCATTCTAACAAAAAATACAATTACTATTTTATTCAGTTTTCTGTGATTCGCCTAAAATTTAAATTTTCTTTAATAATATGCGTTTAATTCCGTTTCCCGTTCACCATCGTTATACAATGAGTTCGACGTTGCTATAAGAAAAGCTGTGTGCGTGTTTCAACTGCGTCAAAGCAGCCAATTTGAAGACTGAGTACCTTTGAATTATGTAAGTAGCAGTAGTTTATATAGGACCTGGACAATGATATTTAATGTATATAATTTGATCTTTCTTCTTTTGCAGGTCATCAAAACCACTGAAATATCAATCGATTTTACGGAAGATTCAAATCCACAATATTTTATACAAAAACATGCTACATGAACTGGAAATGGGTGCACGCACATTAAACTTTTCTGAGAAATTGGTTATGTCCCTGCCCTCACTCAAAGAGCGTGCCACTAATGCGACAGCCATTCATTTATGTCAAAATATGCAACTAAAAAAAGACTTCATATTTCAGTCTGAACTGCAACGACTGCATGATGATAGGACTGAGAAAATAACTCACTGTATTAGTTTAATTATCCAGCGATCGACTGATATTTGCGAGAAAATTCCTCTTCCTCTTGAATTAAAAAAGCTATTGATTGCTCGCTTCCAGTCAGTAGTTCTGCAGCTGCTCAGTTGGAACAGGCTACAAGCCAGATTTGATCTTTCACCACTTTTCGCAGATAGTCTTTTAACTCCCTCGGATTGGACTGCGGAAGGAAGATTGGACGAAAAGAAGATTGCGGTACGCTTAGTCCGAGACGAAAGAATCCCAGCTTGCCAACGCTTTAAAATGGCGTGTTTTCATTGCTTAGAACCCTTTATATATTCCTTGTGGAATCAAGTTTCAGCTTCTGAAGATTTGTTTCGTGGTGGATGTAAGTTAGTTGAGTTTTGGTGTAAAAAATTGGGTGGGCATGAAATGTATCTGGATATGCGCAATTTTTGGAGTGAATTATTTTTTGAAGGAGTAAGCGAAGGTTCAATGTCAACTGTGTTTCATTCCTGGGATCAAGCACGACTAAGTGAAACACCATCAAAAATATATCTAGTAGTTTTATCGATGATTGACAAACATCGAAGAAATTCAATGCATTTTGGCAAATTATCATCGCCGGCCTCTTACATGGATATTTTATACTTTATGTTAATGCGGTTACCTAAAGAAGATGCGTTCGCAGTTTTTATAATCATTCAGCCCCTTTGTAATATACTTGAATCGTTCTTACAATGGCCGTACCTGGATATCTTGATACCAATCATCAAAGCGTTGTGGAGCATTTTACCTGTCGTAAAATGCGGAGAACTTTTATTAATCCTAGCACACAACTATTCGGATGAACCTCGCAATAGTATTAGAGGAATTGGTTATGTGGACTACGATTATGGAAATTTAATGATAGAGCTGCTGGAAGAATCTCCGGATCATTTCAAGCGTTACTTATTTAGCGATACTCACCAGACAGATACAAATCCCGTTAAAATATTATATATTGTGATCAGAAAAAAGAATCTTAATTATCAAAATATAAAAATATTTCAACGTATTTGGTGTCATGTTACACTTGAAGAGAGAAGATCGTTTTTAAAATCGGAGTATGGTGAATTATTTTGTTGCTTTTTGGCTAGGAAAGAAAATTTGGAATTACTGGACTCTTTGTTGAAAGAATGTTTGCCCAAAGACGAAGTAGCTAGGTTTCAAAATAAAATTTCGGTGAGAATTCTAAACGAGGTTGATGATGGGTCCTTTTATTAAAGTTAAATCGAGAACTCTAAAAAGGAAAATTTTTCCATTTCTCAAAATATATTATTTGTAAAGAAATCATTGATACTGACCTGAATGAATAAATGTGTATTCAGCGTTTTACTTACGTTGCAATTATTTATCTATTGAAAAATCTTATTTTGTGTTACTGACATTTAATTGTATCATGTTCATAATTTATACTATAGAGGATATTATGCAGTACTACAATGAATATAATTAATGTTTAAAAAAAAATTCTTTAATGTTCTTACTGGTAGATTTTTTTTAGGGGGGGGGGCGGCAAAATATAAGAAGGTATTTTCAAATTATTATTGTCAGTTAAAACTCCTTATTAACTACTTGAATACACCATATTTATTTCAGGTTTGCGTTTAGAAATCAGTATTTTTGACAGTCCAAAGCATATGAGGACAGTGGTGGCACATGAGAACTTTAGAGGAACAAAGGTGAATATAAGGCATTTTCCCTAATACACGTCTCTTTCGTCATTTCCCCTCCATGAAATTTATAGACACATTCGGTCCCACCTACTCGGGTAGCGTATGTTCACGTACCCTGTTTATGTGTGTAGAATATTGTGAAACATAAACGAACTCAATGAATTCAACATTGAACTCCGTTTTATTACATAGCATAATATATCGTCTGAAGCAATATATCTTCAATAAATCAAATTTATATATTCGTTAATTTACTACTCTAGTGCATTTAACTTTTATAGCAGTTATTATAATTGTCAAAAACTCAAAATATTTCTACAGATTGAAATTAAAAATTCTTCATCAGAAACAACATAAAAAGTTGAATAAACATATCATTACTTGGAGGTAAAAACTTCCTTTTTCTTTAGGAAAAATATGCAGATCATCCGAGATAATGATATCCTTTTCTGTTGTAGTTGTTCTTTTTGTATTTTGACGGAGATTTTAGAAACCGGATGATATATTTAACAAAATACTTTCACTGAACTACTGACGCATCGTTTTAGTTTTTGAATATTTAATACAACAGTTTCAGCTGTTATTTTATAATATGTTTATATAGTTCTTCAGTGCTATTTTATCTCTTTGTCAGTTTCTACATTACAACATTACCAAATAAATTAATATTCTGCATAAATAACCTTTAAACAGTTTAATTCATGTAATAAGGCACACAAAATAGTTAGAAGGAAAAATTATAAATAGAATTTTAGAATATTCTTTTACTTTAATTTTGCATGCAGATATCTGATTAGAATTATAACTCTTCAAATTGCATTTTATTGGGTGTCATCCATTTCTTCTAAATTTATATACTTCTATTCTATTGGAGTTTCAATTCAGTAAATTGTTGATATCGCCTACCATTAGGCTAATTATTTATGTACTAAGAAAATATTCTTTTATATATTTCTATTTTTTGGCTGTGATTCTAGAATTATCATTTCTAGTTATCAGCAAATGAATTGTCATTCGCTTTAAAATAAAATACTAGATGAAAATACATGTTCGTTTCATACATTTGCCCCTACGATATACAGGATGTCTCATAGAATGTGAGCAGAGAAATATTTTTTTAACCGTTGGTCGTAGACCCATAATTCGAATTGCAAAAATGCTTTAAATAAGGTAGAAAGTTGCTAAATAGTTATTTAAACTCTGTACCGTATTATTGTAGAAAAATTAACAAAATTAATTTTTTATATAGCCTCTATCAAAAAAAGTCCAATTACAAAAATGTAACCCATACTGTATTTAATTTAACTGAAAAATTTTTTGGCTCTAATACGATAAAATTTGACATAGTTATCAAAATTAATAATCAAAAATTTCATTGGGAAATAAAGTGACATCTTCAAATCAATTTCGGCTGCATATAGTTATTAGAACTTTTACAACTTCTTCAAATTTATTTTATGCATATAAATTATTATGTCGATTCATACTTAATTTTAAGTATTTATGTAACTCTGCAACCTAACTAGATTTAATAATGGCTTAGTTCAGCAATGGCGAACTCAATGAGTTGATGATGATTTACGGCCAATGTAACCGATTTCTTAGAGATACAGCGAGGGAATACTATAGTCATTTCCGTAAAACAGGTACCCTTCTAAAGTTTTCATTCTGCGGCTGGTTTGTCGACTGCAGACAACAGGTTCGTTTAATCGTCGATATGGCTCAGGAAGACAACGAGAACTGACGGAAAATGATGAAAAATGTAGTTTAGCCTATTTCTCGTCTTATTCATATTCGAATGTTCGGGCCGTAACAACGTCCTTGATCTGCCCAAACACGCTATCTGCTGTACCGCGTTCAAGAGTTCTTACTGATTCGTCTGTCAGTGCTCTCAATCTGGTGGAAAAGTGCAGTGACAAAAATGTTTTAGAAAATTTTGAGTTTACTGAAAAGTCATGGGAAAGTAATCACAGACAGGCATTTTTATATTCCATTTCGATCAAATTTGAACTTATAAAAACCAAATGAAATACTGACAATATTTTTGTATTTTAACTTTTTCAATACAGGGTTATATAAAAAGGTAATTTTCTTAATTTTTTTTCAAAAATATGGTACAGTATATAAATTACTATTTCAAAACTTTTGACGCTATTTAAATTATTTTCGCAATTAGAACAATGGGTCTAGAACCAACGACTAAAAAGATCTTCCAATATTTATTTTCCATGTGACATCCTGTAAAGTATTGGATTAAAAAGACACCAACAATTGCATATTGATGGATTTACGTGTTTTATACATCCCTTAATACGGATGAAACACATTTAAAATTATAACTGCTCATTTTGTCTGTCTGAGTCTGTAGACACGCTATCTCACGAACAAATTGAGAGAATTAATTGGGTACGATTATTTTCATCGAGGTCTATTTATTTTCAGAATGATTAGATTAATTAAATTAAGGAAAAGCCCCCACTTTTACATAATTTGCAGAACATTAACATACTCCTTTCTTGAGATATTTCATGCTTTTGATCTAAATAGGAAAAATTCATAAAAATATAAATAATAAATATAATATGCTACGTAATGTGGAATTTCGAAACTAAGTAGGTGGCGCTGATGCTGAAGGGCATTTGAATAGGGAAATCTTGAAAGGAAATATTCTGTATTGTGTTTTGCTTGTGTAGTATTAGTGTGTTAAAGAAAATCTGAACACGTGCTAAGTTTAAAAGATCATTATTTCCTTTAATTTGAAGTTCTTGATGATTATTGTATTTATGATTTGATCGATCGTTATCTGAGGATTCGTATATTTTCTATTTGCATTTGATTCTTATATTTAGCACGTGCATATCTATTCCTTTCTATTTGCGTTTGATTCGTATATTTAGCACGTGCATTTCTATGCTTTCCTATATTTAGCATGTGGTAAGTTTTGATGAACATTATTAAAACTTTAATTTAAAGTTTGTGATGATTATTATATATATGATGCGATCGATCGTTATCTGAGAATTTATATATTTCATTTATATATTTACTGAATTATCAACCACAATTCTAAATTCGTCATGAACAACTAAACTAGTAAAATTTAATAAATTGAATTGATTCTAGTATTTCTATGATTACTGATACCTAAACGTTCTACTGAGTGCACTTAGTAATGTAAATTAATACTAAAATTTCTGATTTTAATTTTGCCCGGCCATTATATTTGTGTATGCATGGATATATAATGGTCGGTAGCTGAAAACAAATCTGTATTTGATAGATTTCACATGTCATTAAAAAAAAATCTTTTTAAACAAAGTTATAATAAAAACAGAATCTACTCTGCTGTTTACACTCTCAGAGCACTAATTTGCATGGTTGAGTAATTAACAATAAGAAATATATGAAATAAACAACAAATAAATAAATAATGCACGTTAACGTAATGACCCAAGATCGCAGTTATTTTGATTTCTAATTATGATAAAAAAGTCCATTAAGAGCCGTTTTGTCTGAAAGTTTGAAAATATTACAAGTCCAGTCTATCGAAATATATATGGAAGCCCTTCTGTCCAAATTGTGAAAAAAGACAAAAGAAAAAGTCCAATCGTGCTAGCAAAAAGTCGTTCTGTCTCAGAAAATCCCTATACCTTCCCTAAAGATTTTCATAAATTCCCTATCTTCAGTGGACAAAATAATTTCTAATTAGGAGCCTTCCTGTCCGGAGTCGTTTGTAAGGAACAGCACAAGACGAAAATCTCTCTACCCATTACCTCGGGGTGAAGTGAACTCGTCTCTGAAAAACTGCAATGCGATCAGGTCACGCTTGTCAGGTCTAGTCTAGTTCTAATAGTAAACATTCTTCTAGTAAAAATAAAATATATCATTCCAAAAGCAAATTAATATAGTAAATAGCTACTTAATTTGGTTTATGTTTATCTGCATAAATTCATAATTGATAGTTAATTTCTAATATGTCACTTCATGTGTTCATTCTCTATAACATAACAAGTCTTCATGTTATGTTATAGAGAATCTTGCATTTACCTTTCATACAAATACAAACCCAAGTTGCTTAAAATATTATTACAAATTAGAATTACAATTTATTCAAGTGATTTTTTGCTATCTTAGTCTCTTCTGTAATGTAACTGATAAATAATTTTAACAAAATTGAAACTGAGCAGTCAAATTCAAACATTGCCAAATCATTTTTTCTTTTTAAAGTGCAAAGGATACTTTGCCAGAATGTCTAGCCATTCTTTTTTAAGTTGTTGTCACACCTGGTCTTGGAAACTACAAAAGAGTAGATACTGATAGATAACTAAACAGTTACATACAGGTGTACCCACCCTGTGACAAAAGATTCAACAAAGTAATCTTCTCTTCAGAAATCATGAAAGAAATTAGAAGGATTGATTACAATGGGGCCACACACAGAGAAATTCTTTGGTTATCTTATTTGACGCATTTTAATGGATACAAAGGAACACACATGGCACCCTCAGTTTCTTTTCTATTATCCTAAGGATTTGGAAATAATTAGGAAACTGAAAGTAGCTGATAATACTTTCTTGACTGCCTTAAACCTTTTACACCTAAGGCTGGTATGATTCAGAAGCAGCCATTTTAGACAGTTTTACTTGGATGTGTTCCTGTAATATAAGGGTTCTTTATAGATAGTTATTTTACTTTGCACTTTGCATAATTATTGACTATCCGAACATAACCCCGTGGAGTTAACAAAGTTTGTTTTAGTTTAATGACGTTAAAACGTACATTTTTTTTCTCTATAGAGAATCGCAAAGAATAGTATCTTTACAAGAAAATTTCACATGCAGTAATGCTACAAACAATAAAAGTACCTTCAGTGAATGTCTTGCGAGCCATAAGGGAAAAACACAGTACTATCAACCTTTCCTATAACGTAAATCTAGGCTTGTAATTTCATAATTTTTGGTTCAGAGTAGTCAGATTTGGCGATTTATTGCAATTTGGCGACTTGTGACCATATTTCAAATGTTCGAGGACCTCCTCGATATAACGAATATTCTACGAGTTACGAGCCCCTTTTGGAAGTTTCTACAGAGAGTATATAAAAAGAGGTATCACTCAATTGGAGGGCAATTGACGTGATACGAGCTGCATTGAATTGCGATATATATCTATTATCTATATTTTGAGAATATTATTTGCTGTTTTGTGAAACTAGCCAAGCATAATTGCCGTTTTACTGTACTTGGCAGTTGTTTAGTGATCTCGTCAGATAGTTACCGAGCGATTTGCTGTTCATTGTTCCTGTTTAAGTTCTGCTTGTAAATAAACGTGTTACTTATTTGGATTGATTCTTGTATCCAGATAGAACATCCACGATTCCAGAGGATATGTTGTAGCAGTAATATAATTTCCCCTCAATACTGGAATAAATTAATATTTTTCAGCTTCTTTACCGTTTATGACTTTCAGTCTGAAAATAATAAATGAATCACCGATTTCTAACACAAAGATTGCTTTTACATTTTAAATCAATTAAAATTTCTGATTAAAAAGAAGATTAATCCAAATTATGCAATAATTATATTCGTGTTTATATATACATATGATTCATTAAATAAAAAAAAATCTCAACCAATTAACTACATCTTCACTTTGTAATATAAGCCTTACTATATGTGGTAACAGCAATACTTATAGACAGGATCTTGGGAGGGGGGTCAATGAATGAATATAGGGTTATATATTCTCGAAAACACCCAAAACAATCTCCGTGTCTATAAAGAGTATGGGCGCGATAAATATAGTCGTTAAAATCCGAGTTTCATAAGTTCTAAAGTAGTTAGTTCATTCACAAGTCCATTTCTTTCTGAATATGCTCAGAAGAATGCACGTTAATTGGAAACTTGCTTTTTTCCCCTCTCGTATTGTATTACTGTAATATTTATTGTTTATATATAGAGAGACACACGATTTACAATTCGATATCCTCATTTGAATAATCTTCATTTTTTTTCGGTGAATGTTTAATTTCTCAAGTAATAAAATAGTAGGAGGTGGTCAGTCAGGTTATCAGTTGCCCGCCAATCTAACATTAGAGAGTCGAGAATGCAGAGTCATCTTCGACAATAAGATCTTGCAATTTCGTCTCAATAGCTCAACGCTAGAGCAACGACTGGGCAGTTCGGAGATCCAGTGTTCGATTCCCTGTTGGGATAGCAAGGTTCTTTACAACATGATTTTTTTACAACTTCGCCTCTTCGAGTCATTTTTCAGTCACGTCCTGACTCGTGAGTTTTATTCGATACTTTCAGCGTTTTTTGAACCGAACCCGTAACACAATTTTTTTATTTATATTTATTTACTTTTTAATACATCGAAGTATGCATTTTGTAAGTTGTTTTTTTCGTCGTATCCAAATATGAAAGATCAGTACAGTTCCATAATTTTAGAAAATTATTTGCTGATGTCTTCGCATTCTAATAAAAAATACAATTTCGGTTTTATTCTTTTTTCTGTGAATCGCACAAAATTAAAATTTTCATCAATAAGGTGTGTTTAATTTCGTCTCCCGTTCCTCGTCGTTATACAATGAGCTCGGCGTTGCTATGGGAAAAGCTGTGTGTGTGTTTCAACGGTGACAAAACAGCCAATGGACAATTCCGATTTTTTTTAAAAGATCTTATAACAAATTGATATATAGAGAGAATTTTTTTCTGATTTCAAATATCCAAGCGGAAATCTCTTAATATAATTATTTATTTAAATATCAAGAAATGAAAAAGGGCAAAATCTACTCAAACACAAAACGGCCCGTGATTGGCTGTGACGTCACAATGCCTGTTCGATCTGTGATGTAACATTCTACTATGGGCTGTTTCTACTGACATATTTGCAAGTATAGTACGACTCCAGCGAGAAGGCATTTGGGTCACGTGATTTTGTACGAGTCCATTAGTTAAATTCAATGACAGGTAGAAACGTCTTAAGAAGAACGGGTTTCCAGAATTGGCGCCTTTAATGGGAATTAATTTATAATTTGTGCAGTACGTTAAAGAGGCTTTATATTTATAAGTACATTCAGTGTAAGTGTTGGGATATGGTGGAATTGTTTTCTTCACAATGATTAAAATTATTTATTACAATAATGGTTGTAAATGTTTTTTTAAAATTGAAGAGTTCGTGTTGTAATACTTTTCTTGTAACTTAAACTCTTTTATTTAGTGAGGAATGCACAACGTGACATACGCACATCTCTATATTTTTATCATTATATATTTTACTCTTTATATAACGCGTTTAACTTCTATCAAATATAGAGAAAATTTTTCAATGCAAATACATTTGCTGCCGTTGAAAATCATTTCAATAATATCTATGCATCAAATTTTATACAGTTACATATTTCATAAAGTATTAATATTTGTTCATTTTGAAATAAATTTTTTTAATTTAATTAATATTAAATATGTTATCTAAACATTATCCTTGCTTGTGTGCCACCATTTACAGTTCTGTATTAGAGCTTAGCTCTGCATGGCCATGTTATCTAAGGAATCTATAACCTCCCCCCCCCCCCCCCCGAGATACAAAATTTGGGAAATTATAAAAATATTTAAAACATTTAAAAAATAGATAAAATACTTATACTTTATATTTATTTATTTATTTTATATTATTTTATATATAAAATATTTAATAAATTGTATCATTGTCACCATTCTCGAAATCTGATTCTGCACTTTCAGTTGACTCTGAGTCATGTTCTGAAGAGGAGTCGGTGCCTACCACAAAACTTATTTCCTCTATGGTTTCTTCCACTAAATTGTCAATTTCTCAATATGTGTTGTCATCCACACTTGAAACTGTATTTCGATATTTCTCGGGTCTCTTTCTTTTACGTGGCGATCGGTGATTTACTTGATTCTTTCTTGATGCGTGCAATTGTTCTCATTGACACACCAGTTGCAGTGGCTGTTCTCTCCTGGGCCTGTTGGATGGGGATGCATAACTTTCCTGAAGTTGCTTCAGCCTGAAAAAAATCGAGAACTTTGTGGAGCACATTTCTTTCCTTGGAATGAATAACTTTTCCTTTAACAGACATTTTGTTGACAGAAGCAAGGTTCACAAATATCAGATTCTGATAAACTAAATAAACTGATGTTAGAAGTTGGAACAGAGGTTAGACAGACTTTTAGTCGCAAGCGCAATGCTAGTCCAACGCAACGATTCTAAATGCATTCTAACCTTAGAGGAGAGATACGAAGAATATTAATCAGTTATTTCATTAATATTAATTTATTTAATTAAAATAATAAAACATAATGAAATATTAATTGATTAATAAGAAGTTGTGAAATCAATCTTCATTTTATCCTTGCTATCATGCTATCCAAATATTATCCCTTTTATCATGCTATCCAAATATGCTCTATTTGAAATATTTCCAAAAGTTCTTAAAATGGGTTAATGATTTCTTAAAAAAAATATTTATCTATAAAAAATTTCAATTCTAGAGAGCAATAATTTTGGTACACAACAGTTTGTTTAAGTACAATTGCTATAACTATATAGAATTTACATGAAAATATTAAGGATGCTTATGATAACACAATTCGTAATTTTATCTTTATTCTTTTGCAGGTCATCAAAATCACTGAAATATCAATCGATTTTACAGAAGATTCAAATCCATATTATATTTTACAAAAACATGCTTCATGAACTTGAAATGAGTGTACGCAAATTGAACTTTTCTGGGAAATTGGTGAAGTCTTTGCCCTCACTCAAAGAGCGTACCATTAATCTGACAGCCATTCATTTATGTCAAAATATGAAACTTAAAAAAGACATCATATTTGAGTCTGAACTGCAACGATTGCATGATGACAGGAGTGAGAAAATAACTCACTGTAATAGATTAATTATCCAGTTATCGACTGATATTTGTGAGAAAATTCCTCTTCCACTTGAATTAAAAAAGCTATTGATTGCTCGCTTCCAGGCAGTAGTTCTGCAGCTGCTCAGTTGGAACAGGCTACAACAAGACAAATTTGATCTTTCACCGCTTTTCGCTGATAGTCTTTTAACTCCCTCGGATTGGACTGTGGAAGGAAGATTGGACGAAAAGAAGATTGCGGTACGCTTAGTCCGAGACGAAAGAATCCCAGCTTGCCAACGCTTTAAAATGGCGTGTTTTCATTGCTTAGAATCCTTTATTTATTCCTTGTGGAATCAAGTTTCAGTTTCTGAAGATCTGTTTCGTGGTGGATGTATGTTAGTTGAGATTTGGTCTAAAAAAATGGCTGGGGATGAACGTTTTCTGGATATGCGCTATTTTTGGGGTGAATTATATTTTGAAGGAGTAAACGAAGGTTCGGTGTCAACTGTGTTTCATTCCTGGGATCAAGCGCGACTAAGTGAAACGCCAATCGAGGCAATTTTAGCAGTTGCATATATTGACCAACGTCAAAGAAATTTAATGTATTTTGACAAATTATCATTACCTGCCCCTTGCATGGATATTTTATACTTTGTGTTAACGCGGTTACCTAAAGAAGATGCGGTCGTAGTTTTCAGAATTATTCTGCCCCGTTATAATATACTTGTATCGTTCTTACAATGGCCGTACCTGGATATCTTGATACCAATCATTAAAGAGTTATGGAGCATTTTACCTGTAGTAAAATTCGGAGAACTTTTATTAATCCTAGCACACAACTATTCCGATGAACCAGGCAATAGTATTAGAGGAATTGGTTATGTGGACTACGATTATGGAAATTTAATGATAGAGCTGTTGGAAGAATCTCCAGATCATTTCAAGCGTTACTTATTTAACGATAATCACCAGACAGATACAAATCCCGTTAAAATATTATACATTGTGATCAGAAAAAAGAATCTTAATTATCAAAATATAAAAATATTTCTCCGTATTTGGCGTCATGTTACATTTGAAGAGAGAAGATCTTTTTTAAAGTCGGAGTATGGAGAATTATTTTGTTGCTGTTTGGCTAGGAAAGAAAATTTGGAATTACTGGACTATTTGCTGAAAGAATGTTTGCCTAAAGATGAAGTGGCTAGGTTTCAAAATAAAATATCGGAGAGAATTCTAAACGAGGTTGATGAAGGGTCCTTTTATTAAAGGTTAAATCGAGAACTCTAAAAAAAAAAAATTTCCATTTCTCAAAATATATTATTTGCAGAAAAATCATTGATACTGACCTGAATGAATAAATGAGGATTCAGCGTTTTAATTACGTTGCAATTATTTATCTATTGAAATATATTATTTTGTATTACTGACACGTAATTGTATCATTTTCATAGTTTATACTATACAGGATGTTTAGATAATATTACAATGAATATAATTAATGTTTAAAAAATTTTTTTATTTCTTTAATGTTCTGACAGGTAGTTTATTTTTTTTTGGACAAAATATAAGAAGGTATTTTTTAATTATTATTGGTAGTTTAAACTCCCGGTTACCTATTTCTATACATAATATTTATTTCAGGTTTGCATTGAGAAATCAGTATTTTTTTTCAGTTCACAGCATATTAGGCAAATGGTGTCACATCAGTGGAACTTTAACAAATATGAATAAAAAACTTTTCCTTGATACCCGTCTCTTTCGTCATTTCCCCCATGAAGTTTATAGGAACAATCGGTCCCACCTAATCGGGTAGCGGATGTTCGCGTACCCTGTTTATGTGCGTAGAATATTATGAAACAAAAACGAATTCAATGAATTTAACATTGAACATACCCGTTTTATTGCATAGGGTAATATATCGTCTGAAGCAACATATCTTCAATATAAATCAAATTTATATATACGTTTATATACCACTAATATAGTGAGTGCATTTCACTTTTATAACAGTTATTATAATTGTCAAGAAATTCAAAATTTTTCTACAGCTTGAAATTAAATTTTTTTTATCAGTAACAACATAAATAGTTGATTAAATATATCATTAATTGAATGTGGAAATATCCTCTTCCTTTAGGATAAAAATGCTGAGCTACCTGACCAGGCAAGGAAATGATGTCCTTTCCTGATATAGTTTTGTATTTTGACGGAGATTTTAGAAACCGGTTGATATATTTAACGAAATATTTTCACTGAACTTATTAAGCATTATTTTTAATTTTTGAATATTTAATACAACAGGTTCAGCTAATATTTCATAATATGTTTACATAGTATTACAGTGCTATTTTATCACTTTGTCAGTCTCTAAATTACAACATTACCAAATAAATCAGCATTAAGCATAAATGACCTTTAAACTGTTTAATTCATGTAATAAGGCACACAAAATAGTTAGAAGGAAAAATTTTATACAGAGTTTTAGAATATTCTTCAAATAAATAGTCATTCGCTTTAAAATAATATATTAGATGAAAATGGATGTTCGTTTCATACATTTGCCCCTACAATATACAGTATGTCCCAGAGAATGTGAACAGAGAAAGATTTTTTGGTCGTTGATCCATACTTCTAATTGCAAATATGCTTTAAATAAGGTAGGAAGTTATGAAATAGTAATTTAAATTCTGTATCGCATTGTTGTATAAAGTTTACAAAATGAAATTTTTATACAGCCTCTCTATCAAAAAAAGTCAAATTACAAAAAATGTTACCCATACAGTATTCAATTTAACTGAAAATTTTTTTGGCTCTAATACGATCAAATTTGACATAGTTATTACTAATTAAAAATTTCATTGGGAAATAAAGTGACATCTACAAATCTAATTCGGTTGCATACAGTTATTAGAACTTTTACAACTTCTTCAAATTTATTTTATGCAGATAACTTATTATGTCATTAATATGTCGATTCATACTTAATTTTAAGCATTTAAGTAACTCTGCCAAATAAATTGATTTAATAATGGCGTAGTTCAATAATGGTAAACTCAATGAGCTGATGGTGATTTACGGCAAATGTAACCGATTTCTTAAAGATACAGTTAGGGAATATTATCGTCATTGGTACATATTTGCCACTACACAATTTCTTGATATTGTAAAGTAATTCATAAAAACTTCTTATGTTTTGGGTTAGTGCCGCTGATAGCATATATGAAAGCAGTAGCATAGCACGAACGTACAGAAAACATAAAATCTACTTAAATCAATGATAACTTGATGTCAGTTTTCAATTAAATGACATCATGCTGGGCCCCGAATAAGGATTGACGTAGAACTTCTGAAATTTTAAATCTCGAGGTAATTTTACCTTCTTCTCATTTGTTATCTCTGTATTACAATCTGCAACTTATTAATAATACTCCATGTTTCCATTTTAAATTCGAGAAAGATAAAATATCTGTAGCAACGAATAGTTGGTTGAATAATTCCGCTTTTTATTTAAGATATAGTAATTACATATATTTTCAATTATTATTGATTACATAAGAAATATACTTATATATAACCAATATTTATTGATTATATCTATTGCACAGTAATCGAAAATTTTAATTCAAAATAACTTAAAATTCTCGAAAATTTTTATAATAAATTTATATTTTAACAATATATGCCATTTCCTATTAACGACTTAAACGATGGTACAATATATGGTCCTTTCCTGTAAATAAGGGTAACACGTAACAATCAGATAATTGAAATGAACAAACACAATTTGAATATGACTTTACAGTCAATAGTGAATAAAAATTTTACTTCATAATGGAAAATAATGAATATTCATAATGGTCATGATTACTTCATAACGGTCTGAGCAGTGTGTAGCGGAAAGCATCTAAGTCTCGTATTTCCATCAAATTTGGTACACAAGTTCTTCGGGATCCGAATAGGTTAACTTCGCCGTTATGTCTTTAATTCGGAATTAGTTTCTTAGTTACTTAATGCTATTGTCCGATTCACAACGATTTTGTTTGATATATACACAATTCGATTCCTTAGTGGCCTAAAATACTTTCACAGAGTCTTCATCTTGACACCATCAAAAATATTGAAAAATTCTTTTTAAAAAAACAAAAACCGTGAATGGAATTCATGCATTTATTAGACGATTTTTAGTGAATTATAAAACATTTTTACTTTCCTTATATACATAATGTATAAGAAAATTATTGTGACAGGATCGAATTCGTGTTTTCGACGGGAGAGAACGATTCAGGTATCCCTGATCACGAATCAAACATTTTTGAGGTGATGTCTCTCTCTCTCTCTCTCTGTGTGTGTGTGTGTGTGAAAGTATATGTGTGTGTGTGTGTGTGTCAGTGAGTCTGTGGAGACGGTATCTCACGAACGAATGGAGCGATTCGAATGACATTTGGTACAAAAATCACAATCCATGAATAGTGGAAGCCTATTGTTTTTAAACGCAATCGAATGTTCAAAACCCCTCCCTAAATTTTCAAGTAAAATTTGGAAAAAATAATCAAAAAATCAAAATCTTTAATAAAGTTACGGAAATAGACATTTATTCTGTAATTTTTCTTTAGAAAACTATTGACATAAACTTTAGAACGCTAGCATGAACCGTTCTCGGGATATTGCACATTTTTCAATTGAATTTGTAAAAATACCCCATAAATTAAAAAATATATTAACTGTTGAGAAAGATGTTCACTTTTCATATGTAATATCATGCTTAAAATTTGGTGACATCATTCTTGTTGATCTAGCTCGTTCCATAAGAAAAGATACTTTGAGTAATACATATGTATAACGCCAATAGTCATTTATCTGCTATAAGACTAACTTATTTCTCCGTCCATAACGCTTGGCGAGATTTTGTCAAAGAATTTGCCGGAATATAGCCAACTTGGCGACTTTTTTAAATGTTGCCAAATTATTAACAAAAATCTCGCTAAATGGATAAAAATGACGATAAATCGATGAAAATGATGACTAATTAACGAAAATTCAATATCTTGGAAAGAATATAAGTATATACTATAAGAATAACCTATTTTTTTGCTGTAAAAGTAGTAAATTCATTGCATTATATAAGGAAGTCATGTGCTGCCGACATCAGATTTTTTTTTATGCTTTCAACTTCATTGATTTTCATGTTACGATTTACAGAAATTGATTTGCAATTTTTTATTCATATTTATTCCAGAAATGTACCACTGAATACTCAAGGAAAAAAATCATAAACCCATCCGTTAATTAATTATAAATGATTTACGTGATGCATATCTTTATTTTACATGATTATTCGATGCGTTTGAGTAAATTACGCAGGTCCTGGGACCGCTCGGAATCCCTTCAATATCGAAAATTAGGAACCACTGATTTTGTAGTCACTTCAGCTCTAGCCAATGGGAGCACGTAAAGACGCGACGTCACTTAGAGTTAAATGTCAGGAACGGCCCGGTAGACTCCAATGTTAAAGGATGCTAACAAAATTTATTTAATCATTTTTTTAAATTTAAAATATGAAATAAATACTCAAATAACATTAATTTTACTTGAACACAACTTAAATATGCAGTACAGGTTGTTTTTGGAAGGGTACATATATAATAAAACTGTATTCCCCTTTCTGAAAAATATAAATCAGCTGAAAGTTTCGTTTCGCTTTTTGAAACCAAGCAATGCTATTACAGGAGGCGATGTTATTTTTAATGAATTTTGTTTTAAATACACGAATTTACAGAAATATGTTCGGAAAGTTTTCTAAGCAAGCAATCATTCTAAAATTTTCATTATACACAAATAAACATCGCGTAATTTCTTTCAAAATGCATATAAATAAAGTTTTTTTCGATTATGTTATCTCTAATAATTGAAAATCAAAACAATAATTAAAACGCTAACACCAAGAATTTTATGTCTTTTTAGGGGGGGGGGGGGGGAGGGATGTACTTATGCCTAACTAGTAAACGATTTAAGTGATGCTTTTATAGTGAAGAACTTATTGCTAAACACTTGATTTTATTAGTTTTTTTATAGATCAAAAAGATAATTTATATCAAATCGAAATTCAATGTAAACATATAAAAATATAGAAAATAATCGTTTAACACACACGCACTATGATATACTTTCAGAATAATAAATGAAATGTATTATAGTATATTGATTCATGATGAAAAATATACGGGCAAGCTGTTTATTATCTTAAATCGTATCCCCCCCCCTCCATTTTTTGAATGTAATAAAATTTAATTAATAAAATGTAATGTAATAAAATTTAATTAATATAAAATGTGCGAGATTAAATCAGAACAATAATTAAAACGCTAACACTAAGTATTTTATGTCTTTTTAGGGGGGGGGGGAGGGATGTACTTATGCCTAACTAGTAAACGATTTAAGCGATGCTTTTATAGTGAGGAACTTATTGCTAAACACTTGATTTTATTAGTTTTTTTTAAATCAAAAAGATAATTTATATCAAATCGAAATTCAATGTAAACATATAAAAATATAAAAAATAATCGTTTAACACACACACTATGATATACTTTCAGAATAATAAATTAAATGTATTATAATATATTGATTCATGATGAAAAATATACGGGCAAGCTGTTTATTTTCTTAAATCGCACTCCTACCCCCTCCATTTTTTTAATGTAATGAAATTTAATTAATAAAATGTAATGTAATAAAATTTAATTAATCTAAAATGTGCGAGATTAAATCAAAACGATAATTAAAAAGCTAACACTAAGAATTTTATGTTTTTTTAGGGGGGGGGGGAGGGATGTACTTATGCCTAACTAGTAAACGATTTAAGTGATGCTTCTATAATCTATATGAATTTTGTTCACAATTTTGTACACAATTTGCATGCACATACATGTACACAACTTGTAATCTGATTTAAAACAGCGGTTCCCAACCTTTATCCCCTTGAAAACCCGCGTCTGTTTATTTTCTTAAATCGTACTCCTCCCTCCCCCCATTTTTTGAATGTAATAAAATTTAATTAATAAAATGTAATGTAATAAAATTTAACTAAAAAAATGTAATGTAATAAAATTTAATTAATATAAAATGTGCGAGATTTTGCAAAAATTACAAGAACATCATTAGAAAATATATAAAGATACAAATAACTTGCTGTAAAATTAAATGAATAAAAAGTACACTGTACTTTCGTCTTTTAAGATTTAAAAATCCTACATAATGGAACTTCATGAACTAAACTAATGTTTCATGAAAGAAGTGCATTTTCCCAAATTAATATAAATTTTACAATGTTGACTACTTTAAAAGAAAATTTTTGATTAAAATTTGCATTATTCAACTTTAAAAAAAGGAATATAAATAAATTTTGAAAATATAAATGTACTTTTAGTCATTAATTTCTTAATAAAAAATATCTTTGGTTTTATAAACGAATTTAAATGAGTCCTATTCTTCAATACTGAAATTTTTGCATGTATCTGAGGTTGGGAAACACGACTCTAAAATATACATTATATTACGAAATGAACACTTAATTATTCACATAAAAAAAGCTAGCATTGCCTGGTATTTAAGATGCAAATCTTTGATTAAAATTCTAGTTGAACTTGTAAGAAGTCTTCGAAACCAATGAATTGATCGTTATCTGACGATTCGTATATTTTCTATTTGCATTTGATTCTTATATTTAGAACGTGCATATCTGTTTCCTTCTATTTGCATTTGATTCGTATATTTAGCACGTGCATTTTTATTCCTTCCTATATTTAGCATTTGGTAACTTTTAATGAGCATTATTGATAATTGTTATATCGTGATAATTATTATATATATGATTCGATCAATCGTTATCTGAGAATTCATATATTTCATTTATATATTTATTGAATTATCAACCACAGGTCAGCATAAACAACTGAACTAGTAAAATGTATTAAATTGAATTGATTCCAGTATTTCTATGATTACTGATATTTAAAAGTTCTACTTAGTGCACTTAGTAATGTAAATTAACACTAAAATTTCTGATCTTAATTTTACACGACGTTAGATCTGTGTATGCAGGGATATATAATGGTCGGTAGCAGAATACAAACCTGTGGTTGTTAGATTTCACATGTCATTAAAGAAAAAAAAAACAAATATTTATTTAAACAAACTTAGTTATAATAAAAACAGAATCTACTATTCTGTTCACCCTCTTACAGCACTAATTTGCACAGTTGTGCAATTAACAATTAAAAATATATGAAATAAACAAATAATAAATAAATATCACACTTTAACGTACAGATCCACGATGGCAGTTACTTTGATACCCAATTATGAAAATAAAATAATGAAGTCCATTAAGAGCCGCTTTGTCTGAAAGTTTGAAAATTTTACTAGTCTATCGAAATATATATGGAAGCCTTTCTGTCGTGCTACCAAAAAGTCGTTCTGTCTCGGAAAATCCCTATATCTGCCCTAAAGATTTTCAAAAATTCCCTTTCTTCAGTGGCTAAAAAATTTCTAGAAGTCTTTCGAAGGACTCCGGAGCCGTTTGTAAGCAATAGCACAAGAGGAAAATGTCCATACCTATTACCACCGAGTGAAATGGATTCATCCGTGCAAATCTGCAGTGAAGGTCAGGTCACGTGGGTCAGCTCTAGTCTAGTTCTGTATTGAGTACCTGGGGGGGGGGGGTGTTCCACTCCTACTCCTCTGCCACGAACACTATCTGTGGAGGAGGAGTTGGAGTTGGAGTTTAGTTGCAGCGCGCGGCACAAGATGGTGCAAATCTGCAGTAACGGCCAGGTCACGTGGGTCAGCTCTAGCCTAGTTCTGTTGAGTACAGAAGCATTATTTTGAGCATTCTGCCGTTTGTGAGCACATGTTCGTGTGTCTCGTACGTATATGTATAATCTTTGGTTCTGTTGAGTACAGTAGCATTCTTTTGAGCATTCTGCCGTTTGCCCTGTGAGCGCATGTTCGTGTGTCTCGTGTTTTACAATTTATGGTTTGTGATCCATTTTTAACCCAGTTCCTCATTTACTTCTACATTTACCTTCTTAAAGTTGGATGCCAAGATATTTCTTCAATTCATAAGTAAGTTCAGTTTTTAAAGTTTTGAAAATATTCTGTTGATATAAGGTAAATATATATATATACATTATATATTCATTTCATTATATATATATATATATATATATATATATATATATATATAAATATATAAATAATGCAATGAATTTACTATTTTTACACAAAAAATTGGTTGTTCTTATAGTAGATACTTATATTCTTTACAAGGTTTTGAATTTTCGTTAATTAGTCGTTATTTTCATCGATTTAGCATCATTTTTATCCATTTGGCGAGATTTTCATTAATTTGGCAGCATTGAGGAAGTCGTCAAGATGGCGACATACCGCCAAATTCTTCGCCAAAATAACGCCAAGCGTTATGGACGGAGAAATAAGTTATTCTCATAGCAGATAAATGACTATTGGCGTTCAAATACAAATGTATTACTCAAAGTATCTTTTCTTATGAGTGGAACGAGCTAGATCCACGAGAATGATGTCACAAAATTTATCGCATGATGTTACATATGAAAAGCGAACACGTTTCTCAACAGTTCATATATTTTTTAATTTAAGGGATTTTTTTGTAAATTTATTTTAAAAATGTACAATATCTCGAGAACGGTTCATGTGAGCGGTCTGAAGTGTATGTCAATCGTATTCTGAGGAAAAATTACATAATAAATGTCTATTTTCGTAAATTTATTAAAAGTTTTGATTATTTGATGATTTTTTTAAAAATTTCACTCGGAAAATTTATGGGGTTTCTCTACATTCGATTGCTTTTAAAGACAATAGGCTTCCAGTATTCACGGATTGTGATTTTTGCACCAAATTTCATTCGAATCGCTCCATTCGTTAGTGAGATATCGTCTCGACAGTCTCACTGAAACACACACACAAAGACGTCATCTGAAAAATGTATGATTCGTGATCAGGGATGCTTGAAACGTGCTCTCCCGTTGAAAATTCGAATTTTCGACCCCGTCACAATACTTTCCTTATACATTATGTGTATAAGGAAAGTAAAATGTATCTTTTAAGTGCTTTATAGTTTTCACGTTATTCTTTAGAAAATTAATAATTTCTTTCTCTAGATGGCAACAGGCCAGTTAAGCAGATACATCAGATATATTCACATGATGTCTTGGTATATAATATTTTAATATTATATATATCTGCAGCGTAGTTCAAACTTTACTTTAACAGTAGAGAATATATTGCATGTAATCATCATTTTGGAAATACTCATTTTATTTCCATAGTTGTCTTCAAATCGTAACCCTCATAAAAAATTAAAGAAAAGTTCCCTTTATAAAATATTCTATTTGAAATATTATCCAATATTAGTATTATTTTCACTCGTAGAAGTTATTGACACTATTTTAAATTTTAGAGGGGGAAAAAATATGAATTTTTTATTTGCTCTAAAGAAGTTTTATATACAGAGTAAAAGGAATTTCCAAAGCAGAGTTTTCAAAATAATGAGTAAGATACATAATTAAATTAAAAAATTGGCGGTGGCTCCGGCCCGATGGAGCCGAAGTAGTTTTGTGTGAATAACATTTTGTAAAATGAAACTTATTTTTTGTACTATCGAAAAATAAACACATAACTCTGTCCAAAATCTGATTATGTATAAGTTTTTTTAAAAGGAGCTATGAAGTCCTGCTTATTGTTTTTAGATATCACTTCTATTTTGTGAGATATTAGCATTACAAACTTGAAAACTGTAAAATACATACCTTTTCAAATTGGTAAGACAATTAATTACTTGAAAACTATAAGAGCTTTTTAAAAAATAAATAGAGATTTAGAAACCAAATTGCTTTGTATATATTTTGTTAACATTTATGTCTATTTTTTATAATTTCTAAGCTATTTCGAGTGAAAGTATGAAAAAAAAATATTTCGGACAAGTACTTTACCCCCCCCCCCCCTTCCCCCAAAGAAAAAAGAAATAGAGTTCGATCCAAAATCCAATAATATACACGTGGAGGGGTTTTAATGAGCTACATATTCTTGTTTATTTTTTAAAACTAGCTCTTTTACTTTTTGAAATATATGTATTGCAATCTTAGTAAAAGGAGAAATTTTTTAATCTTATTTAACTTTACAAGACGATTACTCGATAACTATAAGAGATTTCTTAATAATAAATATAGATTTTATTACTAAATTTTCAAGTACATATTTATGTCGTTTACTATTTATATCTGTATTTTATAGTTTACTATATATTTCGAGTAACTGTTAGAAAAATGAAAAAAAAAATGCTTGCTCAAAGAGCTATTTTAGAATGCTTTTTTTTTTTGGAAATAAAAAGTTCAAAATATTAAAATAATGAAATTATTTTTATAAATTTATAATCCAGACCGTATTTCCGGCAAAACCAAAAACATTATTTATATTTTTATCTTTTAAGTTTGGAGTTCAAGAATCCAAAGTATTTACATTTATCTTAACGATCCGTTTTACCGGCAGAGAAACCCCATGTTATTTACATAAAAAAAAAAAAAACCGAATATGTGCGTCTTTATCCTTAAATGGCTGTATGCAATACCTTAGTGCAGAAAAGTTCGCAAAATTGTTTCTGGCAACCTGGAAATCATGGATTGTACAAGCAGGGCCTGATTAACCTAAAAATTTAGGGGAAGCACAACACTATATGGAGGACCCCATTTTGATTTGGAGAGCATTGCCAGAGAAAGGTTTTCAAACTAATTCCTCAAAAATTCTATTACAGTAACTGATCTGGCCAACTAACAGTTCGCATTAACAAACTGATTTTTTTTTTTAAATTGGTTCCCTGTATCAAAATTCCTGAACCCTAGTCCATTTTATTATTTAAGCACTGGTGGTCAATGATTACTTTTGCAATAAGTTCTAACTTAAATATTAACTGTCATGCCACCTTATTTCGTTAAGAGTTTACTAATCAAAATTATAATATGGACAATACAAATTTTGGGCTCAGACAACCAAAATATTTCCTTCTTTGCTTGTATGGAAAATATACTATTCACATTAACTATTTAACGAACAACTTAAATTAAGAAAAAGTGTAGATCGAGGATGTAATCTGGGGACCCTCTAAATCTTTTGAAGAAAAGCAAGAGTTTACAGTGCCTTTTCGGTAATCTGGTCCTGTGTACAACAATTATGTTCTGAGGAGAAATGAGACTATTTTAGCAAACGCCAGATGTCTTAACATCACTAATGGTTGGACGACTTTCTACTACAAACACTACATGAATGTATGTACTCCTTGATATTGCAATTTAAAACATTTATAACAATTGCGAGATTTATGTTTGAAACATGTAAGATGATGCAATGAAGCATTCTTGAAATATTTTTGTAATTATTAAGCCGAAAGATATGTCGCCCTTGTGAATTTGTTTTAAGTTAATTTCATTGACATGAAGAGTATTTCTTATATCTGTCAGGCTCTGTTTATGTGTATTTTAATGCAGAGATATGATTTTCATCCGTGCTTATATATTTACGAACGCTATTTCAGTATTTTATTAAATAATATTTAAATCGACCACTGTTTTGAACTTTGGTGAATTTGCATTGTACTTTTTTTTTCTTCCCTGAAAGACGATTTTGACGAAATTTTAATGCGCTTAAAATACTTTCTATTTCCAAAGCTGGTTCTTGTTCATTTGCTCAAACAAAGCGAACAAAAAGATCATCAGGGTTCACTCGTCAAATAGATAATTTAGTCCTCATATTAGGTGTAATTAGTAAAAACGCTCAAGACTCACCAGGGATGCATAAGATAGATCTTTTCTGGCCACCTAACGCGCTATTTAATAAGCTACTGGGATGATACTGTCATGTCCTAATTGAACTTGAACCATATAAATTCGAAAAGCAGTAACAAAAATTAATATATTTAATACATTATTTTATTTATTTATTAATATATTTAATACATTATAACCAAATGCTTTCACCTACGCTGTCTGATCTAAATACCTTGGCGAATGTAGGGTTATATAGTACTACATTTCATTTTCCAATTTGAATTCCGTGGAAAATGATGTAACTGTTTAACTAGTGGGTGTCGGTGTGTGTTATGACTCTCAAAACCCCACCATCGACGCTACTGCTTTAAACTAACCAAATAATTTATAAACAAAATAAATGATGCATAAAATATAAATAGTAGGGGGGCCGGGATAGCACAGTATATAAAATGAGAGGATCGCTTACGGCCCCGCTAACCGCTCAATGGAACTCAAATCTGCGGCAATCTGTTCCCTAGATGTCGCTGGTAAAAATGGTATGGTTGCAAGAATTCAGCTTTTAGCCCTGTTTTCACAGTCCCTTCTCCTAATTGGACTGTCCATCATCGAAATGACTTTCGCACCAAACAGTAAGCCTCTCTTCGTATCCAATTTCAGGACGAACTAAAACCATAAATTCCCATAACCTTATCCCAGCTGAGGGAATGTCACAATACAAAGCCTTGGGCATGGGGCATTGCACAGACTATTATATTGCACAACATTGCACAGACTATTATATAGTATTCTGTGGGGCATTGAATAAATCAGTTCAGTTTCAGCCCTCCGAAGAGAAAGAAAGAGTTTTGAACTGCTCTTGTCTAGTGCCATATCGTACTGATGATTAGGTTATTTTATTGTTAATTTGCGGAAATTTTCAAAAAGTTTAGTTGAAAGTTGGAGACAGCAGCAGAATTACTTTAACATTTATTAATAACACTAAATTGGGAAAACTGATGTGAAAGACAATGTAAGATTCCTGTTTATTGAAATGTGATTGCATACATCGTTGTGATTGCATACATCGTAAGATTCCTGTTTATTGAATTGTGACATCGAATTGTCTTTTGAATCGTTTATTGAACATCGTTCTATAAGAAAAAAGAAATCTTCCACTTCAAAAATACTAGAGTAAAATATTTTATCTCCATCGGCAACTAGTGCTTATTTAAATCTTTAAATCAACAGTAATTGCAATAGACATCGAGATTGTCGATGTTGGCGTATTTCAAAAATTTTAGAGTATACACACAGGACTTAAGTCACTGGTGGAGGGGGGGGGGGGAGGGTCGCTGCCAGACCTTTTTTTTTGTCTGTTTGTTTGTTTGTTTGCAAAATGCCACGCAAAATTCATTAATATATAAAATAAAAGTTCACGCATTCGCAAATATATCAATTGAATGTTAGTTTCGCAAGTAATTTTTGACGATAAAAAGAATAAGACCAACCCCATTATTCTAGCATTAGCCGTTTCCCAGATATTTTAATTTTTTGGCGTGTTTGCTACGCCACCCTTGAAAATGTGTCCAGATAACACACACCAAAAAAAAAAGGAAATTGGATTAAAAGTGTAAATTTGGTGTTGTTCTGTACAATTAAATTCAGTTTAATGAATTATTAAATAAATAAGGAGAAGATGAATTATAGTTTATAGGGAAATTCATGTGCGGCCCACATCAAATTTTTTTAACTTTCTCTGCAAAACATCGTAATATATAGGGAAGTATTGGAATCATGTCGAAAATCCCAACTCGAATTTTCGACGGATCTACACGTTTTGAGACCTCTAGAACAAGTAAACACTATTTTTAGCGTGACGTCTGCGTGTGTACAGATTTTGAATTCACTCTAACTTAAAATTTAATTGACTGAATTTCATTAAATTTTATAGGTAAATTATTTGTGGGTGACCCTGGTTCTGAAAAGATTTTGGTACAATTCGGGATAAGAGAACCTTTTTAATTTTTTGGTCAAAGTTCCAGCAAAAAATGCTTGTAAATGTGTAATTGTAATTGTTGAAAGTTCTTATTTTTTTTTAAATCCTTACAAAAATGGGGGGGGGGGGGGATGTTCTTCCTGAGTTTTCGATCAAGTTTAAACTTCCGAGTTTTAAATCAATAGGGTTTCATTAATCACCGAGTGCGATAGTTCAATTAAATTATTTCTAAAACGCTTCATTCGTTTATGAGATATCGCGGCCACAAGCTCACACAGATTACTTCAAATGCGTTCGATTCGAGTTCAGGGATGCCTGAAACGTACTCTTCTGTCATAAACTCGTATTTGAATTTTAGACCATGTCACAGTACTTTGGAAATAATTTAGTACGATTGTCACGCTCGATGATTAGTGGAACCCTATTGATTTAGTTGTCAGGACCCCCCCCCCCCCTCAATATTATTCCCTGTGTATTATATATTATGTATATAGGGAAAGTAAAAATATATTGTGATGAACTAAAAGAAAAATAATGCACACTTGCTACGGCTCCGGTGGGCTGAAAATCTTAAACCCACTTTTGTAGACAGTCTATACATTCTGAAAACTAATTATGTAATGCTTACAAGAAGTACTGCAATATTGGGAGAAAAAAAATAATTGGAAAGACAAATATTTCTTTCAAAAATGAAAAACAGATTTATATTAACAGCAAAAGGGTTTGAACTGAAATTCTACACAAAACTACTTTGAAATCTACGAATTCTGGGGAATTGCCACAGTCCCCAATGAAACCACAGAACCAGAGAGGTGTTGCTCCTAGAAGCAGGGAACTATAGAGGACTGTACTTTCCTTTATTACGGCTGTCAAGCAAATACATTATCACCCTCCCCACATAAAGATCTATTGCTGACAGACAGAGATTGTACAACCCACAAGCGTGTGACTTCCAGGGTTGCCGTAAACTTATCTTAATTCTGTTCTACATATCTGCACTTGAAATAGTTTTGGGATCATTAAAAATAGATTTTATAATGACAACATTATAATATTTGGTGGTATCAATAGAAAAATGTATTACGATTTTTTTTATTTAGGCCGAATGTTCAAATTTTCTTTCAAACTTGCTACAGAAGCTCTCTAATGGTAAATTCCGTTGTGTTGTTAACATTTAAATTCATTTTTGAAACACTTTAAATTTAAATATTTAAAAAAATCGTACTTCGACTGAAACGCATGTGTTTCTCCTTTAATATCGAACAAACTATTAACATTTACAGGTAAAATTTACGAAGGAATCTTCTAAACAAATTTCCCCATTGGTTAACATGGAGGCAGCTCATAAGTGGTGGTGAGGTATGAGTCCCCTTACGGTACACCCGAGTTTGATTCTCGACGACATCCAAAACTATCTCCGTGACTATGAAGAGTATGAGCACGACGGGCACGTTAAGTATAGTCGTTAAAGTCCGAAAGTCCATCATGGAAGTGTTGCATTAGGGAAGGGTAGTCCCCAATTCAGACCGAAAGTTATCGGATTGAATTTCAGTCTCAATTGGGTTGCAGTTACTTTAGTTGATATAACAGAAAGGTGTTGTACTTATTATATGTATTTTTGATTATTTTTAAACTAAGGGTTCCTCAGTAATGAGTATAATTAGCCAGTATTATTTCATAGCTGTAGGATAGAATACAGAATATAGGGAGATAAATATACATTCAAAGGTAAAGCAATTTTGAAAATGTCGGAATATTCTTTATTGTTTTACCTTTACTTTGTATTGAGCAAATAATTTATTTTTACTAAATTGGCAGTTTAAATGAACAAGCCTTTCGTCAAGGAAATGCATATAATGCAGGGTTGCTCATTTTATGCCAGCGCCACCTAGATTATTGCCTCAAAAGATATTGCTGTTTTCTTAATATGAAATTTTAACTCCACCATGGGTCCTTCCGACTTAAAAATTCGAATATGAATATTTATGATACGTACTTGAAAGACTTGCTTCCTGTTGTATCTTCAATTTCCGATTTTAACACTTTAAAACATACTTAAAATGTGTTTATGACTTTGTTCATTCTGTCTGTCTGTCTGTCTGTTCGTATGATAATTGCCGTAAACCTGAATTTATTAAAATGAAATTTTAGTATGTTATTGAGACGGTCTGTGGAACATATGAGAATGTAAATGAATTATATCACCCAATTTGCTTTGGATTGAACCGGGTTGAAAAAATGAATAACATTGAACCCTATGGAACATAATTTTTCAAACATTTTTAAGGGAAGTTAAAATTGCTTCGAAAATTTTAGGAAATATTTAAATTATCCCATAAAATATATAAAATTATATCAGCAAAATGCGTTCAGCAGTTTTTAAATAAAATTTTAAATAATATTGACTCCTACATAATATGACGAGGTCACCTAGGACCCACTTCAAAATTAAATATGGCAACCATAATTTTTCCCAGAGTAAAAATCGTTATATTTAAAGTTCTTTTAAATTTATATTTAGTCTTGCATCCGTCGTAAAACCGCTTTATTTTTGCATTTTTTCTTTACACCTATATTCTGCGCCAACGGTGTTACAAATTTTTGAATTCAAATATTCATCACATTTTGCTTATTTCTGCAACGAACCCTAATTTTATTAAAGTAAAATGCAAACAACTGATTGTAAGATGAGTTGTATAAGAATTGCTGTTAGAAAGTCCTTTTACCTCCATGGTTTTAATTTTCCATATAAAATAAATTATTGTAGTTTTGTGATAATCAAAAAATTTTTGCCGCTGAGTGTATCGTAGTTTAGAGATATTTATATAAAATTACAGTTGGAAAGTATTTTATAAACAATGCCATATGCATGATATATCTTTCTTATTAGCACATTACATAGTTGAAAAGTGTGAAATTTTAGTATGCTGTTGAGACGACCAGTCGGACATATGGGAATGTAAATGAATAATATTATAAGAATAATGTAGTTTGAATAATATATAAATGAATAATAATATAGTTTTGAATTGAACCCGGGATGAAAACCACAAATTAAGAAAGTGTTAGGAATCATTCAAATTATCCCATAAAATGAATAAAAAAATATCAGCAAAATATATACGGTATTTTCAAAATAAAATTTCAAATAATATTGACACCCATATAATATGACGATCATTTAGGACCCACTTCAAAATGAAATATGACATCCATCATTTTTTGCCAGAGTAAATATCCTGATTTTTAAATTTATATTTAGTGTTGCATCCGTTCTAAAACCGCTTAATTTATGCGTACTATCTGTGCTTCTATATACTGCTCCAACGCAATTATAATATTTTTGAGTTTAAATGATCATCAAATTTTGATTATTTCTACAGCGAAGCCTAATTTTAACGTATTCAGCATGTAAACACATCAAGCTCTAAGATGAGATGTATAGGAATTGCTGAATTCATTTTAAAGCAAATTTATTTAGCACTGGAGTCAGGAATATAAGTGATATGAATTAAATATTCATTGATTTTACAAGGAGAAGCATACTATTTTATAGCATTGCCTTTGTATGGAGTTAAAAAGTACATTTACGTCCATGATTTTAAGTTTGCAAGTAAAATAAGTTATTGTATTCATTAGCGGATAAATGATCAAATTCCCACTTAATGCCGTAATGCCATGAGTTTTCGAAAAAATGTTCACAGCATGTGGAACTCTGTGATCTCTTTAGAGGAGTATTGGAAGTATAAAAATTAAGTTATTTGAGGAATATAGATTGAGAAAATATTCTAATTTAGTGAAGATAACTATTTAAATATAAACTTATGCAGAAAGTTACAAGAATATTTGAAAATTAAATTAATATTATACTTACATACATTTTAAATCCTCATAGTATGAGTTTAAAATTACTTGTTCAAAGAAAGTTAAAATTATGGTCAGAAATATTGTGCATCTTGAAATATTACTTTAGAATTAATTTTTATCGTACACAGCAAAATAGTATTAAATAAGATGGATTAAATATAATTTGGGTAAAATCTAAACTCAGGCAGTCGACTTCATCTGCGTGGATGAGTCTTTTGAATGGGGAATTTTTATGCATAATATGTACATTTTAGTTCTCTACAGAGAATCATAAAAAATAGTATCTTTGCAAGAAAATTTCACATGCAGTAATGCTACAAACAATAAAAGTTCCTTCAGTGAATGTTCTCTTGAGAGCCATAAGGGAAAAACACAGTACTGTCAACCTTTCCTATAACGTGAATCTATGGTTGTAATTCATGATTTTTGGTACAGAGATGGAAGATTTGGCGATTTATTGCCATTTGTCGGCTTGTGGCCACATTTCAAATGTTCGAGAACCTTCTCGATATAACGAGTATTCTACGAGATAGGAGCCCCTTCTGGAAGTTTCTACAGAGAGTATATAAAAAGAGGCATCACTCAATTGGAGGGCAATTGACGTGATACGATCTACATTGAATTGTGATATATATCTAAGTTTTGAGAATAAATAGTATTGGATGTTTCGTGGAATTATCTAAGCGTAATTGCCGTTTTACTGTACCTGGCAGTTTAGTGATCTCGTCGGATAGATACCGAGCGATTTGCTGTTTATTGTCCCTGTTTAAGCTCTGCTTGTAAATAAACGTTTTACTTACAGAGGAATTTGGATTGATTCTTGTAATCAGAGAGAACATCCACGATTCCAGAGGATATGTTGTAGCAGTAATATAATATCCCCTCATTACTGGAATAAATTAAAATTGCTCAGCCTCTTTACCGTTTATGACTTTTAGTCTGAAAATATTAAATGAATCATGGATTGTTATGTTAACACAAAGATTGGTTTTACATTTTAAATCAATTAAAATTTCTGATTAAAAAGAACATTAATCCAAATTGTGCAATAAGTATTTTCGTGTTTAGATATGCATATGATTATTTAAATAAAAGAAAATCTCAACGAATTAAATACTTCTTCACTTTGTAATATAAACCTTAATATATGTGATAACAACAATACTTATATAATAGGGCAGGATTTTGGACAGGACATTAGACAGGATCTTGGAAAGTGGGGGGTGGGTGTCAATGAACGAATGTAGAGTTATATAGTACTGCATTTCATTTTCCAATTTGAATTCCTTGGAAAAGTGATGCAACTGTTCAGATAGTGGGTGTCGGTGTGTGTTATGACTGAATGATACATATAATATAAATAGTATGGGGGCCGGGATAGCACAGTAGATACAATGAGAGGATTGCTTACGGTACACACGAGTTTGATTCTCGACGTCACCCAATACTATCTACGTGTTTATGAAGAGTATGAGCACGACGGCACGTTAAATATAGTCGTTAAATTCCGAATGTTCATCAGGCAAGTGTTGAATTAGGGCAGGGGTAGTCCCCAATTCAGGCCGAAATTTATCCGATTTGATTTCATTCTCAATTGTGTTGCGATTACTAGCACAAACATTTACTTTACACCTTCGGGTAGGACTGATGATTTATTTAGGAAAAAATAAATAGTGTATTGTAGAAACAATAAATATTTTGATAATAACACAGCATATAGGACATACAATAGACCCAATTCATTAATAACAAGACAATTGAGAGTTGAACCTTTTAACTTCTCTGTTATAATCTGTTGTGCTTATGGATTAACTCAGTAGTAATTATTGTAATATTGTTACCATTGAGTAGTTTTTTTCTTGTCCTAAATGTCTGAAATTCAAAACATTATTCAAACTTGTGTTTTGTATAAGAGTAAAAGTAATTCAGATGTATTACGATTTCAAAACGTAGAAAGCATTTCATGCAATTGATCACATTCTATGAGTATTCAAAATTTCATTCAGTTAAGAAAATTATTTTAAAATTACTAATGTTTTAAGTTGTAATGAACGTAAAACATGCAATTAAAATAAAGTTATTATTATTTTTTTTAAATTACTTATTATGTAATTTTATAATATTATACTTTTTTATTCTTTTTAAAAAGAAGAAATATAGACATTCACGCTTGTACTAAAATAATTTTAAAATCAAATTTTAAATAATCAATTTTCAGACATATCAAAAACACTAGATATTTTTCAGGGTTTTACAATCTCTCACCGCACACATATTCACTCGCAATTATAATTTATGAATTGACATTATCATTTATTCTTCCGCAAACCAAGATCATTTTTATATTTTCTAAACTCTTAGATCACGGAGTTTCATATTCAGCGATTTTCATAAGTTCTAAAGTAGTTAGTTCATTCACAATTCCATTTCTTCCTGAATATGCTCAGAAAAACTTGCCTTTTTTTCCCGCTGGTATTGTATTTCTGTAATATTCATTGTTTTTATATAGAGAGCCACACGATTTACATTTCGATAACCTCATTTGAATAAAGTTCATTTTTTTTCGAAGAATGTTTAAGTTTTCAAGTAATAAAATAGCAGGAGGTGGTCTGTCATATTATCAGTTGCTCGCCAATCTAACATTAAAAAGTGGAGATAGCAGAGTCCAGATCGAGAATAAGAGTTTGCAATTTCGTCTCAATAGCTCAACGATAGAGCGTCGGCTGGCCAGATCGGAGATCTAGGGTTCGATTCCCGATTGGGGTAGCAAGGTTCTTTACAATATGTTTTTTTTTTACAACCTCGCCTGTTCGAGTCATTTTTCAGTCACGTCCTGACTCGTCAGATTTGTTTGATCCTTTCGGCGTTTTTTAAACCGAACCCGTAACACAATTTCTTTATATTTATTTATTTTTTAATAATAGAAATATGCATTTTATAAGTTGGCTATTTCGTCGCATCCAAATATGAAGTATTAGTACAGTTATATATTTTAGAAAAATATTTGCTGATGTCTTCGCATTCTAACAAAAATTACAATTACTGTTTTATTCGGTTGTCTGTGAATCGCATAAAATTTAAATTTTCGTTAATAAGGTGCGTTTAATTTCAGCTCCCGTTCCTCGTCGTTATATAATGAGCTGGGCGTTGCTATGGGAAAAGCTGTGTGTGTGTTTCAACAATGTCAAAACAGCCAATTTGAAGATTGGGTATTTTTAATTGTGTAAGTAGCAGTCGCTTTTATAGGACCTGGACAATGACATTTAAAGCGTTTTGGAGACGAATCAGTGTTTAAGAAAAATATTTGAAACCTGAGGGACTTGTGGTGAGTGAAGCCTTTGGAATTTGATGTTATCCAAATATGCTCTAGTTGAAATATTTCCAAAAAATCTCAAAATGGGTTAATGATTTCTTAAAAGAAATGCTTATCTATAAAAAATTTCGAATTCGATAGAACAATAATTTCGGTGCACAACAGTTTGTTTAAATACAATTGCTACAACTATTTTGAATTTTCATAAACATATTAAGAATTCTTATTATAACGCAATTCGTAATTTTACCTTTATTCTTTTGCAGGTCATCAAAACCACTGAAATATCAATCGATTTTGCGGAAGATTCAAATCCATAATATTTTATACAAAAATATGTTACATGAACTTGAAAGGAGTGTACGCAAATTGAACTTTTCTGGGAAATTGGTCAAGTCCTTGCCCTCACTCAAAGAGCGTACGATTAATCTGACAGCCATTCATTTATGTCAAAATATGAAACTAAAAAAAGACATCATTTTTGAGTCTGAACTGCAACGACTGCATGATGATAGGACTGAGAAAATAACTCAATGGAATAGTTTAATTATCCAGCGATCAACTAATATTTGCGAGAAAATTCCTGTTCCTCTTGAATTTAAAAAGCTATTGATTGCTCGCTGCCAGTCAGTAGTTCAGCAACTTCTCAGTTGGAACAGGCTACAAGCCAAATTTGATCTGTCACCGCTTTTGGCTGATAGTCTTTTAACTCCCTCGGATTGGACTGTGGAAGGAAGATTGGACGAAAAGAAGATTGCAGAACGCTTAGTCCGAGACGAAAGAATCCCAGCTTGCCAACGCTTTAAAATGGCGTGTTTTCATTGCTTAGAATCCTTTATATATTCCTTGTGGAATCAAGTTTCAGTTTCTGAAGATCTCTTTCATGGTGGATGTATGTTAGTTGAGATTTGGTCTAAAAAATTGGCTGGGGTTGAAAGGTATCTGGATATGCGCACTTTTTGGAGTGAATTATTTTTTGAAGGAGTAAACGAAGGTTCAATGTCAAATGTGTTTCATTCCTGGGATCAAGCGCGACTAAGTGAAATACCAAGCCTGGCAATTTTAGTATTTGTATTTATGAATAACGAACATCAAACTAATTTAATGTATTTTGACAAATTATCATCACCGGCCCCTGGCATGGATATTTTATTCTTTGTGTTAACGCGGTTACCTAAAGAAAGTGCGATCGAAGTTTCCGGAATCATTCTGACCCATTATAATATACTTGTATCGTTCTTACAATGGCCGTATTTGGATATCTTGATACCATTCATTAAAGAGTTATGGAGCATTTTACCTGTAGTAAAATATGGAGAACTTTTATTAACCCTAGCACACAACTATTCCGATGAACCTGCCAATAGTATTAGAGGAATTGGTTATGTGGACTACGATTATGGAAATTTAATGATAGAGCTGTTGGAAGAATCTCCAGATCATTTCAAGCGTTACTTATTTAGCGATAATCACCAGACAGATATCAATCCAATTAAAATATTATACATCGTGATCATAAAAAATAATCTTAATTATCGAAATATAAAAATATTTCACCGTATTTGGCGTCATGTTACACTTCAAGAGAGAAGAACATTTTTTAAATCGGAGTATGGAGAATTATTTTGTTGCTGTTTGGCCAGGAAAGAAAATTTGGACTTACTGGACTCTTTGCTGAAAGAATGTTTGCCTAAAGACGAAGTAGCTAGGTTTCAAAATAAAATTTCAGAAAGAATTCTAAACGAGGTTGATGAAGGGCCCTTGAATTAAAGGTTAAGTCGGGAACTTTAAAAGGAAAAATTTTCCTTTTCTCAAAATATATTCTTTTTAGAAAAATCATTGATACTGACCTGAATAAAAAAATGAGTATTCAGCGGTTTATTTACGTTGCAATTATTTAAATGTTTATCTAATGAAAAGTATTTTTTGGTATTACTGACATTTAATTGTATTATTTTCATAGTTTTTACTATAGAGGATTTTCAAACAATATTACAATGAATATAATTCATGTTTTAAAACAATATTTATTTCTTTATTGCTTTTACTGGTAGATTTTTATTTTTGGACAAAACATAAGAAGTTATTTTTAAATAATTATTGGTAGTTGAAACTCCTAGTTAACTACTTCTAAACACCATACTAACTTCTACTTCTAAACACCAGGTTTGCGTTGAGAAATCAGTATTTTTTACAGTCCAAAGCATACTAGGCCAATGGTGTCACATCAGAAGGACTTTAACAAAAGTCAATGAAAGGCATTTCCTTGATACCCGTCCCTTTCGTCATTTCCCCCATAAATTTATAGGAAGAGTCGGTCTCACCTAATCTGGTATCGGATTTTTGCGTACCCAGTTTATGTGCGTAGGCTATTATGAAACAATAACGAATTCAATGAATTTAACATTGAACATATCCGTTTTATTGCATAGCATAATGTATCGTCTGAAGCAATATTTCTTCAATAAATCAAATTTATATATACTTTTATATACCACTCATATTGTGCTTTTCACTTTTATAGGAGGTATTATAATTGTCAAAAAATTCAAAATATTTCTACGGTTTAAAATTAAAAATTCTTTACCAGTAAAAACATAAATATTTGACTAAATATATCATTATTTGGAGGTAAAATCATCCTCTTTCTTTAGATAAAAACATCTTTTTCTTTAGGTAAAAACATCCTCTTTCTTTAAGATAAAAGTGCAGAGCAACCAGACCAGCCGAGGTAAAGATGTCATTTTCTGAGATAGTTGCTCTGTTTTGTATTTTGACGGAGATTTTAGAAACCGGTTGATAAATTTAACAAAATATTTTCGCTGAACTAATGACGCATTATTTTTAATTTTTGAATAATTAATACAACAGGTTCAGCTAATATTTTATAATATATTTATATAGTATTACAGTGCTATTTTATCACTTCGTCAGTCTATGGTGTTGTAGAGATATGTTAGTCATAGGTGTTCAAGAGTTCTTACTGATTGGTCTGTCAAAGCTTTTAATCTGGTGGGAAAGGTGCAGTGACAAAAATGTGCTAGAAAGTTTTCGAGTTTACCGGATATGGCGCGGTATCCCTGTGGTTAGCGCGCGGAAGTTGCACTCGGTAGGCCAGGGTTCGATTCCCGCCGCTGCACAAAATGCCATCGTGTTCACGCGGAGTACGATCACATATAACATGTGGGTTCGTAAGTATTTCCGATAGGTTGGTGGTAGGGAAAGGAGGGTACTGTCCCTGTGGATATCTCCCCCACTGGGTTCCGGTCTAAATTTGGCGGCACTTCCCGGCCGTCCAAATAGATACCTTACACTTTTCTGGTAGGTCGGTCGGTCTGGATCGAGGGAGGGAGTTTACCGGAAACAGTGACTTAAAAGATCTGATTTGGTTACAAAACTTGAAAGGCACTCCTATTTTTCCATAGATTATCAGGCCGTTAGTAATCTGTTTTATTTAAACTATTTAAGTGTTAAAATATCTTTTAACCAGTATCGGCTGCCTGTCTTTGAAAGTTTCATAATCCAACCATTGAAATCATTGTTTTAAAACCCCACAAAATGATTTATGTGCATCAAGTCATTTCCGAGAACGTCCTCTGGATTAATGAATTTTGTGATTACTGAAAAGTCATGGGGAAGTATTCAGAGACAGGCATTTTGACATTTTATTTCGACCTAAATTCGAACTTATAAGAACCAAACGAAATATTGATAATATTTTTGTAATTTAACTTTTATAAAAAAGGGGCTATAAAAAAGGGTAATTTTCTTAACTTTTTTCAAAGATATGGTACAGTATATAAATTACTATTTCATAACTTAGTCGTCTCTTTCGTCATTTCCCCAATGAAATTTATAGCAACAGTCGGTCCCACCTAATCGGGTATCGGATGTTCGCGTACCCTGTTTACATGCGTAGAATATTGTGAAACAAAAATGAACTCAATGAATTTAACATTGAACATACCCGTTTTATTGCACAGCATAATATATCTTCAATAACTCAAATTTATATATACGTTTATATACCACTCATATAGGGCATTTCACTTTTATAACAGTTATTATAAAGTCAAAATATTTCTGCAGTTTGAAATTAAAATTTCTTCATCAGTAACAACATAAATAGATGATTAAATATATCATTATTTGGAGGTAAAAATACCCTCTTTCTTTAGGATAAAATTGCAGAACATCCAGACCAGCCAAGTTAATGATGTCCGTTTCTGATGTAGTTGCTCTGTTTTGTATTTTAACGGAGATATTAGAAACCGGTTGATATATTTAACAAAATATTTTCATTGAACTAATAATGCATTATTTTGAATTTTTAATACTACAGGTCCAGCTAATATTTTATAATATGTTTATATAGTATTACAATGCTATTTCACTTTGTCAGTCTCTAAGTTACAACATTACCAAATAAATTAATATTCTGCATAAATAACTTTTAAACTGTTTATTCATGTAATAAGGCACACAAAATAATTAGAAGGAAAAATTATATACAGAATTTTAGAATAAGCTTTTACTTTAATTTTGCATGCAGATATTTGATTAGAATTATAACTTTTTAAATTGTATTTTATTTGGTATCATATATTTCTTCTAAATTTATATACTACTATTCTGATGGAGTTTCAATTCAGTAAATTGGTGATATCGCTCACCATTACGCTTTTGACATAATTTAAGTACTAAGAAACAATTCCTTTATAAATTTCGAATTTTTGGCAGTGATACTAGAATTATCATTTCTAGTTAACAACAAATAAATAGTCATTCACTTTAGAATAAAATATTAGATGAAAATAGATGTTCGTTTCATACATTTGCCCCTATAATGTACAGGATGTCTCATAGAATGTGAACAGAGAAAGATTTTTTGAACCGTTTGTCCTAGTTCCATAGTTCCAATTGCAAAAATGTTTAAATAATATAGAAAGTTATGAAATAGTAATTTTCATTCTGCACCGCATTATTGTAGAAAATTAACAAAATACTATTTTTATACAGCCTCTCTATAAAAAAATGTCTAATTACAAAAATGTTACCCATTCTGTATTTAATTTTTCTGACAAATTTTTTGGCTCTAATACGATCAAATTTGACATAGCTTTTACTAATTAAAAATGTCATTGGGAAATAAAGTGACATCTACAAATCAACTTCGGTTTCATATAGCTATTAGAACTTTTACAACTTTAATTTTTTTACGGAGATAAATTATGTCATTATTATTTTTTATGTGCCGCATTCCTTGCTTCTGACCAGCTCGCCCATCCCATCACATTTCTGTCCTGCTCCACCAGTCTCCTCCAAGTAAGCTTGGGTCGACCTCGAGATCTTTATCCTTCAGGCGCCCAATACAAACCTGTGGTTGATAGATTTCACATGTCATTAAAGAAAAAAACAAATATTTATTTAAACAAACTTAGTTATTAAAAAAACAGAATCTACTATTCTGTTCACCTCCTTACAGCACTAATTTGCATAGTCGTGCAATTAACAATTTATAATATATGAAATAAATAAATGAATGTCACACTTTAACTTCCATGATCCATGATGGCAGTTCCTTTGATTCCCAATTATGAAAAAAAATAACGAAGTTCATTAAGAGCCGATCTGTCTGAAAGTTTGAAAATTTTGCAAGTCCAGTCTATCGAAATATATTTGGAAGCCTTTCTGCCGTGCTGTCAAAAAGTCGTTCTGTCTCGGAAAATCCCTATATCTACAAGATTTTCAAGAATTCACTATCTTCAGTGGCCAAAAAATTTCTAGGAGTCTTCCTGTCGGAGCCGCTTGTAAGGAATAGCGCAAGAGGAAAATGTCTATACTTATTACCTCCGGGTGAAATGGATTCATCGGTGCAAATCTGCAGTGACGGTCAGGTCACAGAATAATATTATACAGATCTGCAACTCTCGATAGTTTCGTTTTCGCGGCGGCCATTAGAGATAGACCAAAACGAGGGTTGGCGCGCTCTTGGCGATGGTCTGGTTTGGGTCAAAGGCGATTTTCAATGTTATAACCCTGTAGCATGCATTGTAGCGTGGTTTGAGTAACGTGCAGAAGAATTATTTGTTAAGTGATCATTTCAAGAAATGAGTTGAAAAAAGAAAACTTGTTGCGTTACAGGGTATGTAATTTATTTTTATTAAAATTGAAACAATATTAGTTATCTCCATCACGTGTTCATTATAAATATACATGTGTTCATAAGTATACACGTGTTCATCATACGAAATTAGTGCTGTGTTTTTACTGCCGATTAAACTAAATTCTAAGTAGTAGTGGTATAATAAATTAAAAAATATTTCCGTATTTTTATAAAATGTATAATAATTGATATTTGGATAGCTTTTTATTAGAGCTAATTAAGTTGAATGTGATATTGTATGTGTATAAATTTAGGTGAAATTTTTATTAAGTGCCTTATGGTGGAAAATTCACCCCACCCCCGGGTAATTAATGATTGAGTTCCACAACTTTGATAGTGCATTTATGTAAATTTGATATTTACTATAAGAATATTTTTATATTTATAAAAAAGAAGTCTATTATCAGTCTCCCGGAATAAATTAAGGACCAAGTAATTTAACAATCAACATGCTAGTATACCTTTTAGACTGAAAATATTATATAATATTTCAGTCTTTTAAGTATGTTACCTTGTAATTTTTTGTGCATTATGTTTTACAGTGAGACAATGCAATACGTCCATTTCGATTATTTGAATGAAATATAAAACTATGTTTATTTAAATTTACTGAAACTAATAAATATATTTATGTTGCAGATTAATGTATTTTTAAATCCTTATCATTTCTATAGTTTCAAAAATTATGAAAGTACATTCCTGAACATATTTTCCCTGCTCGCTTTTGAAAAAAAAATCGCCAAGCGAGCGATAACGCGCCAAATCTGGCAGACGTATTTTTCGTACATCGTACTTCAGTTGGTCCATCTCACTCAAGGTAAATTAAAGTAAGAGAGGTAGGACATTCGTTTCTGGCAACCTACTCCTGTCCAGAGTTCTTGGAATTACTGACGTCACTGGTCCCTAGCCGGACCTTTCCGAAGCATGGGAAAATGTGTCGATGTTTTTAACTCTCGCGTTAATAATGATGAGAATAAATCAAAGCGCTCAGCCTTTGGAAATAATATGAATGACCAAATGCAAATTCTGAGTCAAATGCAAGCGGATATTACGGAACTCAGAGTCAGTTCTAAAACTTCAATACTGCCTTTCCTAAAAGGCATTCTTGTTTCAAGAGCAAGCTTAAAAGGACTTTATGATGACATGAAAGAAAATAATATTAAATCCATAATGACAAGTTAGAGTCAATCAAAATGCTTTAGAAAATATATTTTCCCAAATTATAGGTCTTGTACGATTTTATAACCATCCTTTTACTACTGATTTCAAATCCCGACTTAAAATATTATTGCTTGGGTCTAAGCTTCCTATGCTAATAAATACAAATGTGGAAAATGACCAAGATCAAACACTAACTGCGACTTTATTTTTCAAATTAGAAGAAAAAGACTATGCAGCATCACTGCAGATATTGAGCCTCAACATGACATTCATTCCAGTCCTGTTGTAAATGAAAAAGAAGCCTTGCGTTTTTTTTGCAGGATATTTGGCATATCGTCACAAAGAAGCGCAGTTAGGAACTTATTCATATCTAGTGGAATCAACAGCCGAAAATGACAAAAAATGGATTGAATCTTTATCAAGAGGTGGTTTAATTGTTCCACATGATACCTGGGTAGAAACAGTCACCAAATTATAAGATATTTTTTTTAAACTACACGGAAATTTTATTTCTAATTCAAGAAATATTTTAGAGAACCTCCAACTGAAAATAAAAAAACAATTTCCTGAAATAGTTCTTGATGTTGTAAGAACATATACCAGAACCAGAACCTTCTTTCGAATAAGGCACATAAATGAACAGATGAAAAGAAACGCCATGAAAAGAAAAGCAAAAATAATTTCTGGTCATTCACGTGAAGAAATGAAAAATAAGCAATGGAGAGAGAGTTTTAAGGTTTACTCATGACCTAGTAGTTAGGAATTGACGGGCTGCGTGTGTTAGGTTTTCATGGCTTTCCTAACATGTAACATAAATGTGACGCAGCTTCCCTTAAAATGTCCGCCATGAAGGCATTCCTCCTTTATAGAATGGCCAATTTTAAAATTACCCTTCTCTCCCATAGGGGAAAATCCGTAACCCAGCCATTTGATCACTGACCTTTGAAACACCAGAATTAGTTGAAAGATCGTGAGATCAAATCTAGTAAAGTCACTAAAGAGGTATTGGGAGATATACCCCCCCCCCCCCCCCAGAAACTTATCGAAAACTATTGAAGTTAGAAGGAAGGATATTTGGAGAAATGGGAAACAACTCATTTCATTATCGCCCCCCCCCCATTTTTTTCTGTCGACGCAATTGATTAAAACCTACTGTCTGGTTAGACGTGTTAGCTTTCATTGATTTTCAAACATATAGCGTAAATAAGGCACAATTTCGGTAGACGTTCCTTTATGAAAGGCATTTTCAAAATCTGGTCAAAACTGAACTTATCTAATCAATATCTCGTCCTATCTCTTTACTTTTTTTAATTTTTAAATTTTTTTTATCATGAAGTACCCATATTCAAAAATTGCCTATCGTTATATGAAATTCAGTGCTCATTTAATTTCTTAAATAATTCAATTTTTTGACCATCATGAAACAATAATAATACATAATTAAAGAAAATAATTGTACTGATCTTTTGTATCGTACAAAATATGATTTCCACATTTGTTCGCATTCGGAGAAGTCTTTACATAATTGGATTTCGTACACATATCAATTTCATTATGAAAAAAAAAATAATACGAGCATTTTTCTGCCTGAAATCTTTAAGGACGTCACATATTTATTTATTTCTATAATTCTGAAAACTATTTTTGAATTACATTCAACAAGTCATTCACTGTCTTCTAATTTATTTTATCATGTCAAGACTACTAGCATTATAGTTTAAAGCAGTTCGATAAAAATGGACAGATTTTGGTGGCTTATTACTATAGTCTCAGATAGAATAATAGTGCCTTGTATTTTAGCTAAATCCTCCGATATTTTACTATGTACTTACTAAAGAAAAACTAATAACAATTTTAAAATGCAGAAAATATTTTAGCATAGTTTAAACAGCTCAATTGCTAATGTCATCGTTAGAGATGCTTAAAAACAACTCTAACAATACAGTACTAAATAAAATTTACCATAACTAGTTTTATTTAATATTATATCCTTATATATGAATAATGAAATGTAATCTATCATTTACTCGGTAGAAATTTCAATATACTATGTGATGTATATTTAAATTAAGAAAATTGTTGCGGTGTTCAATGTATTTCTTATGACAGCAACGGGCTACGAACCTGTCTTTGGGACCAGTGACGTCAGTCGCCAAGGAAGGGGAGAATTCCAGCTGTTGGCGAACAATCTTTGGCCAACCTTTCCTTTCTATAGACCACAGACTACTATACAGACCTGTCACTCTCGATAGTTTCGTTTTCGCAGCGGCCATTAGAGATAGACCAAACATTGGGTTGGCGCGCTCTTGGCGATGGTCTGGTTTGTTCCGAGCTCTTGGCGATAGTCTGGTTTGGTTCCAAGACGATTTTCAATGTTATAACCCTATTTCGCTCGGCGAAAACTTTGAACAACAGACTAGCGTGGTTTGAGTAGCGTGAAAAAGGATTATTTGTTAAGTGTTTAGATCATTTCATAGAAATGGATTGATAAAAGAAAACTGGTTGCGTTACAGGGTATGTAATTTATGTTTATTAAAATTGAAATAATTTTAGTTATCACCATTCTACATACGTGTTCATTATAAGTATACACGTGTTCATAAGTATACACGTGTTCATATAAGTATATTAGTGCTGTGTTATTACTGCCGGATTAGACTAAATTTTAAGAGGTAGTGGTATAATTAGTTAAAAAATATTTTCCGTATTTTTATAAAATGTGAAATAATTGATATTTGGATAGCTTTTTCTTAGTTGAATGTGATATAGTATGTGTATATATTTATGTAAAATTTTTATTAAGTGCCTTATGGTGGAAAATTCCCCCCCTCCTCGGGTAATTAATGATTGAGTTCCACAACTTCGATAGTGCATTCATGTAAATTTGATATTTACTATATGAATATTTTTATATTAAAAAAAAAAGTCTATTATCAGTATCCCAGAACAAATTAAGGATCAAGTAATTAACGATCAACACGCTAGTATACTTTTTAGACTGAAAATATTATACAATATTTCAGTCTTTTGAGTATGTTAGCTTGTAATTTTTTGTGTATTATGTTTTATAGTGAGACAATGCAATGTGTCTATTTTTTAATCTATTTTATGATTATTTGAATTAAATATATAACTATGTTTATTTAAATATTCTTAAACTAATGAATATATTTATGTTGCCGATTTATGTATTTTTAAATACTGATCCTTTCTATAGTTTCACAAATTATAAAAGTACAGTCCTCAACATTTTCTTCCCCTCCCGTTTAAAAAAAAATCGCCAAGCCAGCGATAGCGCGCCAAATCTGGCAGACGCATCGTAGTTCAGTTGGTCCAACTCACGAGCTCTAGTGTCTATGCGACATCCCATGTTAAAAATGTTGCCATAGGGTCCTATGGGAGTGAACCTTCTGAATATAGTATTCTGTGCTATAGACCTTGCATCTCACTAGCGCTAGTGTCTATGCGACATCCCCATGTAAAAATGTTGCCATAGGCTCCTATGGGAGTGAACCTTCTGAATATAGTATTCTGTGGGTCAGGTCACGTGGGTCAGCTCTAGTCTAGTTCTGTTGAGTACAGTAGCATTCTTTTGAGCATTCTGGCGTTTGTCCTGTGAGCGCATGTTCGTGTGTCTCGTGTCTTACAGTTCATGGTTTGTGATCCATTTCTAGCCCAGTTCCTCAGTTATTTCTACATTTATCTTCATAAAGTTGGATGCCCAGATATTTCTTCAATTCATAAGTAAGTTGAGTTTTTAATGTTTTGAAAATATTTTGTTGATGTACGGTAAATTTATATATATATATATATATATATATAATGCAATGAATTATGCATGCAATAAATTATGCGTATATAATGCAATGAATTTACTACTTTTACAGTAAAAAAAATAGGTTGTTCTTATAGTAGATACTTATGTTCTTTCCAAAGTATTGAATTTTCGTTAATTAGTCGTTATTTTCATCGATTTAGGATAATTTTTACCCATTTGGCGAGATTTTTGTTAATTTGGCAACATTGAAAAAGGCGTCAAGATGGCGACATACCGCCAAATTCGTCGCCAAAATATCGTCAAGCGTTATGGACGGAGAAATAAGTTATTCTCATAGCAGATAAATGACTATTGGCGTCCAAATACAAATGTATTAGTCAAAGTATGTTTTCTTATGAGTGGAACGAGCTAGATCCACGAGAATGATGTCAAGAAATTTATCGCATGATGTTACATATGAAAAGCGAAACGTTTCTCAACAGTTAATATATTTTTAAATTTATGGGATTTATTTTGTAAATTTATTTGAAAAATGTGCAATATCTCGAGGACGGTACATGTGAGCGTTTTGAAGTTTATGTCAATCGTTTTCTAAGGAAAAATTACATAAGAAATGTCTATTTGCGTAACTTTATTAAAGGTTTTGATCATTTGATGATTTTTTTTTTAATTTCACATTAGACTATTTTATTATTTAATCACTGGTGGTCAATGATTACTTTTGCAATAAGTTCTAACTTAAATATTAACTGTCATGCCACCTTCCTTCGTTAAGAGTTTACTAATTAAAATTATAATATGGACAATACAAATTTTGGGCTCAGACAACCAAAATATTTCCTTCTTTGCCTGTATAGAAAATATACTATTCACCTTAACTATTTAACAAATAACTTAAATTAAGAAAAAGTGTAGATCGGGGATGTAATCTGGGGAACCTCTAAATCTTTTGAAGAGAAGCAAGAGCTTACAGTGCCTTTTCGGTAATCTGGCCCTGTGTACAACAATTATGTTCTGAGGGGAAAGAAGACTATTTCAGCAAACGCCAGATGTCTTAATATCACTAATGGTTGGACGACTTTCTACTACAAAAACTACATGAATGTATGTATTCCTTGATATTGCAATTTAAAACATTTATAACAATTGCGAGATTTATGTTTGAAACATGTAAGATGATGCAATGAATCATTCTTGAAATATTTGTATAATGAGATTTAAGCCGAAAAATATGTCGCCCTCGTGAATTTGTATTAAGTTAATTTCATTGACATGAAGAGTATTTCTTATATCTGTCAGGCTCTGTTTATCTGTATTTTAATGCAGAGATATGATTTTCATCCGTGCTTATATATTTACGAACGCTATTTCAGTATTTTATTAAATAATATTTAAATCGACCACTGTTTTGAACTTTGGCCAGTTTGCATTGTCCTTTTTTTTTCTTTCCTGAAAGACGATTTTGACGAAATTTTAATGGGCTTAAAATACTTTCTATTTCCAAAGCTGGTTCTTGTTCTTTTGCTCAAAAAAAGCGAACAAAAAAGACCATCGGGGTTCACTTGTCAAATAGATAATTTAGTCCTCATATTAGGTGTAATTAGTAAAAACGCTCAAGACTCACCAGGGATGCATAAGATAGATCTTTTCTGGCCACCTAACGCGCTATATAATAAGCTACTGGGATGATACTGTCACGTCTTAATTGGACTTGAACCATATAAATTCGAAAAGCAGTAATAAAAATTAATATATTTAATACATTATTTTATTTATTTAATACATTATTTATTTATTAATATATTTAATGCATTATAACCAAATGCTTTCACCTACGCTGTCTGATCTAAATACGTTGGCGAATGTAAGGTTATAGAGCACTACATTTCATTTTCCAAATTGAATTCCGTGGAAAATGATGTAACTGTTCAGCTAGTGGGTGTCGGTGTGTGTTATGACTCTCAAAACCCCACCACCGACGCTACTGCTTTAAACTAACCAAATAATTTATAAACAAAATAAATGATACATAAACTATAAATAGTATGGGAGCCGGGATAGCACAGTAGATAAAATCAGAGTATCGCTTACGGTACACCCGAGTTTGATTCTCGACGACACCTAAAACTATCTCCGTGACTATGAAGAGTATGAGTCGTAGTGTCGTACAAGACAGAGCACCAGGCGCGAAGCGCCTTTAATCTCCAGTTTCAATATGTGGTTCTTATCGTCAAACTGTGACATTAATTCAGTGACCCTAATTGGAGGTTCGAGGTTTTTATTTACTACTTTTTATTATTTGTCCTAGCTCCTAGCGTGGCAGTTTGTTGCACATTTAGAGTTTAAGCAGTTTGGGAGGTTGATGCAGATCTAAGGGTTACCTAGCGTTTTGGCAGTTTAGAGTTTAGAATATTTTTTATTTTTTTTTTTTTATTTATAAAATAATAGTCGCGAGTTTTATTTAAAAATCAGATGTTTGAGGTGGGATCTTTTAATTCCGATTATCGATGTTTAGAACAGCGCGGGGTCTCTTACGAGATTTGGCCTTGCGATGATCATAGTCATGCAGATTGAATAACAGTTCGTTTGGAACGGATGGCAAATTTCTGTAAAATTTAAGCGCTAGCTTTTTAATTTGGGCTCTAACAGTTTTTATTTTGAAGTCATTCCTAATTACCGAGTTTCTTAAGTACCTGGGAGCTTTCCTGATAATCCGTAGGATTTTGTTTTGTTTTGTCTCTAGGAGGTCTATTGTAGTTTTACAGGCATATCCCCATACGGGTGCTGCATACAGCATTCCCGGGCGGATGACCGATTTATAAATTAGGAGTTTGTTTTGATAACTTAGATTTCCGTTTCCTATCATTGGGAATAAGGCTCCTGTGGCCATATACGCTTTTTTGATTAAGTTCGTTACGTGCTGTTTCCAGGTTAGGTGGGAATCTATCGTTACACCTAGGTATTTAGTAGATTTTTCCGCTTTTAGGGCATGGTTGTTTATATACAGAGGCGGAGGAGGTTTACGTTTTCTAGAGAAATAAATCCAATGAAATTTATTGGGGTTTAATTTTATTCGCCATTTTTCCAGCCAAGTTTGGAGCATGTCTAAGTGTTGTTGTAGCTGTCTGTGCATTACTGAGACATAAGGGTGTTTTGCAAGTATCGCACTGTCGTCTGCATAGAGTGCCAGCTCTGTGTTTGGAGTCCTGGGGATGTCATTCAGGTATATGTTAAAGAGTGTCGGGCCCAGGATAGAACCTTGCGGTACACTACTTTTAATGAGCTTGGGTGTTGATAAGTTACCTCCTACTCTGACTTGAAAGTGTCTGTTATTTAAGTATGAGATTAAAAGTTTGACAAGAGCGTCAGGGACTTTTAAAGTGATCAATTTGTATGCTAAGCCACAGTGCCACACTTTATCAAAGGCTTTTTGTATGTCCAGAAAAATCGCAGCTGTGGGTGTCTTACTATTAAGTCCAGAAGATATGTACTCTACCACTCTCAGCAATTGATGAGTGGTGGAGTGCTTTGGGCGAAATCCAAACTGCTCCGGAATGAGGATGTCATTCTCACTAAGGTGCGTGTTCAGTCTCTTAAGAATTATTTTCTCAGTAATTTTACTAAGTGTCGGTAGCAAGCTGATTGGTCTGTAGTTGGCTGGAATTGTGGCATCCTCACCTGGCTTAGGGATTGTTATGATTATCGCTTCCTTCCATTCTTTGGGAAAGTAGTTTAGTTTTAATATTTTATTTATTAAGATAGTCAAGTAACATATTACGTTTAGGGGTAGGTTTTTAACCGCAATATTTCTGATTTTGTCGTGCCCTGGGCTTTTACGATTTTTGATAATTTCTACTATCTCCTGCGGGGTGGCTGGGTTAATCTCAGCCGTTACCGGGGAATTCCTGAAGTTATTTAAAGTTTGGCTAACCATTCTTAGGGTATCCTGACACACTAGATCGTGGTTTGGTTGGAATTGTTTTTCATAATGGCTTGCGATCGCCTCGGCTTTTTCCTCGTCTGAGTACGCGATTTTAGCGCCATCCATTAGTGGCGGAAGCTTAATTTGAGGTTTCCCGAGTCTTTTTTCGAATTGCCAGAGCGATACATCTTCTGGGCTAAGGGATTCGATTAATTCTTTATACTGTTGCTGCTTTTCTGCGACAATTTTCCCCCTGACTTTGCTCGTGAGTCTGTTAAGCTCCCTTTTAAGGGCGGGATCTCTGTTAGCCTGCCATGTCTTACGCATTCTATTCCTTTGCCTGACTAATTGTTTGACATGGTGGGAAAGTGTGGGTAATTTTGGAGACTCACGATGAGTTGTGGCAGAGGCAATTGCTCTCTTGATTTCTGTTGTGAGTGTGTGCGTGGCAGAGTCAATATCCGCCGTGCTCATAATGTTAGGTACTGCTAAATGCGGCTCGAAGAGTGCTCTTTTGAATACTTCCCAGTTGACCCTCTCTTGTCCCAGAGAGGCTGGAAGAGGTGTGTTCAGGTCAAATGTCACCAGTACCGGTAGATGATCCGAGTCGAATTCATCCAGAGTACTAATAGTGTGAGCGTAGTCTATGTTTCGCGTTAGGACAAAGTCTATGAATGTGCCGCTGGCGCCTGAGAAGCAGGTTGGTGTCGACGGAACAATAATGTTAGTATTTGTGGTGTTCAGCAGTCTATGTATCTGTGTACCGCGTGCATTGGCTCTCCTACAACCCCACGCTCGGTGATGTGCGTTGAAGTCGCCTGCGAGTATCGTGTTGGGATATCGCGAGAAAAGCAGTTCCAGCTGCGCAGCTACGTCTACTCTACTCATATTTTTGACATATGTTGAGGTTAGGATAAACGGGCTAGTATTATGAATTTTAATTTTTATGCTAGTATTTTCTATACTTTGAAGATTTATGCTTTTTAGTTCCTCGTGGGGAATATTTCTTTTAATGTATATTGCTGTTCCTCCATGGGGCGTTCTAGCATTAGTATTTGAGCTAAGATTATGATAACCTGTGTAGTTGGCTATGTTTAGTTTTTTATTTTCTCTAACTCTAGTTTCCTGAATTAGTAAGGCGTCTACGTCATTTTCATTTACATAGTTCCTAAGTTCATTTATTCTTGGAGATATGCCGTTCGCATTCCAAAATATTATTTTTATTGACTCCTTTTGGGACCTAGCCATGACGGGTTTGATTCTCACTGTTACTTTTAAAGTCCGCGATTATTTTAAGGGCCTCAAAGACCATTACCATTAGATCGCTCTTTTTTTGTACCAACTCTGCGAACTGCATCAACAGACGTTTTATGTCGTCTAGACTAAACATGCTGATAAACCCTCTGATGAGGTTGAGGATATCCTCCATCTTTTCAGCATCAGATTTATCAGCCTGTTCAGTCTCCGCTTCCATTTCCTCAGCCTCAACCGCGGTTTGCACTTTTTTGTGAGTGTCCTTTTGGAACTCGATAGTTTTCTGTTTTTTATCACCCGTTTTAGCTAACAGCTGGGTTTGCGCGAGCTCTTCTTCCTCTCTGACTCGTTTAGTATCTTTCCATTCCTTAGCTTTCCTATCCAGTCTATCCTTTGCCTCTTTTGCCTGTCTGGCTTTTTCTGCCTCCGATCTTCTTTTAATTGCAGCTGTAGCTGCTCTAACTTCCTCCAGAGTCAATTCTCTGGAGGTCGAAGGTTTGGGGGCCTGCTCTTGCACCGATCTGGTAGGTGCTGAAGTTTCGTGCCTGTTTACCTGTGGCACTATGTGCGAGGAGCCCTGAGGGGGTGCCTGGGGGTTTGGTCCGAGGGCCTTTTGCCTCCAAGGGGGTATCTGGTTTTTGGGGAGAGGGGGGGCATACCCCGGTGCCTTTCCCTTGTTCCAGGGGTTCTTCGGGCATTGCCTGAAGTTCGCTGGGTGGTCTCCATTACAGTTAGCACACGTCGCCTTCTCTGTCCTGGGTCTCTGGCAGTCTCGTGTGAAGTGTCCTTCACCACACTTCAGGCACTTTGGTGGCATACTGCAGTTCTCTGATGAGTGGTTAAATTGCTGGCACCGGTAGCAAATCTTAAAGCCCCTAGCTCTGAAGGCCTCTACCTTCACAGCCAAGTACCCTAATCTTGTGAGTCTGCAGACCCTCTGCCAGTCATCGGTAGGCCTAAGGCTGACTAAAATGATCGGCAGGGGTAATCTGCTTTTTGTGTTTCTCAGTTGAGAAACCCGGACTACATCTAATCCATTTGATGTTAGAGTCAATTTTATCTCCTCAATGTCATAGCTAGTTGGTAGCCCCTTCAAAACTACCTTTTTCGGCCTTTCCGTTTTGAGGTTTAAGCTATGGAAGGGGATTTCCTCGCTAGTCAAATGGCGCTGAACAACCCTATAGGAGTCAGCGTCATTAGGTATAAGTTTGAGCATATCTCCTGTCAATTTTCCAGATACTTTATTTCCTGTAATTTCATTTAGTTTCTTAAGGAGAGCCTGGTAGTTATCTCTAAACTTTATGAAGAAACACTCTGCTTTTGGTTCTTTTTTTTCTACATTCATAACATTATCTCTTCCACTATTTTCAACCGCTTTAGGTTTAGGTGCACTTTTAAATTGCACAGGTTGTGCAGCAATTTCAGCATAAGTCCTAGTTCTAGCATTTTCATTTTCATTTACAACACTATCACTAGATTTTAAGTTTCCATCCTGGTTTTTAGTAGGCGTTCCCTTAGTGGGAGACTCCTCTATCCTAGGCCTTTTACATGGATTTACAACCGTTTCAGTTTTGTCAGAAAGTTTAATTTCATTAATTAATCCTATTTCTAGCAGTTTAGCTTTAACTTCAATATTATTAACACATACATTACCATCCTCAAATGATTTAAAGATTACGTACATTTCACTATCCTTAAATTTAGTCATGTCACGGTAAGACAGAAAAGAATACACAAAATTGAACGAACCTATAATCCGGGAGACTTGGTCCTGTTCCTGTGAAGAGTATGAGCACGACGGGCACGTTAAATATAGTCGTTAAAGTCCGAAAGTTCATCATGGAAGTGTTGAATTAGGGAAGGGTGGTCCCCATTTCAGACGAAAATTATCGGATTAGATTTCAGCCTCAATTGGGTTGCAGTTACTTTAGTTGATACAACAGAAAGGTGTTGTACTTATTATAAGTATTTTTGATTATTTTTAAACTAAGGGTTCCTCAATAATGAGTATAATAAGCCAGTATTATTTCATAGCTGTAGGATAGAATACAGAATATAGGGAGATAAATATACATTCAAAGGTAAAACAATTTTGAAAATGTTGGAATATTCTTTATTGTTTTACTTTTACTTTGTATTGAGCAAATAATTTATTTTTTCTAAATTGGCAGTTTAAATGAATACTTCAAGCCTTTCGTCAAAGAAGTGCATACAATGCAGGGCTGCTCATCTTATGCCAGCGCCACCTAGAATATTGTCTCAAACAATATTGGTGTTTCCTTAATAAGAAATTTTAAATCCACCATGGGTCATTCCGACTTAAAAATTCGAATATGGATATTTATGATATGTAATTGAAAAACTTGCTTCCTGTTGTATCTTCAATTTCCCGATTTTAACACTTTAAAATATACTTAATATGTGTTTATGACTTTTTTCATTCTGTCTGAGTGTCTGTTCGTATGATAATTGCCGTAAACCTGAATTTATTAAAATGAAATTTTAGTATGTTATTGAGACTATCTGTGGAACATATGGGAATGTAAATGAATAGTATCACCCAATTTGCTTTGGATTGAACCGGGTTGAAAAAATGAATAACATTGAACCCTATGGAACCTAATTTTTCAAACATTTTTAAGGGCAGTTAAAATTGCTTCGAAAATTTTAGGAAATATTTAAATTATCCCATAAAACATATAAAATTATATCAGCAAAATGCGTTCAGCAGTTTTTAAATAAAATTTTAAATAATATTGACTCCTACATAATATGACGAGGTCACCTAGGACCCACTTCAGAATTAAATATGGCAACCATATTTTTTCCCAGAGTAAAAATCGTTATATTTAAAGTTCTTTTAATTTTGTATTTAGTCTTGCATCCGTCGTAAAACCGCTTTATTTTTGGATTTTTTTCTTTACACCTATATTCTGCACCAACGCTGTTACAAATTTTTGAATTCAAATATTCATTAAATTTTGATTATTTCTGCAACGAACCCTAATTTTATTAAAGTAAAATGCAAACAACTGATTGTAAGATGAGTTGTATAAGAATTGCTGTTAGAAAGTCCTTTTACCTCCATGGTTTTAATTTTCCATATAAAATAAATTATTGTAGTTTTGTGATAATCAAAAAATTATGGCCCCTGAGTGTATTGTAATTTAGAGATATTTATATAAAATTACAGTTGGAAAGTGTTTTATAATCAATGCTTTATGCATGATATATCTCTCTTATAAACACTTTGCATAGTTGAAAAGTGTGAAATTTTAGTATGCTGTTGAGACGGCCTGTCGGACACATGGGAATGTAAATGAATAATATCATCCAATTAGTTTTGAATTGAACCCGGGTTGAAAACCACAAATTGCATACAAAATGTTAGGAATCATTCAAATTATCCCATAAAATGAATAAAAAATTATCAGCAAAATATATTCGGTAGTTTTCAAAATAAAATTTCAAATAATGTTGACACCCGTATAATATGACGAAATCATTTAGGACCCACTTCAAAATGAAATATGACGTCCATCATTTTTTGCCAGAGTAAATATCCTGATTTTTAAATTTATATTTAGTGTTGCATCCGTTCTAAAACCGCTTTATTTATGCGTACTATCTGTGCATCTATATTCTGCTCCAACGCAATCATAATATTTTTGAGTTTAAATGATCATCAAACCTTGATTATTTCAACAGCGAAGCCTAATTTTAACGTATGCAGCATGTAAACACATCAAGCTCTAAGATGAGTTGTATAAGAATTGCTGAATTCATTTTAAAGCAAAGTTATCTACCACTGGAGTCTGGGATATAAGTGATATGAATTAAATATTCATTGATTTTACAAGGAGAAGCATATTATTTTATAGCATTGCCTTTGCATGGAGTTAAAAAGTACTTTTACGTCCATGATTTTAAGTTTGCAAGTAAAATAAGTTATTGTATTCATTAGCGGATAAATGATCAAATTCCCACTTAATGCCGTAATGCCATGAGTTTTCGAAAAAATGTTCACAGCATGTGGAACTCTATGATCTCTTCAGAGGAGTATTGGAAGTATAAATATTAAGTTATTTGAGGAATATAGATTGAGAATATATTCTAATTTAGTGAAGAAAACTATTTAAATATAAACTTATGAAGAAAGTTACAAGAATATTTGAAAATTAAATTAATATTAAACTTACATACATTTTAAATCCTCATACTATGAGTTTAAAATTACTTGTGCAAAGAAAGCAAAAAATTATGTTTAGAAATATTGTGCATCTTGAAATATTACTTTAGAATTAATTTTTATCGTACACAGCAAAATAGTATTAAATAAGATGGATCAAATATAATTTGGGTAAAATTTAAACCCAGGCAGTCGATTTCATCTGCGAGGATGAGTCTTTTGAATAGGGAATTTTTATGCATAATATATACATTTTAGTTCTCTTCAGAGAATCATATAAAATAGTATCTTTACAAGAAAATTTCACATGCAGTAATGCTACAAACAATAAAAGTTCCTTCAGTGAATGTTCTCTTGAGTGCCATAAGGGAAAAACACCGTACTGCCAACCTTTCCTGTAACATGAATCAATGGTAGCAATTCATGGTTTTTGGTACAGAGTTGGAAGATTTGGCGATTTATTGCAATTTGTGAGATTGTGGCCACATTTCAAATGTTCGAGAACCTTCTCGAAATAACGAGTATTCGACGAGGTAGGAGCCCCTTCTGGAAGTTTCTACAGAGAGTATATAAAAAGAGGCATCACTCAATTGGAGGGCAATTGACGTGATACGATCTACATTGAATTGTGATATATATCTAAGTTTTGAGAATAAATAGTATTGGATGTTTCGTGGAATTATCCAAGCGTAATTGCCGTTTTACTCTACCTGTCAGTTTAGTGATCTCGTCAGATAGTTACCGAGCGATTTGCTGTTTATTGTCCTTGTTTAAGCTCTGCTTGTAAATAAACGTGTTACTTAAAGTGGAATTTGGTTTGATTCGTGTAACCAGAGAGAACATCCATGATTCCAGAGGATATGTTGTAGCAGTAATATAATTTCCCCTCAATACTGGAATAAATTAAAATTGATCAGCCTCTTTACCGTTTATGACTTTCAGTCTGAATATATTAAATGAATCATGGATTGTTAACACAAAGATTTCTTTTACATTTTAAAACAATTAAAATTTCTGATTAAAAAGAAGATTAATCCAAATTGTGCAATAATTATTTTCGTGTTCAGATATGATGATTTAAATAAAAAATGATTATTTAAATAAAAATATGATTATTTAAATAAAAAAAAATCTCAACGAATTTAATACTCCTTCACTTTGTAATATAAACCTTAATATATGTGATAACAACAATACTTATAGACAGGATCTTGGAAAGTGAGGGGTGGGTGTCAATGAACGAATGTAGGGTTATAGAGTACTACATTTCATTTTCCAAATTGAATTCCGTGGAAAAGTGATGTAACTGTTCAGCTAGTGGGTGTCAGTGTGTGTTATGACCCTCAAAACCCCACCACCGACGCTACTGCTTTAAACTAACCAAATAATTTATAAACAAAATAAATGATACATATAATATAAATAGTATGGGAGCCGGGATAGCACAGTAGATAAAATGAGAGGATCGCTTACGGTACACACGGTACACACGAGTTTGATTCTCGTCGACACCCAATACTATCTACGTGTTAATGAAGAGTATGGGCACGACGGGCACGTTAAATATAGTCGTTAAAGTCCGAATGTTCATCAGGCAGGTGTTGAATTAGGGGAGGGGTAGTCCCCAATTCAGGCCGAAATTTATCCGATTGGTTTTCAGTCTCAATTGTGTTGCGATTACTAGCACAAACATTTACTTTACACCTTCGGGTAGGACAGTTGATCTATTTAAGAAAAAATAAATAGTGTATTGTAGAAACAATAAATATTTTGTAAATAGCACAGCATATAGGACATGCAACGGGTCCAATTCTTTAATAACAAGACAATTGAGTGTTGAACCTTTTAACTTCTCTGTTATAATCGGTCGTGCTTATGGATTAACTCAGTAGTAATGATTGTAGTAATGTTACCATTGAGTAGTTTTTTTCTTGTCCTAAATGTCTGAAATTCAAAACATTATTCAAACTTGTGTTTTGTATAGGAGTAAAAGTAATTCAGATGTATTTCGATTTCAAAACGTAGAAAGCATTTCATGCAATTGTGCACATTCTATGAGTGTTCACAATTTCATTCTGTTAAGAAAATTATTTTAAAATTACTTATGTTTTAAGTTGTAATGAAAGTAAAACATGCAATTAAAATAAAGTTACTTATTTTTTTAATTTTTAAAATTACTTAATATATAATTTTATAATATTATAATATTTTATTCATTTTAAAAATAAGAAATATCGACATTCACGCTTGTAATAAAATAATTTTGTAATCCAATTTTAAATAACCAATTTTCGAACATATCAAAAACACTAGATATTTTTCACGGTTTTGCAATCTCTGGCCCCACGCATATTCACTCGCAATTATAATTTATGAATTGACATTATCATTTATTCTTCCGCAGACTAAGATCATTTTTATATTTTCAAAACTCTTAGATCACAGAGTTTCATACTCTGCGAATTTCATAAGTTATTGCGATTAATTCGCAATAACTTATGAATGAACTACTCGCATAACTTCCGAGTAGTTAGTTCATTCACAATTCTATTTCTTCCTAAATATGCTCAGAAAAATGCGCGTTATTTGGGAACTTGCCTTCTTTTCCGCTCGTATTGTATTACTGTAATATTCATTGTTTTTATACAGAGAGCCACACGATTTACATTTCGATAACTTCTTTTGAATAAAGTTCATTTTTTTTTATGAATGTTTAAGTTTTCATGTAATAAAATAGGAGGTGGTCTGTCAGATTATCAGTTGCTCGCCAATCTAACATTAGAGAGTGGAGAATGCAGAGTCCAGATCGAGAATAAGAGCTTATCATAATATTTACTGATGTCTTCGCATTCTAACAAAAAATACAATAACTATTTTATTCGGTTGTCTAAAATTATAAAATTATTCGGTCTAAAATTATAATGTCTAAAATTATTCGGTTGCATAAAATTTAAATTTTCGTTAATAAGGTGCCGAAAGCCCAGGCCAGCCGACTCGTCCTAGGACTTAGAGCAGCGTTTCGTTAATAATGTGCGTTTAATTTCATCTCCCGTTCCTCTTCGTCATATACTGAGCTGGGCGTTGCTACGGGAAAAACTGTCTGTGTGTTTCAACAGTGTCAAAACAGCCAATTTGAAGATTGGTTACTTTTGAATTATGTAAGTAGCAGTCGCTTATATAGGACCTGGACAATGACATTTAATGCGTTTTGGGTATGAATCAGTGCTTAAGAAAAATATTTGAAACCTGAGGGACTTGTGGTGAGTGAAGCCTTTGGAATTTGATGTTATCAAAATATGCTCTAGTTGAAATATTTCAAAAATTCTCAAAATGGGTTAATGATTTCTTGAAAAAAATGTTTATCTATAAAAAATTTGGAATTCGATAGAACAATAATTTCGGTGCACAACAGTTTGTTTAAGTACAATTGCTACAACTATTTTGAATTTTCATAAAAATAATTAGAAATCTTATTATAACGCAATATGTAATTTTATCTTTATTCTTTTGCAGGTCATCAAAACCACTGAAATATCAATCGAGTTTGCGAAAGATTCAAATCCATAATATTTTACACAAAAATATGTTACATGAACTTGAAAGGAGTGTACGCAAATTGAACTTTTCTGGGAAATTGGTCAAGCCTTTGCCCTCACTCAAAGAGCGTACCATTAATCTGATAGCCATTCATTTATGTCAAAATATGAAACTAAAAAAAGACATCATATTTGAGTCTGAACTGCAACGACTGAATGAAGATAGCACTGAGAAAATAACAGAATGGAATAGTTTAATTATCCAGCGATCGACTGATATTTGCCAGAAAATTCCTCTTCCTCTTGAATTAAAAAAGCTATTGATTGCTCGCTTGCAGTCAGTAGTTCTGCAGCTGCTCAACTGGAACAGGCTACAAGCCAAATTTGATCTTTCACCGCTTTTCGCTGATAGTCTTTTAACTCCCTCGGATTGGACTGTGGAAGGAAGATTGGACGAAAAGAAGATTGCAGAACGCTTAGTCCGAGACGAAAGAATCCCAGCTTGCCAACGCTTTAAAATGGCGTGTTTTTATTGCTTAGCATCCTTTATATATTCCTTGTGGAATCAAGTTTCAGCTTCTGAAGATTTGTTTCGTGGCGGAAGTAAGTTAGTTGAGATTTGGTCAAAACGATTGGCTGGGGTTGAAATGTTTCGAGGTAGGCTCAATTTTTGGAGGGAATTATATTTTGCAGGAGTAAACGAAGGTTCAATGTCAACTGTGTTTCATGCGTGGGATCAAGCGCGACTAAGTGAAACACCAAGACAGTCAATTTTTGCATTTGTATTTATGAATAACGAACATCAAAGAAATTTAATGTATTTTGACAAATTATCATCGCTGGCCCCTTGCATGGATATTTTATTCTTTGTGTTAACGCGGTTACCTAAAGAAAGTGCGATCGTAGTTTTCAGAATCATTCTGAACCATTATAATATACTTGTATCGTTCTTACAATGGCCGTATTTGGATATCTTGATACCAATTATTAAAGAGTTCTGGAGCATTTTACCTGTAGTAAAATATGGAGAACTTTTATTAACCCTAGCACACAACTATTCCGATGAACCTGCCAATAGTATTAGAGGAATTGGTTATGTGGACTACGATTATGGAAATTTAATGATAGAGCTTTTGGAGGAATCTCCAGATCATTTCAAGCGTTACATATTTAGCGATAATCACCAGACAGATATCAATCCATTTAAAATATTATACATTGTGATCAGAAAAAATAATCTTAATTATCGAAATATAAAAATATTTCACCGTATTTGGTGTCATGTTACACTTGTAGAGAGAAGATCGTTTTTAAAATCGAAGTATGGAGAATTATTTTGTTGCTGTTTGACCAGGAAAGAAAATTTGGAATTACTGGACTCTTTGCTGAAAGAATGTTTGCCTAGAGACGAAGTAGCTACGTTTCAAAATAAAATTTCTGAGAGAATTCAAAACGAGGTTGATGAAGGGCCCTTGTATTAAAGGTTAAGTCGGGAACTTTAAAAAGAAAAATTTTCCATTTTTCAAAATATATTCTTTTTAAAAAAATCATCGATACTGACCTGAATAAATAAATGAGTATTCAGCGGTTTATTTACGTTGCAATTAATTAAATATTTATCTAATGAAAAATATTTTTTGGTATTACTGACATTTAATTGTGTCATTTTCATTGTTTATACTATAGAGGATGTTTAGACAATATTGCAATAAATATAATTAATTTTTAATAAAAAAATGTTTATTTCTTTAGTGTTTTTACCGGGAGTTTTTTTACAAAATATAAGTAGGTATTTTTAAATTATTGGTAGTTCAAACTCCTTGTTGCATACTTCTATGCACCATATTTATTTCAGGTTTTCTTTGAGAAATCTGTATTTCTTGCAGTCCAAAGCATATTATGCCAATGGTGTCACATCGGAAGAACTTTAACAAATGTCAACAAAAGGCATTTCCTTGATACCTGTCCCTTTCGTCATTTCCCCCCATGAAATTTATATGAAGAGTCGGTCCCAACTAATCGGGAAGCGGATTTTCGCGTACCCTGTTTATGTGCGTAGATTATTATGAAACAAAAACGAATTCAATGAATTTAACATTGACCATACTCGTTTTATTGCATAGCATAATGTATCGTCTGAAACAATATATCTTCAATAAATCAAATTTATACATACGTTTATATACCACTCATATAGTGCATTTCACTTTTATAACAGGTATTATAATTGTCAAAAATTCAAAATATTTCTACGGTTTAAAATTAAAAATTCTTTATCAGTAAAAACATAATTAGTTGACTAAATATATCATTATTTGAAGGTAAAATCATCCTCTTCCTTTAGATAAAAACATCATTTTTCTTTAGGCAAAAATATCCTCTTTCTTTAGGATAAAAGTGCAGAGCAACCAGACCAGCCGAGGTAAAGATGTCCTGTCCTGATATAGTTGTTGTGTTTTGTATTTTGACAGATATTTTAGAAATCTGTTGATATATTTAACAAAATATTTTCGCTAAACTAATGACGCATTACTTTTAATTTTTGAATAAGTAATACAACAGGTTCAGCTAATATTTTATAATATATTTATATAGTATTACAGTGCTATTTTATCACTTCGTCAGTCTATGGTTTTATAGAGATATGTTAGTCTGTGGCGTTCAAGAGTTCTTACTGATTCGTCTGTCAATAAGTTTATCGAAAACAGTGATTGAAAAGATCCGAGTTGGTTTCAAAACTTGATAGGCACTCCTGTTTTTCCATAGATTATCAGGCCGGTAGTAATCTGTTTTATTTAAACTATTTAAGTGTTAAAATATCTTTTAACCAGTATCGGCTGCCTGTCTTTGAAAGTTTCATAATCCAACCATTGAAATCATTGTTTTAAAACCCCACAAAATGATTTATGTGCATCAATTCATTTCGAGAACGTCCTCTGGATTAATGAATTTTGTGATTACTGAAAAGTCATGGTGAAGTATTCAGAGACAGACATTTTGAAATTTTATTTCGACCTAAATTTGAACTTATAAGAACCAAACGAAGTATTGACAATATTTTTGTAATTTTAACTTTTTCAATAAAGGGGCTATAAAAAAGGAAATTTTCTTAACTTTTTTCAAAAATATGGTACAGTATATAAATTACTATTTCATAACTTACTCGTCTATTTCGTCATTTCCCCAATGAAATTTACAGCAACAGTGGGCCCCACCTAATCGGGTATCGGATGTTCGCGTACCCTGTTTACATGCGTAGAATATTGAGTAACAAAACCGAGCTCAATGAATTTAAAATTGAACATACCCGTTTTATTGCATATCATAATATATCTTCAATAAATCAAATTCATACATACGTTTATGTACCACTCATATAGTGCATTTCACTTTTATAACAGTTATTATAAAGTCAAAATATTTCTGCAGTTTGAAATTAAAAATTCTTCATCAGTAACAACATAAATAGTTGATTCAATATATCATTATTTGGAGGTAAAAACACCCTCTTTCTTTAGGTAAAAACACCTTCTTTCTTTAGGATAAAATTGAAGAACATCCAGACCAGCCAAGTTAATGATGTCCTTTTCTGATGTAGTTGCTCTGTTTTGTATTTTGACGGATATATTAGAAACCGGTTGATATATTTAACAAAATATTTTCATTTAACTAATAATGCATTATTTTTAATTTTTGAATTTTTAATACTACAGCTCCAGCTAATATTTTATAATATGTTTATATAGTATTACAGTGCTATTTCACTTTGTCAGTCTCTAAGTTACAACATTACCAAATAAATTAATATTCTGCATAAATAACTTTCAAATTGTTTGATTCATGTAATAAGGCACACAAAATAATTAGAAGGAAAAATTATATACAGAATTTTAGAATATGCTTTTACTTTAATTTTGCATGCAGATATTTGATTAGAATTATAACTTTTTAAATTGTATTTTATTTGGTATCATATATTTCTTCTAAATTTATATACTACTATTCTGTTGGAGTTTCAATTCAGTAAATTGATGATATCGCTCACCATTACACTTTTGACATAATTTAGGTACTAAGAAACAATTCCTTTATAAATTTCGAATTTTTGGCAGTGATACTAGAATTATCATTTCTAGTTAACAGCAAATAAATAGTCATTCACTTTAGAATAAAATATTAGATGAAAATAGATGTTCGTTTCATACATTTGCCCCTGCAATGTACAGCATGTCCCATAGAATGTAAACAGAGAAAGATTTTTGAACCGTTTGTCCTAGAATGATCCATATATCCAATTGCAAAAATGTTTAAATAATATAGAAAGTTATGAAATAGTAATTTACATTCTGTACCGTATTATTGAAGAAAATTAACAAAATAATATTTTTATACAGCCTCTCTATAAAAAAATGCCCAATTACAAAAATGTTACCCATACTGTATTTAAATTTACTGACAAAATTTTTGGCTCTAATACGATCAATTTTGACATAGTTTTTACTAATTAAAAATGTCATTGGGAAATAAAGTGACATCTACTAATCAACTTCGGTTTCATATAGCTATTAGAACTTTTACAACTTCTTCAAATTTATTTTTTACGGAGATAAATTATTATGTCATTATTATTTTTTATGTGCCGCATTCCTTGCTTCTGACCAGCTCGCCCATCCCATCACATTTCTGTCCTGCTCCATCAGTCTCCTCCAAGTAAGCTTGGGTCGACCCCGAGATCTTTCTCCTTCAGGCGCCCAGGTAAGTGCCACAGCAGGGATGTTATACAGCGGCATTCTCAAGACATGTCCAGTCCATTTCCATTTACGTTTTTTTATCTCTATCTCAATTTCTTCCTGTCCAGTACTCCTGTAGAGCTCAGTGTTAGTAATGACATACTACCAAAATACCCCCCAAATTTTCCTCAGACATTTAGACTGCCAGACATTTAACTTGTTGTATTGGCCCCTTGTTAATTTCCATGTTTCGGCTGCATATATTAAAACGCTTTTCACTAAGGAATTAATAGGGTTGATTTTGGTTTCTAATTTAATATTAGTAGCTCTCCATATTTTATTAAGTTTTCTAAAAATATTCTGAGCTTTTGCAATTCTTATTTTGATTTCTTTATCTGTTCCACCCTCCTTATTCACCAATACACCAAGGTACGTGAAGCTGTTTACATCTTCAATTGATGCATCATCTAATTTTACATTTTCAGAAGTTTTTTCATTAATTCTTAAGACTTTTGTTTTACTTTTATTGATTTGTAGACCAGTAGTTTTAGCAAACTTGTAAAGGCCATTACTTTTCTGTTGTATATCACAAAATCTAGAGACCAAAAGAACAATGTCATCTGCAAAATCCAAATCCTCTAAAACTGATGTAAATTTCCACCTAATGCCTCTTCTGTTGTCTTTGATGGTATTTTTCATGATCCAGTCAACAACTATATTAAATAATAAATCTGACATCACGCATCCTTGCTTTGCACCTGATTTAATTTGGAAGGGCTCTGTCGGTTTTCCATTTACTTCAACATAGCAACTGCAGTTTCGATATAGCTTCCTAATAATGTTAATATTTTTTTGTGGAATTCCATAACTATCAAGTATCTTTTACAAAATATCTGTCAATGGTATCAAATGCTTTTCTAAAATCAATGAAATTGAAATATAAAGGTGCATTATGTTCAATGCTTTGCTCAATGGTGTTTCTCAAAGTAAACATATGTTGAGTGGTTCTAGCTCCACTTCGAAATCCTGACTGCTCCTCTCTCAAAACCTTCTCAATTTCATTCTTTAATCTGTTGACAATGACTCTTCCAAAAACTTTAGCTGAAACAGACATTAAAGTGATATCTCTCCAGGTCTCACAGGAAGAAAGATCTCCTTTCTTAGGTATTTTAATTATTGTTGCTTCTTTCAATTTTTCTGGTACTTTCTCAGTTTTCCAGATAAGGTTAAACAGATTTTTCAAATATAAGAAATCGGAAAATATACGAAATCGGTTACATTTGCCATAAATCATCATCAGCTCATTGAGTTTGCCATTACTGAACTACGCCATTATTAAATCTAGTTAGGTGGCAGAGTTACTTAAATGCTTAAAATTAAGTATGAATCGACATAATAATGACATACTAATTTATCTGCATAAAATAAATTTGAGGAAATTGTAAAAGTTTTAATACTTCTATCAACCGAAGTTGATTTGTAGATGTCACTTTATTTCTCAATGAGAATTTAAGTAGTAATAATTATGTCAAATTTGATCGTATTAGAGCCAAAAAATTTTTCAATTAAATTAAACATTTTTGTAATAGGACATTCTTTTTAAAGAGAGGCTGTATAAAAATTTAATTTTGTTAATTTTCTACAATAATACGGTATAGCATTTAAATTACTATTTCATAACTTCCTATATTATTTAAGCATTTTTGCAATTGGAACTATGGACCATTTTAGGACAAACGGTTCAAAAAATCTTTTTCTGTTCACATTTCATGGGACTTCCTGCATATTTTACGGGCAAATGTATGAAACGAACATCTACTTTCATCTAATATTTTATTATAAAGCGAATGACTATTTATTTGCTGATAACTACAAATGATAATTCTAGAATCACAGACAAATATTCGAAATTTAAAAAAGAATATTTCCTTAGAACATAAATTATGTCAAAAGCGTCATGGTGAGCGATATCATGAATTTCCTGAATTGAAACGCCAACAGAATAGTAGTATATAAATTTAGAAGAAATGGATGATACCAAATAAAATACAGTTTAAAAAATTATAATTATAATCAGATAGCAGCATGCAAAATTAAAGTAAAAGAATATTCTAAAATTCTGTATATAATATTTCCTTCTAACTATTTTGTGTGCCTTATTACATGAATTAAACAGTTTAAAGGTTATTTATGCAGAATATTAATTTATTTGGTAATGTCATAATTTAGAGACTGAAAAAGTGCTGAAATAGCACTGTAATACTATATAAACATATTATAAAATATTAGCTGAACCTGTTGTATTAAATATTCAAAAATTAAAAATAATGCGTCATTAGTTCAGCGAAAATATTTTATTAAATATATCAACCGCTTTCAAAAATCACAGTCAAAATACAAAACAGAGCCACTACATCAGAAAAGGACATCATTAACATGACTGATCTGGTTGCTCTGCATTTTTATCCTGAAGAAAGAAGATGCTTTTACCTAAAGAAAGAGGATGTTTTTACCTCCAAATAATGATATATTTAATCAACTATTTATGTTTTTCCTGATGAAGAATTTTTAATTTCAAACTGCAGAAATATTTTGAATTTTCAACTTTATAATAACTGTTATAAAAGTGAAATGCACTATATGAGTGGTATATAAACGTATATATAAATTTGATTTATTGAAGATATATTATGCTATGCAATAAAACGGGTATGTTCAATGTTAAATTCGTTGAGTTCGTTTTTGTTTCACAATATTCTACGCATGTAAACAGGGTACGCGAACATCCGATATCCGATTTGGTGGGACCGAGTGTTGCTATAATTGGACAAATGACGAAAGAGCCGAGTAAGTTATGAAATAGTAATTTATATACTGTACCATATTTTTGAAAAAGTTAAGAAAATTATCTTTTTTTATAGCCCCTTTATTGAAAAAGTTAAATTACAAAAATATTGTCAATACTTCGTTTGTAATACTAAATATTGTAAAAATATTGTCAACACTTCGTTTCTGTGGGTGCACTGCACACACAGCAATTTGAAAATAAATATGGTTTTTTGAAGTTGTTAATCTTCTTTAAATAGCATCGAAATAAGGTTTTCCCCAAAAAAATATTGAAATAAAAATAGCACGAATGAACAATCCAAGCTCGCAGTTCAGAAATAGGTGGGTATTATTATATAACACTTCACTCAATAAGTCTCCGGTCTGACACATATATGGCAACACCGTTGACAGATCCATATGGTTTCTGGATAGTACCAGCCTTCCAACGATACGTGTTAAAACTTCATAACATTCTGACTATTAGTTTACTGGTTACAGTGGTTTTAGTGACACCAGTTTTGTAATTTTCAAAACAATGGATAAAAAATAATTTCGTGTGTTGATAAAACATTGTTGTTTGATGGAGAAAAAAAAAGTTGAAGCCAAACAGTGGCTTGATAAGCGTTATGGAGACTCAGCGCCAGGGAAATCAACTATTATTGACTGGTATACTGAATTTAAACGCGGTCGTACTAACACCGATGATGCTGAACGCTCTGGTTGCCCCAAATCGGCAGTTGTTCCGGAAAACATTAAAAAAGTCCACAAAATATTCTTGAAAGACCGTAAAGTGAAGTTGCGTGAGATAGCTGACACTTTAAAGATATCAGAAGGTAGTGTGTTATAATTTTATACGAAAATTTGAGCATGCGTAAGTTGCTTTCGAAGTGGGTGCCGCGTTTGCTCACACCGGACTAAAAACAAGACATGTCTCTTGTCATAAGTCGATGAAAACGATGGTTAAATTATATGAATTACGCTTCGAGGTGCTTTCTCACCCACCGTACTTTCCAGATCTCTCCAAGCCCCCAGCGACTACTGGCTTTTTGGAGACATCAAAAAGATGCTCGAGGGAAAGAAAATTTGGCTCAAATGAAGAAATGATTTCCGAAACTGAGGTCTATTTTGAGAGCAAACACAAATCGTTCTACAAAAAAGGCATCGAAAAGTTAGAGGAGCGTTGGAATGAATGTATCACTCTTGAAGAAGAGTATTTTGATAAATAAAGTCGAATTTCTAAAAAAAAATTGTTTTTCTTAGACCGGAAACTTATTGAGTGATGCAGTAAAAGCAGTTACGTATCCTGCCTCCCTTTGCAACACTGGTTTAAAAGATCCGTGCAGATGATGGTCGATTCATTATTTGGAGTTGTTTTAAAGTTAGGTAAACTGTTCGGAAAATGGTAGTATTATTTAGCATTGTTTACCAGACGGTGGGTTCCATGACTGCATTATCATATCTAGGATAATCCTGCTTAAAATAAATTCTAACAAATTCTAGGGTATAGTTGTTAAAATATTTGGATTACCAAATAAATCTGCTATGGGTGCATTGCACAAACGGCAACATTATATTCAAATATATTTTATTGTTGAGAAAAAGTTTGAGTTGTTGAAAAGTTTGGCGATTATGTTTTCTGTGGGTGCAAGAACAATATTTATAGAAACAAAGATCAAAATACATGTGTTAAATATTTGTATAATATAGAAACAAATATTTAGCTTAAAACTTCTTAAAATTTTACATGGATTAAAGCTTTTATTTTTGTTTTAGTGGAAACGATAGTATATGACTTACTTTATATAATGCAATAAATTTACTTCTTTAAAGGCACAAAAGTCATGAAAAAATACCCGGCACAGTGTTTCCGGCCGTCCAAATAGATGCTCTATGTCCTCGGGTGATTCGGACGGTCCGGGTGTTCAACGGCAAGGAGATATCCATGAATACCCACTCTTAAAAGATAACCTTATAGAGAGAGAGAGAAGGAGATGGGTAAACACGGCATCAAACGACATAAAAACAGTTACAGATAAAACAATTACAGTAAATCATTACATTATAACATCTAAAAAGATAAACGTAGACAATAAAAAGTGAAAAACGGATTATCTACACTGGTGTCCAAAAGTTGAGCATAAACATTATAAGTGTGAATATTCCAGGAACCAAAAATCGCAATAAAAAGATAACAGTAAAAGCAGATAAAAAATTAGCTATCAATACGAAAAAATCTGATGTGGGCACTACATGACTTTCTTTATATAATGCAATGCTACTTTTACAGTAAAAAAATAGGTTATTCTTATAGTAGGTATTTATATTCTTATTGAATTTCGTCAATTAGTTATCAAATACTTTGATTTAGCGTCAATTTTATCCATTTGGCGAGATTTTCGTTAATTTGGCAACATTTAAGAAAGCCGCCAAGCTGGCGACATTCCGCTAAATTCGTCGCCAAAATCTCGCCAAGCGTTATGGACAGACAAATAAGTTATTTTTATAGCAGTTAAATGACCATTGGCGTTCAAATACGAAAGCATTACTCAAAATATCTTTTCTCGTGATTGGAACGAGTTAGATCCAAGAAAATGATGTCATCAAATTTATCGCATGATATTACATATGAAAAGTGAACATGTTTCTCAACAGTTAATATTTTTTTTTTAAGTTGTGGGATTTTTTGATACATTTATTTGAAAAATGTGTAATATCTCAAAAACGGTTCATGCTAGCGTTTTAAAGTTTATATCAATCGTTTTCTAAGGAAAATTTACATAAGAAATGTCTATTTGCGTAACTTTATTAAAAGTTTTGATTTTTTGATGATTTTTTCAAATTTTCACTCGAAAATTTAGGGGGTCCTGAACATCTGATTGTATTTAAAAGCAATAGGCCTTCCGTATTTACGGATTGTAATTGTTGCATCAAATTTCATTCGAATCGCTTCATTCGTTCGTAAGTTATCGTCTCCAAAGACTCACTGACACACACTGACATCACCTCAAAAACGTCTGATTCGTTTTCAGGGATGCTTGAAACGTGCTCTCTCGTCGAAAACTCGAATTCGAATTTTCGACCCCGTCACAATACTTTCCTTATACATTATATGTATATAAGAAAAGTAAAAAATTCTCAATTTCAACTGAATTTCAAGTAAATAACCAGTCTTTGACATCCCTGGAAAAGGAACGATAAGTATCAATGCTTTTAAAAGATTAAGGCAGAAGACTTGTAAACTCTAGGAGCTAAAAGGAGATAAAATTTCTTAAACTTGGCTCGAGGAGGTCTGATAATACCCCGTTTGATTGAAATTAATAGTATTATAATTTCGACGACTCTTATTTAATCGAAAACACAATACAAATAGAGCAGGCTAGTATGGGGTCTCTTTAATGCATTTACGTGGAGATTCTTACAGCGCATGCGCGTAGAGGGTATTACAGAGCATGCGCGTTGAGGATTGAACAGGATGGGAAGTCTTGGAGTGCGGGGAGGGAATTCACGGCATACTCATTGAAACATACAGCGCATGCGCGTGGATGGTCCTTACAACATACGCGCATGACGATTTTTATAGCGATTGCGGTGGCAATTCTAACAGAGCATGCGCGAGCAGCGACCTTACAGCGTATGTACGCGCAGAGATCTTGCAACGCATGGGCGAGGAGCGATTTTACAGCACATACCCGTGGATGCTCTTGCAAAGTATGCGCGTTAAGGATTGAACAGGGGGGAGACTTGGAGCGCAGGGAGAGCATTCATCGCTTGCTCATTAAAATTTACAGCGCATGCGCGTGGCTTGTTCTTACAACATACGCTCGGCAGTTCTAACAGGGCATGCGCGAGCAGTGCGCGTGAAGTGCTCTTACAGAATATTTACGTGGAGTTTCTTACAGCGCATGCGCAAAGAGCGATTTTTCAGCGCATGCACAAGGAGCGATTTCACAGCGCATGCACGTGGAGGCTCTTACAGAGCATGCGCGTTGAGAATTGAACAGGGTGGGAAAACTTGGAGCACGAGAGGGAATTCATCGCATGCTCATTAAAACTTACAGCGCATGCGCGTGGATGATTCTTACAACATACGAGCGTGATACTTTTTATAGCGCATGCATATGGCAGTCTGACAGGGTATGCGCGAGCAGAGATCTTACAGCGCGTGAAGTGCTCTAACCAGGACATTTTTTAAGTATGCAGTTTGTGGTCAAATGGCCTCGCATTGGCCTATTTTGACCCCCCAGTGATGAAAGTTTGGCCCCAAAGCCAAAAAATGTCGGATTTCACAGAAGAAGTGAAAATTGAATAATTAGAGTTATATTTAATAATTTATTTCTCAAAAATGCAATTACAGTTACAGTATTAAAAAGGTTTTAAGATTGCAAAGAAAGATACAAAAATATAAAATGAGAAAAAAGTTTACAAATTTGCTTCCTTTCTGAAGAATTTTTTAACGAAATCTCTATTTGAGAAAATAGGTATTTCCGATTCGCGGTAACGACGTTCTTTTTTCATTAAAAATTTGGCAACCGCCGGTCGTAGTGTGCCGTTCCTATACCATTTAATGCCACGAACATTCTGGAATTCACCGTCTCATCAGATGTGGACGCTCTATGACGGGACTTTAGCTGGTTATAATGAGAAATTACTTTCTCAACAGTCATCGAGTGAGGCGATAGAATCATGAGTGAGCACAACTGCTTTTGCAAGATTCCAGTCGTTACAGGAATTAGTTTTCGCAATCTGTGTGACATTTTTACTCCAGTATCTGAAATATCGAGGTCTTCGACTTCCTGAATAGGTGGCCAACAATCGCAAACATTCGTTGAAAACTCCGATATTTTATCATCTCCACCAAAAATGGTTTCAATCAATACTCGACCATTATCTATCATTTCTTTTGGTGTGTTGGCATTTAAAAATGAAGAAAACTGTTTTATAATATTGCTGTCTTCGATGTTCAATCTTTCGTCCAGAAAGTTTATGAATGACATTACAACTTCTTTCCTGACTGCCGACCATTCGCGAACACCAGTTGTAACGTACAAATTACCAATTTTTCGCCTTTTTCTTGGCTTTGCTTCATCGACCATCTCATCATCTTCCTGCTTTTCATTACTTGTATTGGTATTAGATTTCAGCAGCTGTTCTTCGTGACCACCTGGATAGGGGGTTGTCCACGATAAGCCTCAAATTTCGTACCGCATTATTTTTCAAAGTTATCACATCTGGCAAGATCAGGTTACTCTTTTGCAGATTCTTCTGAAGTGTTTGTAGTACGAAAGTTATGTCAGCCATCAAACACGTTTGCTTCAGTTGGAGAGAAATCTCATCATTCCAAGTATTGAGCTTCCTGTAGCTGTACTTCGTTCACGTCGCATAGAAGGGTCCCGGTCGGATATCAATTCTTTCCAAAAGCGAATACACCCAGGAAGGCTATGTAGCACTACAATAATGAGATTGTGAACATGTTCAGCAAATCGTACTTCAAAATGAGCTGGGAATGAACGATGGTGTAGAAAAATTTGTTGCATTCCCTTCAGTTTTGAGGGAGAAGTTCGGAAATATTTCGAAGTCCTTGTTAAATTACTCATCCACATTTTTAGTTCAGGTACTAAATCTAGAACCGATTCCATTGGTAGGTCTGATCGATGACAATAACACCATACAGTCAGCAGTTTATGTCCCAAGTAATTTTCGAGCAATTTCCAAAGACCACCGTCGCATCCAGTATTAGCAACTTCGCCATCAGTTGTGACACCCACTAATAATTCCGTTGGAACGAAAGAATCCTGACAAGTCTTGACAGTTGCATCGAGTAATCCTTTGGCCCCTTTTGATTCTGGTTGATTGACTCCAATGAAACGACTTTTAATTACGGTTGGTTCATCTTCAGTAACATACTTTGCAACAACGTACTTCATGTCTTTATTACCACGGTCCACACTTCCATCAATCTGTAGAGATATACAAAGACCCAATTTAAGCTCTTCACCAAGCTTCTTTCTCTCTAGATCTCCAATAATATGTAGCATTTCAGCACAAACGACGTCATCCCTGTAATGGAGCGCAGAACCTTGAGGCTGAAATTCATCCAGCTGAATTTCCCAGTCATTTGAATCATTCAGTTGGGATTGTACTGATTTAGTACGCAAAACTACTAATGGATGAGCTGGCCAAGTGCAAGCAGTAGGTGTTTCGAGCAAAGAATCATTGTAAGCGTCGATACATAAGGCAATTAAATCATTTACAACCAATGGTCTGTGCTTTTTCAAAGTTTTAACCCAGGGATGTTTGTCGGATTGCTGCTTCCATAATTCTGCAGCTTTCTTCGCGTTTACAGCAGCTCTATGTACGTCAGAATCAATATGGTTAATAATCCGCTCTAGTTTTTAAACACCGTCTGCTCGAACTCCTGACGCAAGAGGAACAACTCCATTTCTGGCTACCCTGGAAGCTTCGTAGTTGAATTCTTTACAGATTGTGCAGCAAACAAAATTACGATTTCTATTATTTTGAACCTGAACCATTTTCTTCAAAGAGGTGCAGCACTTCAGCAACCATTGTAAATTTAACTTCATGATATAGGCTTGTGCCAGAGCTACCAGCTACTGACTTAAAGGGCTTCGGAGTAGATTTTGATGTTGATGCATCTGTAGATCTAACGTTTCCTATTGAGAGAGAAAAAAAATTGACTTAGATTTTGTTTTTATTTCAGGCATTTAGCCTATACATAATTTAAATTCTTCTCTTGATTTTTTATAATGTGCAGTAGACTAGATTATGAAACCTAACAAATATTATTATACGTACCAGAAATTTCTTCACTACTCGTGGGAGGTCGGATTCAGTCTCAGAGAGGTCAGCAGTCCTTTGCTTGGTCATAGGCACAGGGCCCACAGGCCTACTTTCATTGGATTCACGTTCAGGTGTTTTTTCATTAATCTGCATTGCATTAAAATAATAATAAATCAGTGCATATCCCCCTAAAAAAACATCTCTCCCCCTCCCCACACAAAACTGAAAAATATACTATATCTCGATATGCCACTGTGTTGCATTGGACTTATATCAACAAGAATAAATTAAGATTCATAATTAAATTGAAATAAGATGAATTTAAAAAGTCGTTTTTAGTTAAAACATGGAATTTAAATGTCATTGAAATGCTATTGATTTATTTTGTTTTTCGTCTGGCAAACCTTTTCAACTTAATACCGTTGAATAAATGAAGTAGCAATTAAGAAAAAAACAAAAATCACTTTATTTTCAATTTTGTTTACAAAAATTATTAAAAATCAATCAACGGATTGGTATTTTCTGAAAATATTTTTCTTAAACGGGTCATACTAGTCATACAATTTGTTTTAGATACGCACTATTAGTAGTAAAGAAATATGAACTTACCTTTTCATAAATGACGTTCATGTAATCTGAATCAGTAATAATATTGGTATTAGAATTAGCTGATGCCGATCTTAATTCATCATTTTTTTTCGGAACTGTATTAGACAAGAAATTACGATATCCATGTTTATATAGTAAAAATGAAATGTGTAAAAGTCATACACCAAATCAGGGCCGGCACTAACGGGTCTGCATTATGCAAGGCCTGCATTGCAACTATACCGAAAGCCGCTTCACGTGTGTGACACGATGCGAGCAAGTGACGTAGTGACGATCAGTGTTGCCAAATCCTCCGACACAAAAGTCTCTACATTTCACCTCAAAAGTCGCTAATTCTGAAAATATGGTGCTGCCATCTAGTGTTCAATATGTAAACTAAAGATAATAAATTTTCTTTATACAGCATAATACCTAAATACATACAGTGTTATAACAGTTTTTTTCCAAATTTTAAGCCCAAATAATAAGGGGATTACTTATACACGTTAAAATACAGTAATTTTGATAATCATTGCATCACTCTCCCGATGCCTCCCCCGGGGGGGGGGGGAACTCCCCCCTCAAAGTCAATCCAAAAGGGCGGCGGGAGCATTAACTAAAAATGCCCCCAGTGAAAATTCCTCAAAAAATGGCCTGGCTCTAACAGAACATTTGCTTGGAGAATCTTACAGCGCATGAGAGTGGAGACTCTTACGGAGGATGCGCGTTGAGGATTGAATACGGTGGGAAGACTTGGAGCGAGGGGGAGAGAATTCATCGCAAGCTCATTAGAATTTACGGCGCATGCGCGGGTATGTCTCTTACAACATACGCGCATGATAATTTTTACAGCGCACGCTCGTGGTAGTTCTAACAGGGCATACGCGAGGAGCGATTTTACAGCGCATGCGCGTGGAGTGCTCTTACAGAACATGTTCGTGCTGGTTCTTCTAACAAGACATGTGCGTAGAGGCTCTTATAGCGTATGCGAATTAGTATATTTTTGGAGTGCATGGAAGTTCTTACCGAGAATACGCATTGAAAATTGTACAACGAATGGGAGTTCTAACATCATAAGCATGTGATTGAACAGTTCATGCGCTTGGAGGGTCTTTTAGCCAGTGCGATTGAAGCTCAAAAGTCTACAGCACGCGTACGTTGTAGGTCAGAGTATGCGTGGAAACGGCTCTTACAACGCATGCGTGTAGAGCAGTGTTTCCCAACCTTTTTTGTGCTAAGCCCCACCTAAGCCTTTCTAAAATTTTTATGCCCCCCATGTAACATATACATAATTTTTAATATTCAAAAATTGAATTGTTTACTGAAGAAACTTAAATGAAAGGTTTTAGTAAAAAATCACTAGGAAATTGTTAAGGAAACACAGTAAGTAAATTTTCAAAACATATAATGGAGAACTGAAATTCAAGTACGAAATAATTTTAATAAAAGATTTTTCTATATTATTTTAATTATTAGTAATTATTTATTATTTAAATTTAGTGAGATCCTTGCGCTTGCTGCAAAGAGAATTTATGTTAGGTTCCAATTTAGTTAGCTCCAGTCTCAAGTTTCCCCGTTGTGTTATATTCAGCCGATTTCTTTTTTTTAGCACCAAATCATTTATGGCACTAAATCCACATTCAGCTAAATATGAAGATGGAAATGGTAACAATAGTTTTCTTGCACATTTGGTTAAATTTGGTTTCTGTTTCCTCACAAAGCCATGCCATTGCTCCTTTTACATTAAATAAAGTTTTAACCGACTCATCATTTTGCATTTCTTCGAATTCTTTTTGATATTGCATATCTGAAATATCAGACAAATCCACTAACATTGGCTGCATCATCCAAGTTGGAAAATCAATTTGTTTCAAATCAGAAAATCTTTCTTTTAAATCAGTCGATAGAATTTTCAGATGGTCGACAATAACAAGTGTAGCGGTATCAGTCACTTCGCAATTTTGGAGCCAATGAAACTTTTCAAAATTTTTGTTGTAAATATATTTCTGACATAATTCAATAAAAGTAATGAAACTAAATATCTTCGCTTTTGCATCGACAAGAGTTTTATGTGTTCCTTGAAGTTGATTATTTAATATATTTATTTTTTCAAAGATATCTGTTAAATAAACGAACATGGCGGACAGAAGTTACCTATACTGGACGTTTACCCAGCTCGAGTAGCGACTGAGAGTCGCCATACGGTTAACTTAAACTCTGGACGAGTCCATTTTCGAATTGCCCCCCTTAACAATCAAATTGCCCCCCTGTGGGGCGTGGGCCCCACGTTGGGAAACACTGGTGTAGAGGCTCTTCCAGTGCAAAAGCATTAAGGATTGAACTTCGAATGCGCGTGGAGGGTCCTACAGCGCATGCGCCAGGTATTTCTTAGTGAACATGCGCGTGAAAGCTAACAACGGATACGCCTTAAACATATTACATCGCAAGCTGGTTGTGAGCCTAATAGCGTATGTGCGTGGTAGTTCTAACAGACCATACGCTGTGGTACGTTTAAGGGTGAGCGTCAGTAAATTTTCTGCCCTATCCGCGCTATGTTAACTTTCGCAGCACACATATTTCGCCGAAATTCTGCTCAAACAGTTGCAAAATATTTTCTCATAGATAAAATGCTATGCTTAGATTATATTAAAACTAAATTTAATACCCAATAAAACATAGAATATATGTTTTATTTTAATTTAAAATATTTTTGGTGCTGCCATCTGTTGTCGTAATTTAATTCATACCGACTATTTTTGTTTTTTAATGAACATTTTTAAATGTCTATTCCTTCTAATACGCTATTAAATACAACAACAGATCATATATAATGCTATAATCACGGAAACGTAATTGAACTTGGACTTGAAGACAAAACTGCAGTCCTCAGTCATGTACATTCAGATCCCTTATCAAATTTATAGAATGATAAATTACCTTTCCGTGATTGTGGCATTATTATATATGATCTGTTGTTGTATTTAACACTGTATTAGAAGGAATAGATATTTAAAAATGCTCATTAAAAAATAAAAATAATCGGTATGTATTAAAATACGACAACAGATGGCAGCACCAAAAATATTTTGGATTAAAATAAAAATATATTCTATGTTTTTTGGGGCATTAAATTTAGTTCTAATATAATCTAAGCATTGAATTTTATTTTTCAAAACATATTTCGCAACTGTTTGAGCAGAATTTCGGCGAAATATGTGTGCCGCGAAAGTTAACAAAGCGCGAATAGGGCAGAAAATTTACTGACGCTCACCCTTAATAGAGAATAAATACCCTTGGTAGTTCAAACAGTGAATGCGCGTGTAGAATCATACACCACATGCGCGCGGTAGGGTCATTAATTGGGGTGTAAGAAATATTACAATAAAATTCAAAATTCCTTTGCACGTTCTGAGCTCAATATGTGCGAAAAAGAAGTAATCGCTGAGTTGTTTTCACAATCATGTGGTAACATACCACTTCATATAATGTGGATTCAGTCGTTTTGTAAGTACTTTTAACTGGAAATACATGGACAAAAATTTTTATATTTATCACAAAACTTTCTCGAGATATTAAAAACTTTATTTTTTCACAAGGAGAGCTATATAGCTCTAAATAATGAAGCAAATCGGTCGAAATTTGATACGCTGAATTTTTTTGGAATCACCAGAAATTCTCTTGATCTTCAGCGGTCTAATTTGTGTTATTGTTTTCTAAAAATAACAAAATTTGTTAATCTGCAATGTCATGCGTTGGACACGTCAGATTGTATATTATTTAAAGGCGACTGTCACAGGGGCGGATCCAGAAATATTTTTCGGGTGGCCCGCAAAGCTTGAAAGCCAATTCGCACCTATTTCGGGAAATTTGTGGTCGGGTTTGGGCATACCCTCGAATGAACTCGCAAAATATTGAGATATCAAAGAAAAATCCGAACGTATTCATATATATATATATATATATATATATATATATATATATATATATATATATATATATATATTAATATTATTTTTCATATTTAAAATAATTTTATGTCTATCTTTTTATATCTCATACATGTTTTTAATATCTTTGTTTTTCATATCACAAGCATGAGTATTTACAAAATAAACTTCATTTCTTTTGTGGCAAATTGATTTATTACGGCCTTTACATCAACTCAAACATGGAAATAACATTAATAACCATTCATCAGGGCGAATTCTGTAAACCGATCTTCGGCCATTCGAGACTTCAATCAAGTTTTAAGTCCTCGGAAAACTTCTCGTATGGACGTATCGTCTTGTATGGTCTTGATCTTATACACTTTAATAAGGCACGGGCAAATATTGCTATCTTCTGTCAATTTCTCCAATATGCCGAATGAAAAAGTATTTCATCTTACTGCAAATTGTCAAATTTCAAATTATTCTGACTAGTGGTTCCTATTTCACAGCCTTTTAAAATAGTAACTTTAATTATAATCACCCTGTATATAAATGAAATATATGAATCCTCAGATAACGATCAATCCAATCATAAATACAATAATCATCAAGAACTTAAAATTGAAGGAAATAATGATCACTAAAACTTACCACGCAGGACCCCCACAAAAGGGGGGTCAGTTGGGACCATGGTACTGGGGCCCGGCGGACGATAGGGGCCCGTAAAAGTGCCGGGAGAAAAAAAATTTTAATGTTTGTGCATATGAATTTATAATAAAAATTCTTTTATGATACAATATCGCATATTTTGTGCAATTATAAAATTACAAGTGTAGAATAAATAGAAAGCAAACGCAAGTTTTGTAAAACAATAAAAAAAAACCCTAAGAGTTGTTGAAATTAAACATGAGATACATTAGGGAACTTGTTCTATTTCTTTGATTCCAAATTTGTTGCAAAAAAGTGAAAAGAAAAAAAGACAGGGGCCCTTAACGTACAAAGAAGATGCCTTGTACGCTATCTCATCAACAAGGGATCCGAAAACCGCGTGAGAAAACAATAAATACTTCCCATAAATTGCTCGACTTTGAAAGGAGGGCTAAGATCCTTTACAAGGCATCAGTTCCCAACAAAGAGCCCTCTTTGGTTCCCAAGGCAATAAAAATAATTGTTTGTTATTTAGCTTCCGAAATTTACAAGTACTAAACTGATGACAAGAAAAAAAGATATATCACAGAGTGTGAGCACTGTGCCATGGTCATCTCTTTGTCTAGAGGGGCTTTTCCACTCCCATACAGATAAGATCTTGTCCGAAAGCAATTCACACATCAGGGTGTTCAGTCTACGGACTCTCTTTTGCGGTTCTGGAGGACATTCTGGATAGATGCCTGAAGGCAGAGTGCTGTATAATGTATATCATCCTGGGGTCACCTTTGAAAGACCTTTTATCTAGCAGAATGTTTCTAAGCTCATGTGAATAGGTCCTATGAAAATAAAGTTGCTCCGTTTGTGTTGATGAGATCTCAGCATAAGGAGGTGAACATTTATTTGTCGGTAATATTTTATCACTCATACAAATGCTTAAATTAATTATTTGTAATTAAAAAATTAAAAGTGTTTAGCATAGGGAGTTGATATTAAAGTATGTTTAAATTAATTTTTATAATTTATTCAAAATTATTTTTATTTGCTTTAAAATCTTGATCTTAGAATGAACGTTATTTATTTTATCAGAATTTTTATGTAGTTTCGTAAAATTATTCTTTTAAAATAGTTGTGTATTTGAAATTTGTATAAAACTCTCGGATAGATTTAGTCATTCAAAACAACCAGTAATTCAATAATATCTGGGAGTATAATATCTCTGGAACAAATTAAAATAATCAAACAAAATGTCGTACGATTATTTTATCGCCTAAACATAACAATCCCATTGATTTTCAGTGAGGTCAGACCAAGAGAAGGCTTTTTCAAATATTTATTTCTAAAACTGAAAATACACAAAATAATAATGTTACCCATATATGTACAGAAATGGCTATTTAATATTGAATTTTTTAATTTAAAAAGCAAATGACATCATTTACGGGATTTACCGTCGTCTAGATACAAATTTTTTTTTATCTGTGTTAAAAAATTATAAAAAGTTAAATATTATATTTATTATCAATTGAGTGGATACTTTAAGTACTTTCAACCGGAAATAAATTGAAAATGTATTTAGGATTTATCACAAACCACATTTGAGATATTAGAAATTTTATTTTCCTCACAAAGAGCGTAATATCTCTCAAGAAAGTTAAACAATTTCCACGTGATTAGGTACACTTATTTTAATCGGTGTCATGGTATACTCATTTTAATCGGGTTTAGGTATACTTATTTTAATCGGTGTCCATTTATTTGCAGTGAATTCGCATCATAAGGAAGTTCTAATTTTTTTTTGTTTATAGATATCAAAATATATTCATTTGCTGGTAATGTTTTATGTTTGATACATCAGATGTTTTAGTTATTGTATTTATGGATAATTTTATCGTTCTCTGAGAAGTACATAAAATAATTAAAGTTTACATAAAAGTTGTAGATTCTTCCAAATTATCAAATAACTCATAATAGTTGAAGAAATTTTTACAACAGCTGTATTTTTGAACATACAATTAAAGATAGTTAAGGGAGATAGGTCTCAGATACTTGTCATACTACAAAATTAATCATATCAACAGATCGTAGGATGCAAATAGGACATTTTTCTTCTCCGGTTGGATATATATATACTACAAGAATAAATTGCCTGCTATTATGTTGCCTGGGCCCTAAATAAACTTCCAATACTTAACATTTACAGATAAAACCACTCAATTTCCATATCGTCTTCAAACCACCTCATTTTTCCACTCATTTCCTCCTTTCGTTTCGCAACCGTGGAAAGCAGGAAAATAGAATAAATAAATAAAAGAAACAAAATGGAATCCTTTCTCTAGGAGAGAAGACGTGGCTTAAACCACATCGTGAGTTCCAAGGCTTTGACGGGCATGCACTCAAACATGGAAACCGGAGAGAAAAATAGATATGCACTTTATCAACGATACCTACAATTTTAATTTTTATGCGTTTGTTTGAAAATTCACAAAAATTAAAATAATGTAATAATTAAAAAAAATCTTTCTTAAGAATACGAAGATATACACACATAATTCAGTATCAAATAATCTAAAATATACACATTTCGATATATTTAAAATATATAAATAAACATAAGGAATTGTCCTACTGGTTCAATTCGTTCAAATATCATTGGAAAGAACGTTATTCGATCTTTCCTATGATGTTAAAATAGAAACTCTGTGACAAAATTTTAGATCGCTAAAGAACCGATTTGGAATAAAATAACTAAAATACTTAAAATAAAAACTTCAATTTAAAACAACTAAAAAACTAATACGAGTAAAAAAAATTCGTTGAGTCGTATTTGTCTGGGTCCTGAAGTAGCTATTAAATTCCGTCGCTGTGCGCAGCTTAGATTTCCCGCTACAGAATACACACCTTCTTATATTAAGTAAAATTAACTGTTTGATATCTCTATGGTGTGCTGAAATAGAGACCAGCTGATATAGAAGATCCAAACTGCTATTGCCTATTTTAAAAAAATCTGATGTGGGCAGCACATGACTCTCCTTATATATAATTCAATGAATATACTACTTTTGCTGCAAAGAAAAAAAAATAGGCTGTTCTTATAGTTGATACTTCTATTCTTTCCAAGATATTGAATTTTCGTCAATTAGTCGTTATTTTCACTGATTTAGCGTCAATTTTATCCATTTGACGAGATTTTCGTTAATTTGGCAACATTTAAAAAAGTCGCCAAAATCTCTCCAAGCTTTATGGACGGAGATATAGGTTATTCTTGTAGCAGATAAGTAACTATTGGCTTTAAAATACAAAAATACTACTCAAAGTATTGTTTCTTACGAATAGAACAAGCCAGATCCACGAGAATGATGTCACCCAATTTATCGCATGATACACATGAAAAGTGAACATGGTTCTCAACAGTAAATATTTTTTTCAATTTATGAGATTTTTGATAAACGTATTTGAAAAATATGCAATATCTCAAGAACGGTTCATGCTAGCGTTTTAAAGTTTATCTCAATCGTTTTCTAAGGGAAAGTCACATAAAAAATATCTATTTTCGCAACTTTATTAAAGGTTTTGATATTTTGATGATTTTTTCAAAATTTCACTCGAAAATTTAGGGAGGTTCTGAACATTCGATTGTGTTTAAAAACAATAGACTTCCATTATTCACGGATTGTAAATTTTGTACCAAATTTCATTCGAATTGCTCCATTCGTTCGTGAGATATCATCTTCCGAGGCTCACTGACAAACACACATACACAAACATCACCTCAAAAATGCTCGATTCGTTATCAGGGATGCTTGAAACGTGCTCTCCCGTTAAAAATGCGAATTCAAATTTTCGACTTCATTACAATACTTTTCTCATACATTATATTATGTGTATAAGGAGAGTAAAAATCGTTTATCGCAAAAACCAGAAACTTTGCATGAGATTTTAATACGAAAAATCGATGGATACACAAAATCAAAATATCTTATCCTGCTTTTATTAAAAGAGTGGCAATAGGAATGAAAGTTGATCAAATAATGATATTGGAAGATATTTTGGATAGATTTTTTTTTTTTTTTACTTTATTGATGAATATAAATTTACTTTTTTTTGTTTCTTAAGTGATTGTTATTACCGCTGTGTTTTACTATTTTGCAACTAGAGAATGCAATTTAAAATTATTTAAAAAGATTAAGCAAAACATATTTTATTACAGTTAAGTTTGTCGAAAATGCGTTGGATATGGGGGGGGGGGGGGGGTAATCACTCCATTAATTTGCATGGGGCCCACGGCTTTACCTGGTACCCTGTTTGTCCCACAATTTGATGTGGGGGGCCTGTTTTACCACATGCTCAGATTTTCTTTAACACACTAAAACTACACAAGCAAAACACAATACAGAATATTTCCCTTCAAGATTTCCCTATTCTTCAAATTCTTACAACACCAGCGCCACCTACATGGTTTCAGAATCAACATTACGGGGTCTTCCTATCCGGAGTTGCGTAACAATTCCTTCCACAGTTCTTCAATGTTCTTCTCGTATATTCTTTGTTCAACTCCAGGGGTTTGTGTTCCATCGTTTTGAAGACTAATCGCTTTTAGGAGCTTAGTTATCCCAGTAGCCTGCCGGATTTTTTGTAATCATTTTAAGAGTTTATCCATCCCAGTAGTATGAGGGATTGAAAATTGGGTTAAGGAAACCCATTTGGGGAATTTTTAAAAGTATATGTCCATTTGCTGTATGTTATATATTTAACTAATATCAAAAGATATTTCTTCGTATAGCAAATGTTCGATACATACAATAAACATTCAGATACAATAATAAGAGTATCATTATATAATGAAGCAACGTACTTTATAATGAAGCAATGTTCCTCAAATAAAACAAATTACTGGGCATGTATATATCTTTACAAAAAATACATACATAAAATATCATAATTTCATAGCGTAAGAGTTACAATTACAAGTGCAGTTTCATTGGCATAAGAGTTACAATTGTAAAAAGAATTCAAAATATTATATCCCGATTGAAAATATGTTTCTATAGTCTAAAATTAAAAATACTTCGTAAATAATATATAAATAGTTGATTAAGTACATCAACCATTTTGAAGGCAAGAAAAATCTCCTTCTTCAGGATAAAAGACAGACCAACCAGACCAGCAAGGTAAAGATGCCCTATGCTGGTATGGCTATTTAGTTTTTATTTTGTCAAAGAAGGCCTCATAAACTGGTTGATATATTCAAACAAATGTTTTTGCTTTAACTAAAGGAAGTGTATTTACTTTCAATTTATTTAAGGCAAAAGAATCAGAGACTATGTTATGTCACGTTTCTTTGAAGTTGGAGTGCTATTTCATCATTTTTAGTAGCCAGTCTCTACATTGCAATATTGCGAAATAAAATAATATTCTGCATTACGTAGTATAATGTGGGATGCCCATGGAGTATTGAAAACTAGAACAAAATACCCATCACTGACTGGGTTCTAAATAGACGTCCAGAATGAAAAAATCACCCGCTGTTTTCTTACATTTGAATACAATTTAAAGTGGTTTCGATTCGAAAATTGCAATACTGAAATCGCACGCGTTTCCGTAAAAGCAAAAATATGTTCAATTGATGCAAACTGCCGTGTATTCAGCCGTTCATGGAACAATCGTTACGTTTAATCCACGGAAATTCTCATGCCAATGAGAACGTTGCCTCATGCATCTTCCTCGCAGCCCATGCCGTATCATCCACTTTCCTACGACAAAATCAGTGGTTTCTCCGTTTTAATATTGGAGGGGTTCCGAGCGGTCCCAGGGCCTGCGTAATTCATTCAAATGCATCGAATAATCATGGAAAATAAAGATATACATCGGATAAATCATTTATAATTAATTAATGGATGGGTTTATGATTTCTTTTTCTAGATTAATATCTGTGTGTGTGTGTGGTACATTTCTGAAATAAATATGAATGAGAAATGGCAAGTCAATTTATGTAAATCGTAACAGTGAGGTTGAAAGCATAAAAAAAGTTCTATAATTCACTAAAAATTGTCTAATAAATGCATGGATTCCATTCACGGTTTATTTTATTTAAGAGAATTTTTCAATATTTTTGATGGTGTCAAGATGAAAACTCTGTGAAAGTATTTTAGGCATTAAGGAATTGAATTGTGTATATATCAAACAAAATCGTTGTGAATCGGATAAAAGAATAAAATAACTAGGAAACTAATTCTGAATTGAAGACATAACGACGAAGTTAACCTATTCGGATCCTGAAGAACTTGTATACCAAATTTGATGGTAATACAACGCTTAGATTTTTTCCGCTACACACCGCTCAGACCATTATGAAGTAATCATGGCCATTATGAATATTCATTCCATTCCATTATGAAGTAAAATTATTATTCACTACTATTATTTATACTACTATATTTTAATTTATGGATATTTTAAATGATGGAACGATGGATATTTTAATTTTATGGATAAATAATAATGATATAGATAAATAATTATAATAATAATATGGATAAATAATAATTTTAAATGATGAAACGATGGAATGAGGATGATGGAATTAAGAGCTAAGCATATGGTCATTATGAAATTTAAATTTGCGCTCGGGAAGTTAGCGCACGGGAATTGCACTCGGTAGGCCCGGGTTCGTTTCCCGCCACTGCCTAAACTGCCGCCGTGTTCAGGTGGTGTACGATCACATTAAACATATGGGTCCGTAAGTCCTTCCGAGAGGTTGGTGGTAGGGGAAGGAGGGTACGGTTACTGTAGATGCCTTCCCCACTGGGTCCCCTGTCAATATTGAGTGTGTGGTAGCGGTTTCAGAACCAACCTGCATGTACCGATTCCGCTACACACAAGACCCGTGAACGTAATTTAGCAAAACAAAAGAAGTTGTAATTAGCATACTTAACTTCCACAAAAACACCAAAATTAACCCAAGGTTCGTTTTTAAAGGAGTTTCCCAGTTTAGGAGAATTATATCCTAAATGGTCTACAGTGAGTAAGAACATGAAAAAATGCAAGGAAAACAGGCACATTTATCAATCAAATAATCCTTTTATTTTAATGACTTGCAAATTTATGAATATATATATATATCTAATTATCATTCAAAATATTCAGAGCTTTCTTTATCATTAACACACATTTAATTATTTATGCTCTGTTCAGAAATATTATCAATCAATTTCTATTTTTAAATCAATATGCATTTTCTTAAATCATAAATTTAAATCAAATATATATTTACTTTCAACTGAGTAAACCATTATAGATCAATTAATTCTTTCTATGCCTGCGGTGCAGCGGAACGTCTGGTTCCGAATAAAAGAATTTACCTGTGTTCCGATTAATTTAACAAAGTGTAGAAACGTTCCATATAGGAAAACACGGCCGGATGCCAAACGTAAAAATCCAAATTTTGGATAACTGGTCATCTATCTTTAACATGGCTAGCTGCCAGACCATCTGCGGAAAGAATTCATCTCAAGCCAGCAAGGAATCGAAAATCCGCTGGATAGATTTCCTGGAATAAAAAAAATAACTAAGAACGTTTGTAAAGGAACGTCGAAAATCTTCCAGGTTCTTCTTCAATCAGCTCCGGAAAAGTAGGGCGGTTTCATACGAAACAAATGCCCATTTCGGCCACCTTAGCCATTTTGGCCAAAACCTTTTGTCTTCTTCATTAAGACAATTTCACGATGCGACTTTACCAGTCGAAATCTCCAGCTCGAATCTCTGGGGTATCTCGAGTCCAATCCAAAAGTTCTCCTTGCGCCGCTTCCTGATTGGCAGGCAAGCGCGCCCCGGTAACAGCCGATCTCCTCCGAACATACTTCACACATCCCAGCCCAGACAGAAAACCTAGCCGAGCCAACGAATTCTCGACGAAACTCAGATTTTAACGTAAAATCAATTCGAACGAGGCTTACCGAAACATAGCACAGGCACGGGAAGAAAGAAGGATGTTTTTCACACAGAAAAACACGAAAAGGCTCATGGCGCAGAATTGCGACATGACAGCTCCCCCTCTCTGGGAGTCAAAAATTTTCCGAAAAACAGTGAGGAAAATTTTTCTCTCACTCAAAAACACAAAAATACAAAAATTTTAGGAACCTGTAAGTGTAAAATAATTTAGAACAAAATTTTGGGCGAGAAAGGTGCGTACGCTCACGATTCTCAAAACAACGCCACTGCAGATCTGAATGACGGGCCAAGCCATTCATCACCACAGGGAAAAACCAAAAGATAACCAAAAGGATGAAAAGAATGTCACCGCATCTTAAAGGATCCTTTACAAAAATTTACACTTAAATACACTAAAATACACTTAAACCAGAAAAATTTGTCGAGGCACTTTGCCTGACAACAAAATGTCTCAATCATCAATATTGAGATCAACCAGATGAAGCGAAGCTAAAACATGATATGATATGATTTTACAATACACTAATACAATGTAAACAATTCGAAAAATTCAAAATTCAAACATTTGTCACTTTCAAAACACACAAGTGACGCAAAACAGTTCTTAATTTTCATCAAAAGATTAAATATTTTGAAAATTAATTTTTAAATTAAATTTGTCATATTCAGGGAATGAGATTCTTCACTCATTCAAAAATTTCTCACTTTTTGAGAACAAGGTCATTTTCAATATTTCAAATTTTCAATTTCAACTTTTCATTTCAAAAACTTTCATTTCAATTTTAAACTTTCACTTTAAATTACTTTCAAATTTCAACACATTAACTTTAAATTACATTTACTTTTAATTTATCAACATTTCAACTTTTCATTCAACATTAACTTTAATTTAACTTATTTTTGACATTAAAACATTTCAGAATTTTCTTATTCTGACTCAACTTTCATTACTTTAAATTATTCATTTACATTTAAATCATTCAATTTATCTTAAAATTTCAATTTACTTTTCTTTAAAAAAAAACTCTGAAATAATTCAACAAGTGATCACTTCATGTGTCACAAAACAAAAATTTTCATTCAAAACATTTGTCCGCTGAGAGAGAGAAGGAGAAAAAATTCTCTTGAAATTCACGTCAGTTATGTAAAAAAAACAGGAACACATCCGAAGAGCAAATTCGACGGGGTCTAACGAGTTGCCACAAAACAAAAGGGAGTGAAGAAAATATAAAAAAAAAAATACTCGCGTGCAGGATGCAGCGGCCGCAAAACAGGAAGCCAAGACACGCCTCAGAAGCTTCGGAAGTCAAAAATTTTGGACAGCTTGCGCTGACCACATCATCGTCATCATCATCATCATCCTCATCAAGCTTCACCAGTTTCCCACCTGGCCTCCCCAACTTTCCTAGGTGGGCTCGGAACAAGTTGTCGTCAAGGACTCCAGTCCTGCAGCATGCACCGGACAATTAATTTGCCCAGCTGCTTCTTCATCTGTGATCCGTGTAAATATGTTCATGTTTGCGTCCACCAGCCTGTCCTCCAGAAAAAAGGGGTGCAGCATTACAAAATGATGACTAACTGAAATTTGTGTAGATGTTTGAAAACTGCTGGTCAAAAAAAACAACAATGTGAAAAGGAATTTCAAGAAAACAAATTTCAACAACACATCAGCCAAAAATTTTCACCTCTCTCAGCAAAACAAAATTCAAAACCATTAATCAAAAGAGATCATTAACTTTTGATCTTCAAAAAAAATTTCATTAAATTTCAAAAATTCTCAAATTCAAAACTTTCAACTTTCGAATTTTCAATTCAAATCACTTAAATTACTTTATATTTCTTCATATTAACTTTATATTAATTTCAATTTTACTTTAACAAAATCATTTACTTTTTTCAAAATTCAAAAATTTCCTCCTTTTACTTAGGGGAACAATTCAAAACCAACACCATTTCCAATTATTTCATGAACTTAAATAAGTAATCAAAACATTTTTTTCACAATCAAACACAACAAAATAATCTAAGTCAATCAAACAGGACTCTCGAAAAATTTTAAAGTCCAAGGAGAGTCAATTAACAAAATTTACTTAGTATTTAAATTACAATATAAACATTTATAAATTATGGTTCACAAAAATCAATTAGTTTTTCTATTTACTTTTAACTTAAATGCAAGATTTCCATCAATTTTTAAATCACAACAATTTTTTCATAAATTAAATACAGAGATAACAAATGTGAAATCACCGCGAGATTAAAAATTTCAGAAGTTCTACGATAGTCCTTATTCGGGGCCCAGCATGACGTCGTATATTTGAAAACTGACATCAAGTTATCATTGATTTAAGTAGATTTTATGTTTACTGTGCGCTCGTGCTATGCTACAGCTTTCATATATGCTATCAGAGGCACTAACCCAGAAACATAAGAAGTTCCTACGAATTACTTTACAACATCAAGAAATAGTGTAGTGGCAGATATGTAACGATGAAACGTCGCAACAATGCTCTCAAATGCAAACTGTCAGCACAGTGAAATGGCACATGTGAGGATAACATGCTTCAACAAATTCAAAATAATGGATACATGTATTTGTAGTCACAAGTACTGGAAAATCGCTTAAATTTTTGATAATTTTGAAAATATTTATTTTAATTTGTGATTATATTATATAAATATTTAATATTTATATTTTTATGAATTTTTCATTCTGAAATGTTGAAATACATTCTGTTTATGGACATCGTGGGGTGAGGTCGCTTGTCCGGTCTCTCCTGCTCAGCGCCATTTTGTTGGAATGGATCTTTCACGTGTGGTGCTTGTTTCGGTCACTGCATTTAAGAAGGTCTTCGGATCTGATTTGTGCATGGCTAATTGGAGACCGTTCAAAGAACAGTATCATGCACTTCCCGATGAGATTCCCTCTAGGGGGAAGCCTGATCTTGAAAAGTTGAAAAATTCTTATTTTGGCTTTGACGAACTTTGCATTATTGTCGATAATCCGTCTAAGGATATCACGTGGCATGAATGGCTTTTGCTTAAGGCGAAGGTTGCATCTACGGAGAAGGAGATGGAGATAGCGTTGGACGACGCCAAGATGGATCATTCAGGTGAACCCCCCATGAGTTCTTCTCCTGGGATTTCTGTTGTTTCTTCGACACTAGCAATGTCTCATGGTTCCTCCTTGCTGACCCAGACCACGTGCGCAGCCACGAGTACTAGAATTGAGATTTCTAAAGAGGTTTTAGCAGACATGAATGATTTTGACAAATTTACTAATTCTACCAGTACGGCAGAAAATGCAGGTACTAGTGCTAACAAGCACCCCCTTACCGATCCTGACGAGGAAGACTTTGTAAAAGTGCCGAGGAGGCACTCCGCCAAGATTGGTACGAACGTCTCCCCCCCCCTTTCCACGGTTCAGCCTGTACTTGACCCTGAGGTTCCTGCGCCCGACGCAACCAACGTTGAAGAAATTCCTTAAAAGGAACGCCGCCCCCCCCTTTTTTATCGTACCCAGCCCAAGCTGGTACGATTACTTACATCAGTTTCCTTTTGTAGCGCCCTCCATTGAGAGTAGTCTGCGTGGAAATCTTTTCAAAATTGATGTTAAAACGCGAGAAGAATTCATGGTAATTCAAAGAAGGCTAATCAGTGATAAAATATCTTTTAGGACTTTTCTCCTCAACGAGGACAAGCCTCTCAAAGTAGTTGTTAGGGGGCTTCCTGTGCCCACCAGCATTGAGCTCATCAAAGAGCGGTTAGAAGTAGACGGATTTAAAATCAACAGTATAACCCACCTATACAAGGGTCCTAAATCTAACAAGGTGATGATGCCCCTTTTCTATGTCCAGTTGGACAAAAACCCCGCTAACCTAAAAATTTATCAGGTAGTCAAGTTGCTAGGTGTTGAGGTGAAAGTCAAACGGTACAGAGGGCGCAAGGGCACCAGCACCCAGTTCTTTTCATGCCAGAAATGGCATCATGCGGCAAATAGCTGCCATTTACCGCCGAAATGTGTGAAGTGCGCCGGCGATCATCGCTCTTATGAATGCCCTAAAAGGCCAGCACCCTGCGAGCTATCGCGGGTGCTCTGAATTCCCGAAGCCGAGATTAGTTCAACAGAGAACCTTCACCAGTCGAGTGGTCGACAATTCCAAATCCTACGCAGCTGCTTATCAACCTGAAGAACAAGATTTCCCGAAACTGCTCGAAAAATCATTCCTTAAGACTAAAATCGTAAATGGTGATGGTAAGCAAGATGACTGGCTTGAGTTCATAGATCTATTACTTAGGTTCGAAAGAAACGGATATCCCAGATATTTCGTTCAGAAAGCCCTTAAGGCAGCCCTCCCTCAGTTAAGAGAAACCAAAACGGTTATTGACAGAATTTCGATCCTGTACGATAGTTTTTGCGAGTTGGCAAAGACCCCCTAAGTCTAAGTTGTTGGGTTTTCGGGGGGCCTGCTAGTCAGGTCCTGTTTTTTGTCCCGTTGTCTGGAGCGTATGCGGTTTTTGATTGGCCCTGCCTGGATCGCTTTGATCTGCCGGCATTTCCTCGTAGTCTCGCCCCATTCTGCCGCAGTAGAACGTATCTCACTGGCTCAAGACAGAGTTCCACGGAACTCGCCCTTTTTTCCAAATTTTCCTTTATCTCTCGGAGTTATTTTCTCAATTTTCTAAATCTGCGACATGTAGACCTAATTGGGACTTGTCCCAATTTTGTCTAACGTGCACCGTTACGATCCTTCCGGATCCCTAACATATTTAAAAGTCTTTATATGATTCCCTAAACGTATATACCTATGATCGGAGATTAAAGCAACCTCTACGGAGCTTTGCTAAGCACTCCAAAAATTGTGATTCCTAGAAAAATAGTGTAGTGGCAGATATGTAACAATGAAACATCGCAACAATGCCCTCAAATGCAAACTATCAGCACAGTGAAATAGCATATGTGAGGACAACATGCTTCAACAAATTCAAAATAATGGATACATGTATTTTTAGTCACAGGTACTGTAAAATCGCTTAAATATTTGATAATTGTGAAAATATTTATTTTAAATTGTCATTATATTATAAAAATATTTAATATTTTTTTTTTATGAATTTTTCCAATTTGGATCAAAATCATGAAATTTCTCAAGAACGACGCATGTCAATATTCTGCAAATGATAAAAAACTGGGGGCTTTTCTATAGTTTAATTAATCTAATCATTCTGAAAATAAATAGGCCTCGATGAAAATAATCGTACCAAGTTTCAATTAATTCTCTCAATTTGTTTGTGAGATAACGTGCCTACAGACTCAGACGACAAAATACGCAGACATAATTGAAAATGTGGTTCATCTGTATTCAGGGATGTACAAAACACGTAAATCCATCAGTATCCAATTGTTGGTCTCTTTTTAATCCAGTACTGTACAGGGTGTCGCATAGAAAGTAAATACAAGAAGAATTTTTTAACCGTTGGTTCTAGATCCATTGTTCTAATTACAAAAATACTTTAAATGACGTAAGAAGTTGTGAAATAGTCATTTATATATTGTATCATATTTTTGAAAAAAAGTTAAAAAAATTACCTTTTCATATAGCCCCTATATTGAAAAAGTTAAATTACAAAAATATTCTCAATACTTCATTTGGTTTTTATAAGTTCAAATTTAGGTCGAAATAAAATGTAAAAATGCCTGTCTCTGATTACTTTCACATGACTTTTCAGTACTCTTTTAATCATCAAAATTTATGAATCCAGGGGACGTTTACAAAATCAATGATGCACATAAATCATTTAGAAGGGTTTTAAAATACTAATTTCTATGTTTGGTTTATGAAACTATTAAAGACAGGCAGACTATGCTGGTTAAAAGGTATTTTAGCATTTAAATAGTGTAAATAAAACAGATTAGTACCGGCCTGAAAATCTATGGAGTGCCTTGTAAGGGCAAATGTATGAAACGAACATCTATTTTCAGCTAATATTTTATTCTAAAGCGAATGACTATATATTTGCTACTAACTAGAAATGATAATTTTAGAATCACATCTAAAAATACGAAATTTATAAAGGAATTGTTTCTTAGTACATAAATTATGTCAAAAGCGTAATGGTGAGCGATATCATGATATTCCTGAATTGAAACTCCAACATAATAGTATTATATAAATTTAGAAGAAATGGATGATAACAAATAAAATGCAATTTAAAGAGTTATAATTCTGATCAGATATCTGCATGCAAAATCAAAGTAAAAGAATATTCTAAAATTCTGTATATAATTTTCTTTCTAACTATTTTGTGTTCCTTATTATATGAATTAAACAGTTAAAAGGTTATTTATGCAGAATATTAATTTATTTGGAAATATTGTAATTTAGAGACTGACAAAGTGATAAAATAGCACTGTAATACTATATAAACATATTATAAAATATTAGCTGAACCTGTTGTATCAAATATTCAAAAATTAAAAATAATGCGTCATTAGTTCAGCGAAAATATTTTGTTAAATATATCAACCGATTTCTAAAATCTCCTTCAAAATACAAAACAGAACAACTACATAAAAGAAGGACATCATTACTTTGATTGGCCTGGTTGCTCTGCATTTTTATCCTAAAGAAAGAAGATGTTTTTACCTAAAGAAAGAGGATGTTATTACCACCATATAATGATATATTTAATCAATTAATTATGCTGTTACTGTTGAAGAATTTTTAATTTCAAACTGTAGAATTATTTTGAATTTTTGCCAATTATATTACCTGTTATAAAAGTGAAATGCATTTTATGAGTGGTATATAAACGTATATATGAATTTGATATATTGAAGCTATATTGCTTTATACAATATATTGTGCTATGCAATAAAGCGGGTATGTTCAATATTAAATTCATTGAGTTCGTTTTTGTTTCACAATATTCTAGCAGCGAAAGATCAACAGGATACACGAACATCCGCTACCCGATTAGGTGGGACCGACTGTTCCAATTAATTTCATGAGAAAAATAACGAAAGACACGGGTGTCAAGGAAATGCCTTTTATTCACATTTGTTAAAGTTCCTCTGATGTGACACGACTGAGCAAATATGCTTTGGACTGTAAAAAATACTCATTTCTCAACGCAGACCTGAAATGAATAGAAATAGCTAACAAGGAGTTTAAACTACCAATAATAATTTAAAAGTACTTTCTTATATTTTGTCCAAAAAAAAAAAAAAATCTACCAGTAAAAGCATTAAGGAAATAAACATTTTTTTAAAACATGAATTATATTCATTGTAATATTGTCTGAACATCCTCCATTGTAAAAACTATGAAAATGATACAATTGAACGTCAGTAATACAAAATAAGATTTTTCAATAGATAAACATTCAAATAATTGCAACGTAAATAAACCGCTGAATACTCATTTAGTCATTCAGGTCAGTATCAATGATTTCTTTATAAAGAATATAGTTTGAGAAATGGAATTTTTTTTTTAAAGTTCCCGTTTTAACCTTTTATACGAGGGCCCTTCATCAACCTCGTTTAGAATTCTCTCCGAAATTTTATTTTGAAACATAGCTACTTCGTCTTGAGGCAAACATTCTTTCAGCAATGAGTCAAGTAATTCCAAATTTTCTTTCCTGGCCAAACAGCAGCAAAATAATTCTCCATACTCCGATTTTAAAAATGATCTTCTCTCTTCAAGTATAACATGATGCCAAATTCTGTGAAATATTTTTATATTTCGATAATTAAGTGTCTTTTTTCTGATCACAATGTATAACATTTCAACGGGATTTGTATCTGCCTGATTATTATCGCTAAATAAGTACCGCTTGAAATGATCCGGAGATTCTTCCAAAAGCTCTATTATTAAATCTCCATAATCGTAGTCCACATGACCAATTGCTCTAATACTATAGTCAGCTTCATCGGAATAGTTGTGTGCTAGGGTTAATAAAAGTTCTCCGTATTTTACTACAGGTAAAATGCTCCATAACTCTTTAATAACTGGTACCAAGATATCCATGTACGGCCATTGTACAAACCATACAAGTATGTTATAACGGGTAAGAATGATCCTGAAAACTTCGAACGCATCTTCTTTACGTAACCGCTTTAACATAAAGTATAAAATATCCATGTACGGGGCCGGTGATGATAATTTGTCAAAATACATTGAATTTCTTTGATGTATCTTATTTATACATGAAACTGCTATAAATAAATGGGTATGTGATTCACTTAGTCGTGCTTGATTCCAGGAATGAAACACAGTTGACATTGAACCTTCGTTTACTCCTCCAAAAAATAATTCATTCCGAAAATAGCGCATATCCAGAAACATTTCATCCCCAGCCATTTGTTTAGACCAAATCTCAACTAACTTACATCCACCACGAAACAAATCTTCAGAAGCTGAAACTTGATTCCACAAAGAATAAATAAATGATTCTAAGCAATGAAAACACGCCATTTTAAAGCGTTGGCAAGCTGGGATTCTTTCGTCTCGGACTAAGCGTTCTGCAATCTTCTTTTCGTCCAATCTTCCTTCCACAGTCCAATCCGAAGGCGTTAGAAGACTGTCTGCGAAAGGCGGTGCAAGATCAAATTTTACTTGTAGCCTGTTCCAGTTGAGCAGCTGCAGAACTACTGACTGGAAGCGAGCAATCAATAGCTTTTTTAATTCAAGAGGAAGAGGAATTTTCTCGCAAATATCAGTCGATCGCTGGATAATTAAACTATTACAGTCAGTTATTTTCTCAGTCCTATCATCATGCAGTCGTTGCATTTTAGACTTAAATATGATGTCTTTTTTTAGTTCCATTATTTTGCATAAATGAATGGCTGTCAGATTAATGGTATGCTCTTTGAGTGAGGGCAAGGACTTAACCAATTTCCCAGAGAAGTTCAATGTGCGTGCATTCATCTCCAGTTCATGTAGCATGTTTTTGTATAAAATATAATGGATTTGAATCTTCCGTAAAATCGATTGATTTTTCAGTGGTTTTGATGACCTGCAAAAGAAGAGAGGTAAAATTACGTATTGCGAAAAAATAAGAGTCCTTAATATTGTTATAAATTCAAAATAGTTGTAGTAATTGTGCTTAAAAAAGCTGCTGTGCACCGAAATTATTGTTCTCTCGAATGCGAAATGTTTTATAGATAAACATATTTTTAAAGAAATCATTGTTCCATTTTGAGAACTTTTGGATATATTTCAAATAGAGCATATTTGGATAATATCAAATTCCAAAGGCATCACTCAAACAAGTCCCTTATGTTTCAAATATTTTTCTTAAACACTGATTCGTCTCCAAGACGCATTAAATGTCATTGCCCAGGTTCTATATAAGTGACTGCTACTTACTTAATTCAAAAGCACCCAATTTTCAAATTGGCTGCTTTGACACTGTTGAAACACAAACACAGATTTTCCTATAGAAACGCCGAGCTCATTGTATAAATAAGTGGAACGAGAGGTGAAATTAATTGCACCTTATTAACGAAAATTTTAATTTCATGCGATTCAGGGAAAACCGAATAAAATAGCAATTGTATTTTCCGTTAGAATGCGAAGGTATCAGCAAATATTTTTCTAAAATTATAGAACTGTGCTAATCTTTCATATTTGAATACGACGAGACATACAACTTACAAAATGCATATTTGGATGTATTAAAAAATAAATAAATATAAAGAATTTGTGTTACGGGTTCCGTTCAAAAAACGCCGAAAGGAACGAATAAAACTGACGAAACAGGATGTGACTGAAAAATGACTCGAGGGGGCGAGGTTGCACAAAAAACATATTGTAAAGAACCTTGCTACGGTTAGAGATTCTTTGTTGCTACTCCAAGCGGTTGTCGAAGACTAGATCGCCGAACTGGCCAGTCTTCGCTCTAAACTTGGGCTATTGAGATGAAATTGCAAGCTCTTATTGTCGAAGTTGACTCTACATTCTCCACTCTCTAATGTTAGATTAGCGGGCAACTGATAACCTGACTGACCATCTCCAGCTATTTTTTTATTTGAAAACTCAAACATTCTTCGAAAAAAATGAACTTTATTCAAATGAGGGTATCGAAATGTAAATCGTGTGGCTCTCTATATAAAAACAATGAATATTACAGTAATACAATACGAGAGGGGAAGAAAGCAATTTCCCAATTAACGTGCATTATTCTGAGCATATTCAGAAAGAAATGAACTTGTGAATGAACTAACTACTTTAGAACTTATGAAATTCGCAGAGTATGAAACTCTGTGATCTAAGAGTTTTGATAATATAAAAATGTTCTTTGTTTGCGGAAGAATAAATGATAATGTCAATTCATAAATTATAATTGCGAGTTAATATGTGTGCGGCGAGGGATTGTAAAATCCTGAAAAATATCTAGTGTTTTTGATATGTCTGAAAATTGATTATTTAATATGGATTTTAAAATTATTTTTGTGCAAGCGTGAATGTCTATATTTCTGATTTCTAAAACGAGACAAAAATTAGAATATAATAAAATTAAATAATAAGTAATTTTAAAAATTAAAAAAATAAGTAACTTTATTTTAATTGCAAGTTTTACCTTCATTACAAGTTAAAACATAAGTAATTTTAAAATAATTTGCTTACCTGAATGAAATTTGAATACTCATTGAATGTGCAAAATTGCATAAAATGCTTTCTACGTTTTGAAATCGTAATGCATCTGAATTACTTTTACTCCTACACAAATCACAAGTTTGAATAATGTTTTGAATTCCAAACTTTTAGGAAAAGGTAAAACTCTACTCAATGGTAACATTATTACAATCATTACTACTAAGTTAATCCATAAGCACGAGAGATTGAAACCGAGAAGTTAAAAGGTTCAAATCTCAATTGTCTTGTTATTAATGAACTGGGTCTCTTGCATTTCCTATATGCTGTGTTATTAACAAAATATTTATTGTTTCAACAATACACTATTTATTTTTTCCTAAATAGATCATTTGTCCTACCCGAAGGTGTAAAGTACCTATTTGTGCTAGTGAATGCAACCCAATTGAGACTGAAATCCAATCCGATAATTTTCAGTCTGAATTGGGGACTACCCCTTCCCTAATTCAACAACCCTCTGATGAACTTTCGGACTGTAACGACTATATTTAACGTGCCCATACTCTTTATAGACACGGAGATAGTCTTGGGTGTCTTCGAGAATATATATCCCTACATTCGTTCATTACCCCCCCCCCTCTTTCCAAAACCCTGTCTATAAATATTGTTGTTATCACATATATTAAGGCTTATATTACAAAATGAAGAAGTAGTTAATTCGTTGAGATTTTCTTTTACTTAAATAATCATATGCATATTCAAATACGAGAATAATTATTGCACAATTTGGATTGATCTTATTTTTAATCAGAAATTTTAATTGATTTAAAATGTAAAAGCAATCTTTGTTTTAGCAATCCATGATTCATTTTATATTTTCAGACAAAATGTCATAAACGGTAAAGAAGCTGAGCAATTTTAATTTATTCCAGTATTGAGAGGAAATTATATTACTGCTACAACATATCCACTGGATGCCTCCCCCACTGGGTTCCGGTCTAAATTGGGTGGCACTTCCCGACCGTCCAAACAGTTACCTTACACCTTTCTGGTAGGTCGGACGGTCTGGGTTTCAACAACAACAACATATCCACTGGAATCATGGATGTTCTTTCTAGATACAAAAATCAATCCAAATTCCACTATAAGTAACACGTTTATTTACAAGCAGAGCTTAAACAGCAACAATAAACAGCAAATAGCTCGGTAACTATCTGACAATATCACTGAACAACTGCCAGGTACTTAAAACGGCAATTATGCTTGCCTAATTTTACAAAACAGCCAATACTATTCTCAAAACATAGATATATATCACAATGCAATGTAGCTCGTATCACGTCCATTGCCCTCCAATTGAGTGATGCCTATTTTTATATACGCTTTGTAGAAACTTCCAGAAAGGGCTCGTATCTCGTAGAATATTTGTTATATCGAGGAGGTTCTCGAACATTTGAAATATGACCACAAGACTCCAAATAGCAATAAATCGCCAAATCTGGCAACTCTGATCCAAAAATCATGAAATTATAACCCTAGATTTACGTTATAGGAAAGGTTGACTGTACGGTGTTTTTCCCTCGTGAGAACATTCACTGAAGGAACTTTTATTGTTTGTAGCATTACTGCATGTGAAATTTTCTTGTAAAGATACTATTTTTTACGATGCTCTGAAGGGAACTAAAATGTACATATTATGCATAAAAATTCCCTATTCATAAGACACATCCTCGCAGATGAAGTCGACAGCCTGGGATTAGATTTTACCCAAAATTATGTTTAATCCATCTTATTTAATACTATTTTGTTGCGTAGGATCAAAATTAATTCTAAAATAATATTTCAAGTAACACAATATTTCTAAACATAATTATTAGTTTTCTTTGCACAAGTAATTGTAAACTCATACAATGAGGATTTATAATGTATATAAATTTAATATTACTTTGATTTTCAAATATTCTTGTTAACACTTGCTTGCTTTCTGCATAAGTTTATATTTAAATAGTTTTCATCACTAAAATAGAATATTTTCTCAATCTAGATTCCGCAAATAACTTAATTTTTATACTTCCAATACTCCTCTGAACAGGTCACCGAGTTCCACATGTTGTGAACATTTTTTCGAAAACTTATGGCGTTACGGCATTAAGTGGGAATTTGATCATTTATCCGCTAATGAATACAATAATTTATTTTACTTGCAAACTTAAAATCATGGACGTAAAATTACTTTTTAACTCCATGCAAAGGCAATGCTCTAAAATCGTGTGCTTCTCTTTGTAAAATCAATGAATATTTTATTCATATCACCTATACTCCAGACTCCAGTGTTAAATTATTTTGCTTTAGAATGAATTCAGCAATTCTTATACATCTCATCTTAGAGCTTGATGTGTTTACATGCTGCATACGTTAAAATTGGGCTTCGTTATAGAAATAATCAAAGTTTGATGATCATTTAAACTCAAAAATATTATAATTGCGTTGGAGCAGAATATAGACGCACAAATAGTACGCATAAATAAAGTGGTTTTAGAACGGATGCAACACTAAATATAAATCACGATATTTACCCCGGCAAAAAATGATGGACGTCATATTTCATTTTGAGTGGGTCCTAAGTGACTTCGTCATATTATATGGGTGTCAATAATATTTGAAATTTTATTTTGAAAACTACCGACCATATTTTGCTGATATTTTTTTATACATTTTATGGGATAATTTGAATATTTCTTAACATTTGCGAAGCAATTTGTGGTTTTCAACCCGTGTTTATTCCAAAACTAATTGGATGATATTATTCATTTACATTCCCATATGTCCAACAGACTCTCTCAACAACATTCTAAAATTTCATTTTTTTTCAACTATGTAAAGTGTTAATAAGAAAGATATATCATGCATGAAGCATTGATTATAAAACACTTTCCTTCTGTAATTTTATACAAATATCTCTAAAATACGATGCAATCAGCGGCAATAATTTTTTAATTATCACAAAACTACAATAATTTATTTTATATAGAAAATTAAAACCATGGAGGTAAAAGAACTTTCTAACAGCAATTCTTATACAACTCATCTTACAATCAGTTGTTTACATTTTACTTCATTAAAATTAGGGTTCGTTGCAGAAATAATCAAAGTTTGATGAATATTTGAATTGAAGAATTTGTAACAGCGTTGGCGCAGAGTATAGGTGTACAGAAAAAATGCAAAAATAAAGCGGTATTAGGACGGGTGCAAGACTAAATATAAATTAAAAGATCTTAAAATATAACGATTTTTACTCTGGGAAAAAAGATGGTTGCCTCATTTAATTTTGAAGTGGGTCCTAAATGACCTCGTCATATTATGTAGGAGTCAATACTATTTAAAATGTAATTTAAATAACTGCTGAAAGTATTTTGCTGATATACTTTTATATATTTTATGGGATAATTTGAATATTTTCTAAAATTGTATTCAATGTATTTCATTTTTTCAACCCGGTTCATTCCGAACCGAATTTTGTGATATTATTCTTTTATATTCCCCATATGTTCTACAGACCGACTCAATATCACACTAAAATTTCATTTTAATAAATTCAGTTTTACGGCAGTTATCATCATTGTTGTGGCAACGCCTCCCGGTATTGTAAATACAAAAGTAGCAAAATATGTCAAATTTTGAAAGGCAAGTCCTCCCTATCCAAGGGTTCATTTGAAAACAGCATTCAGATCTGGATTCAGCATGATGGAATTAGTATACAAATAATTAGGCATTCGGGAGGGGGGGGGGTTGCGTTTCGTGCTCTAACATACTGGCACTCTGCTTCTAGAGAAATGATTAAATGTGATTCAAAATTTCTGTACAAATGAATTGCTGATTATACTTTGCTTAAATGCATATATTTATTTTTATACTTTACATCAACAGCCAATTCAAAACATTTAAAAATCGACTTACCAAAGAGTTGAAGAAATGTATCGATAGCCAACTGCAAGAGGATAAATGACGAAATAAATGCGGCACTACGTAAAAATGGTTCCCAAAACATAAACTCTAAAACACGATCTTGCGTTCACAATGCAAACTGCAGAATGAAACTGTACTCAACAAAACTTACCTGCCAGTACAAGCGTGTTTGGAGAGGAATCTGTCCAAACGTTATCGGGCTTAGAACATTTTTCTCTGATGCCTGTGGTACAGTGTCTAGAACTAATAGTGTGCCGACCGCCTATACCTCCCAATGCTGGGAGATGTTCCTGAAAAGCCACCTCCGCCAGACGGCGTTGGCCTCGAATAAGCGGTCTAAAGCGGAGGAGTTAACATTGAAACAAATGGGAATTTATTGCAAATGAAATGACTGATATCTTTCGAAATAACTGAAGAATTTGTGTGAAATTGGGTGTGATTATTGTAAGTGGTATACACAAAAAGTCATTTGATTTTCAGAGAGATTGAGCTAGGGATATATTCTTATTTTTAAAATTTTATTTAACTTGATCTGGTGTTCGTTCAAACATTTGAGGTCCAAAATAACCAGGTTCATTTATCATAGTAACGCGAAATTCGTTATGACGTTTCCTCTTGTGGCACATTTCAGTTCTTTCGATTTTGAAGCATATCGGGATAGCCCGTCCTGGGCCCGCCTTAGGACATTACCTGGTTTTAGAGAATATCTCGAAAATCAGAGAACGTTGGAAATCTAAGTTTAATATATCGTTTCCTTTTGGGGTGTATTTTAATTCTTTCAATTTTCAACCGTACCGGGTAACCCGTCTTAGGCCCGCCTTAGAAACTCACCCGTTTTTGCGGTATAACTCGAGAACAGGTGTATCTAAAAATTCGAAGTTTAGAATATCTTTGCCATTTGCTGTATATTTTAACTCTTTGGATAAAAATTTTATCGGGCTAGCCCGTCCTGAGTTCAACAAAAGGAATATATCGTTTTCAGAGAATAACTAAAAATTCGGAGCATCTAGAATGTATAAATTTAATATGTCATTGTCCTTTGGAGTATATTACATTTCACCTCATTTCGAACCGTATCGGGTTAGCCCGTCTTGGGCCTGCCATAGAAATTTACTCGCTTTTAAAAAATAAATCGATCAATCGGAGTAGCTGAAAAATATAAATTTAGTATATCATTTCCGTTTGGATGGATTTTAATTTAGATTTTGAAGCTCGTCGGACTAGCCCGTCTTGGATCCGCTGAAGAATGCATTAGTTTTTGAAAATTAAGACGAGAACCGAAGTAGCTAAAAATTCCAAATTTAACATGTCGTTGGCTTTTGGGGTATATCTAAGTTTCTTCGGATTTGAACTTTATCGGGGTAGTCCGTCCTGGGCCCGACATAGGAATGGACCCGTTTTTTAGAATACCTGGAAAATCGGGGAAACTAGAAAATATAAATTTAGTACATCCTTATCTTTTGGGGAATATTTTAATTCCTTTGTTTTTGAACCGTATCGAGCCAACCCGTTTTGGGCCCGACTTAGAAATTCACTTTTTTAGTGGAATAACTCTAGAACCGGAGTATCAAAAAGTTTCAAGTTTAGAATGTCGTTGTCATTTGCGGTATGTCTAAGCTCATTGGATTTAAAACCTGGTCGGGCTAGCCCGTCCCGGTCCCAACAAAAAGAATGTACTTGTTTTTTAAGAATAACTCCAAAACTGTAGCAGCTAGAATATCTAAATTTAGTATATCATTGTTTTTTAGGGTATATTTTATTTCTTTGGATTTTGAACCTTATCAGACTCGCCCGTCTTGGGCCCGACAGAGTGGTAATGTACTTACTCATTTTTCGAGAATAACTCGTAAATTGGAGCAGCTAAAAAATTCAAATTTAGTATATCAATTTCTTTTGGGGTTTATCATAATTTATAATTTGAACCTCATCGTCTTGAGTCCGTCTTAGGAATGCGATCGTGTTTGATGAATAACTCGAGAACCGGAGTAGCTAAAAATTCCAAATTTAGCATGCTATTGTCTTTTGTGATATATTTCATTTTTTCGAATTTGAACTTCATTCAGCTAGCTCGTGCTGTGCCTGCTATAGGAATAGACTCATTTTTTTAGAATAACCCGAAAACTGGAGCAGATAGAAAATTCAAATTTAGTATATTATTTCCATTTCGGGTAGAATTTAATATTTTCGGCGTATATATAATTATAATTAGCGGCGTAAGCATGGGAGATAGGATGTGTGGTAGAAAACCTCATTTGCCGAACAATTACATTAGTTCTCAAAATTGCCTATATTTAAAAAAAAATGAATTTTGTACTATAAGCTCCATTCGATCGTCGACCCCCTTGTGTCCTAAATACATAGTTACATCCATATGCAAATGAGCTAAGAAGTGCGAAATTTGTCCACGGATGTTGGGTCGGTGCACTGGGAGTACGAGTGAAGATTACGGTTCTGCGTGATCTGACGAAGAAGGTTTTATGCCTTCGAAACCGGTCGATATTAGTATTTTGAGTGGTATTCTGCTTTTTACGAAGATAATTTTATTTCTTTAGCTGAAATTTGGACCGCACGTATTGATTTTATTTACTTGAAATTGAAATTTTTCAATAATTTTTAAAAGCATTATATGAATAACTTGAACGAATGCTTTAAAACCAAATTTTTGTTTTGCATTTTGATACATATTACCATGTAAACCTAAAAAAAGAATGTATGAGAATGTCTGGCAAATATTTTGTTTTATCTCATATGTTCGTCTACTAGGAAAAATACCTGTGGGTGGCCCTGTGAATTTGGAAGAAAAACATGAAACACCATTGCCGCTTGAACATTAGAACAAGGTGGGGTCTGCCTACAAGTGCTGTCTCTTTGTACGGTGAAAGATATAAGATAAGAATTTCGATTGAGGGTGGACATGTAATTGACCGCTATTTTATTTCGACAGGCGCGTCTCCTTTACATACGTTTCCGCAAGTTGCCACATCTCTTACATGAACAATGCTCAAAAGATCCGCAAATCAGCGGGGGCTCTGGAAATGGGTAGACACCAGGGAAGGGCATTTTGTACTGCCTTCAGGGTGACCTCTAGATACAATAGGAAGTATCTCATTAGCACATTGGTCATCTGAGATCGAATTTGTTTTTACAAAGAACCGTCACCTGTACAATATTCTTTTTTCGTTCTAAAATTGGACAGGATGGACCCACTCAGAAAGAAAGATTTTTCGAAATTGTAAACAGCAAGCTTTCACTCATTTGATGTTTGTTGCAACTGACGTTGAAAATTTATATTTGGATTAAAAAGGGCTGTTTTTATAGCTATACCATTATCGCCTGTTCTGTGTAAAATTGCCTAGAAAAATGTATTAATTCGATTCATCCAGCATATTACTGTATTTTGCATTTCGAAGAATAGGCTGAAAAATAGCTTAACATTTCATAATCTGCGAATTTCAGCATCCAAAAATCCCGTCACAAGACTTTTCCTTCTATTATACTATGTAGTACGAATCACTATATTACTATGAATCTTTAAAGTGCACCGTGGACTGGTTTCGCATTATTTAATTCTCTTGCATATAAGCGTAGGCAAGATCTAGGATAAGGGGGGGAGGGGTCGACGATCGAATGTGGGTTTACACAACAGTACAAAATACTTTCTCAAATATAATCCCTAAGGAGAACTAATGTAATTGTTTAATTGTTTGGTAAATGATAAATTTTCTCCATTTTTCGAGTTATTTTCCAAAAACGAATGCTTTCCTAAGGCTGGGCAAAGATGGGGTAATCTAATAAAGTTTAAAATCCAAAGAATTAAAATATATCCCAAAAGAGAATACTATATTATAAATTAAAATCCATCCAAAAGGGAATGATATACTAAATTTACATTTTTTAGCTACTCCGACTGATCGAGTTATTCTTGAAAAGCGAGTAAATTTCTATGGCGGGCCAAGACGGGCTAGCCCGATAAGGTTCGAAATGCGATGAAGTATAATATACAACAAAGGGCAATGATATATTAAATTTAGACATTCCAGATGCTCCGAATTTTGAGTTATTCTCAAAAAACGATATATTCCTCTTGTTGGGCTCAGGACGGGCTAGCCCGATGGGGTTCAAAATCTAAATTAAAATCCATCCAAAAGGAAATGATATAGAAAATTCACATTCTTTAGCTACTCCGTTTGATCGAGTTATTCTTGAAAAGCGAGTAAATTTCTATGGCGGGCCAAGACGGGCTAGCCCGATAAGGATCGAAATGCGATGAAGTATAATATACAACAAAGGGCAATGATATATTAAATTTAGACATTCCAGATGCTCCGAATTTTGAGTTATTCTCAAAAAACGATATATTCCTCGTGTTGGGCTCAGGACGGGCTAGCCCGATGGGGTTCAAAATCTAAATTAAAATCCATCCAAAAGGGAATGATATACAAAATTCACATTCTTTAGCTACTTCGTTTGATCGAGATATTCTTGAAAAGCGAGTAAATTTCTTTGGCGGGCCAAGACGGGCTAGCCCGATAAAATTCGAAATGCGATGAAATATAATATACCACAAAATACAATGATATATTAAATTTAGACATTCTAGATGCTCCGAATTTTGAGTTATTCTCAAAAAACGATATATTCCTCTTGTTGGGCTCAGGACGGGCTAGCCCGATGGGGTTCAAAATCTAAATTAAAATCCATCCAAAAGGAAATGATATACAAAATTCACATTCTTTAGCTACTTCGTTTGATCGAGATATTCTTGAAAAGCGGGTAAATTTCTTTGGCGGGCCAAGACGGGCTAGCCCGATAAGGTTCGAAATGCGATGAAATATAATATACCACAAAAGATAATGATATATTAAATTTAGACATTGTAGATGCTCCGAATTTTGAGTTATTCTCAATAAACGATATATTCCTCTTGTTGGGCTCAAGACGGGCTAGCCCGATAAGATTTTAAATCCAAAGAGTTAAAATATACAGCAAATGACAAGCATATGCAAAACTTCGAATTTTTAGATACACCTGTTCTCGAGTTATACCAAAAAGTAAAGTCATATGGCGGGACCAGGACGGGCTAGCCCGATAAGCTTCAAAATCGAAAGACTTGAAATGTACCACAAGAGAAAACGTCATACCGAATTTCACGTTACTGTGATGAATGAATTTGATTATTTTGGATCTCAAATGTTTGAACGACCACAAATAAAGCTAAATAAAATTTTTAAAATATGGATATATCCCTAGGTCAATCTCTCTGAAAATCAAACGACTTTTTGTGTATACCACTTGCAATAATTACACCAAATTTCAGACAAATTCTTCAATTATTTCCAAAGATATCAATCATTTCGTTTGAATTAAATTCCAATTACTTTCAATGTTAACTCCTCCGCTTTAGACCGCTTATTCGAGACCAACGCCGTCTGGCGTAGGCGGTTTTTAGGGAACCTGTTTTTCGCCTCGGTCGGCACACTATCTATTCTTACCTGTGGGGAAGGAAACGGAGGGGACTGAAATGGAGATAAAATGATCGTGGGGGAATAACTTAGGGAAATATTCGATGTACGGTATGAAGCTTATTTAGGAGCACTTGATGTGCATTTTATGGCGTCAAGTTGACTAACCGGATTGTATTGCAAAAATGTTTAATTTATTAATTCAATAATAAATAGCGAAAAGTAATGAATAGTGATACTCATTATTGAAGAACCCTTAGTTTAAAAATAATCAAAAATACATACAATAAGTACAACACCTTTCCGTTGTATCAACTAAAGTAACTGCAACCCAATTGAGACTGAAATCCAATCCGATAATTTTCTGTCTGAATTGGGGACTACCCGTCCCTAATTCAACACCTCCGTGATAAACTTTCGGACTTTAACGAATATGTTTAACGTGCCAGGCGTGCTCATACTCTTCATAGACATGGAGATAGATTCTTTTGGGTGTCGTCGAGAATCAAACTAGGGTGTATCGTAAGCGATCCTCTCATTTTATCTACTGTGCTATCCCGGCACCCATACTATTTATATTTTATGTATCATTTATTTTGTTTATAAATTATTTGGTTATTTTAAAGCAGTGGCGTCGATGGTGGGGTTTTGAGAGTCATAACACCCACCGACACCCACTAACTGAACAGTTTCATCATTTTCCACGGAATTCAAATTGGAAAATGAAATGCAGTACCATATAACCCTACATTCGTTCACTGACCCCCCCCCCCCCCTTTCCAAGATCCTGTCTATAAGTATTGTTGTTATCATATATACTAAGGCGTATATTACAAAGTGAAGAAATAGTTAATTCGCTGAGATTTTTTTTTATTTAATTAATCATGTGTATATCTAAACACGAAAACACACAATTTGAATTGCACAATTTGGATTAATCTTTTTTTAATCAGAAATTTTAATTGACTTAATGTATAAAAGCAATCTTTGTGTTAGCAATCGATGATTCATTTAATATTTTCAAATTAAATGTAATAAACGTTATAGAATCTGAGCAATTTTAATTAATTCCAGTACTGAGGGGAAATTATATTACTGCTTCAACATATCCGCTTGAATCATGGATTTTCTCTCTGGATACAAGAATCAATCCAAATTCCACTATAATACGTTTATTTACAAGCAGAGCTTTAAACGGAACAATAAACTGCAATTCGCTCGATAACTATCTGACGAGATCACTAAACATCTGCCAAGTACAGTAAAACAGCAATTATGCTTGGCTAATTTCACAAAACAGCCACTGCTGTTCTCAAAACAAAAGCTATATATCACAATTCAATGTAGCTTGTATCACGTCAATTAAACTCCAATTGAGTGATGCCTCTTTTTATATATTCTCTGTAGAAACTTCCAGAAAGGGCTCGTATCTCGTAGAATATTCGTTATATCAAGTAGGTCCTCGAACATTTAAAATGTGGCCCAAGTCGCAAAATTGTAATAAATAGCCAAATCTGGCATCTCTGAACCAAAAACTATGAAATTACAACCCTAGATTCACGTCATAGAAAAGGTTGACAGTATGGTGTTTTTCCATTATGGCTCTCAAAAGAACATTCACTGAAGGAACTTTTATTGTTTGTAGCATTACTGCATGTGCTGTTAAACAAAAATCAAATCCTTCAAAGCTTAAACCAACCTGCCTCCCCCCTCCCCCCGCAGAACCGTGCAACCGGCACCCCAGCCCCAAAACTTTCCTCCCCTCCCGGCCTCAGGCCAAATCCAAAATATGCAAATCCAAAACCCAAACCCGGCTTCTAATCCCCAATTACCCTCATCAAATTCTCCTTGCAATGGAACTAAATCCTTCTCTGAAATTGTACCAGACCCTTCCACTAATCCTGGAACGACCAAAGAGGAAACCTTGGACCATACTCCTATCCCCAACATCCCTCGCAACCAACTCCTATCAAACGCAAAAAAGCAAAGCTTGCAAAAAATCTCTGTACATTCCTATATCACTCCCCCCCCCCCCTGGAGCAATCCACTAATGCTAAACACACTGAAAAATCAAACCAAAATTCAATCCAATCCTCTTCGTCTCAAATAACAGATATTATCCTCCTCATTCAGGAAGAGAAAAAAATGTTTTCAGACCTAAAACAAGACCTAAATAAAATCAAAAAATTTATATCCCTTGTTTTAACCAACCCATCAACCTACTGGATAAACTGTTCAGCTGATCAGCTCTCGGTGAGGTCTTTAGCCCAGCCCCCCCCCACCACCACCACCACTACCGCCATCATGACGAGTAATCATCTAGACTCTCTTCATATCCTTTCGTGGAACGCGAACTGCCTTCGCTGGAAAATTACAGAACTGCGTGATTTTGTTCTAAATAACCGTGCAGACATTATACTTATCCAAGAAATCAAACTATGGCGCCCCCCCCCCCCCTCAAAATTGCAAACTACAAAAATTATACTACTCTTCGAAATCAGCCCCAAAACTCTCCCTCTGTATAAGGTGGAGTATCAATCTATATTAAAACAACATCCCGCACCACGAGTTGAACTCCGTGGATACCAATATTATAGAAAATAAACGGATAAAGCTAACCCTTCAAAATTATCCACCCATTATTATTGGATCAATCTATATTAAACCCGGCCAAAACGTTGACCTTAACCCCGACCTCAAAAAATTTTTCAGCACTAATCACCGAGCCATTAAGGCAAGAGACTACAACGCCCATCATACAAATTGAAAGTGAATCATACAAATTGAATAAACGACATCCCCCGTTCCCCACACACCACTATCTGCCTCTATGCAGACGACACATGCATAATATTTTCACACAAAAACCTTAATGTCCTCCACCTACACAATTACATCCGCACCTTGGAGACCTACTATGGGAATTGGAAAATTAAAATAAACGCAGCGAAATCACAAGCAATCTTCCCCTCAGGCAGGCGCTCCCCCCCCCCTCATGATTAACGACCAACCTGTCTGCTTTCTGCGCACGGCCAAGTATTTCGACGTCCATTTGGACAGCCGTTTTACTTGGCGTGTACACTTTGATTACATCTTAAAAAAATCTAGGATGCTTGTAGGTTCCCTCAATCATCTTTTATTCTCAGACCACCTTGATCAAAATAACTAAATCCTGCTCTTCAAAACCATCATTCAACCTATCCCCTTATATGCCTGCCCTAACTGCCTTTGCCTGCAAATCCAGCATAGAAAAACTGCAAACAGAACAAAATCGAATTCTCCGCATTATCAGAAAAGCCCCGCGCTATCTGCGCAATGACATCATCCGTAAGGATTTTAAAATTAAAACAATCAAACAAACTAATAAAAACCAGTCCAAAAAATTCTTTAATAACATTCACAGTGTCCCTAATGAGGCCCTATTCAATATCTCACACTATGATCCGAGGCAGCAAAGAAAGCGTCCCCCGGTAATCCTTTACGACCCTCCATAGGCTTTATAATCTTCCTTCCAAATCCACATTAGTTTGGTATCTCTAAAATAGAAAATTTTTTCTTAAATTTTAAACTTTGTATCTTCTGCTGAAATTTTTTTCTCGTATCTTTTAAGGGTGAGCGTCAGTGAATTTTCTGCCCTATCCGCGCTTTGTTAACTTTCGCGGCACACATATTTCGCCGAAATTCTGCTCAAACAGTTGCGAAATATTTTCTGAAAGATAAAATGCAATGCTTAGATTATATTAAAACTAAATTTAATGCCCCAAAAAACTTAAAATATATTTTTTATTTTAACCCAAAATATTTTTGGTGGTGCCATCTGCTGTCGTAATTTAAATCATACCGATTATTTTTATTTTTAATGAACATTTTTAAATATCTATTCCTTCTAATACAGTGTTATATACAACAACAGATCATATATAATAATGCCACAATCACGGAAAGGTAATTTATCATTCTATAAATTTGATAAGGGATCTGAATGTACATCACTGAGGACTGCAGTTTTGTCTTCAAGTTCCTTTGTCTTCAAGTCCAAGTTCAATTACTTTTCCGTGATTATGGCATTATATATGACCTGTTGTTGTATTTAATAGCGTATTAGAAGGAATAGACATTTAAAAATGTTCATTAAAAAATAAAAATAGTCGGTATGAATTAAATTACGACAACAGATGGCAGCACCAAAAATATTTTAAATTAAAATAAGACATATATTCTATGTTGTATTGGGTATTAAATTTAGTTTTAATATAATCTAAGCATAGCATTTTATCTATAAGAAAATATTTTGCAACTGTTTGAGCAGAATTTCGGCGAAATATGTGTGCCGCGAAAGTTAACAAAGCGCGGATAGGGCAGAAAATTTACTGACGCTCACCCTTAACAGATACTTGACTTTCCCTCGTGGACAGTTCCACTGTGAAAACACAGATGGCAGCACCACAGTAGTTCTAAGTCTTCCTTCCGCCCACGTAAGGCTGGACAAAATGTTTGTCCGTTCTCACGGTATCAGATCATATATCCCTTTCGCGACGAATGGCACGCCCAGGTGCCAGATGCGAACATGCATTCAAGGACGAACGGCACTCATTCGGGCCAGAGAAAATTTTACCGCAAGCGGGTAGTGGCACGTATAAGTGCCACTACGCAGAACGTTTTAGTTTGTGAACTAGATGGCGTTACTTGTCCATGGAACTAACTTCAATGCATTTTGCAGAGGCATGGCCTTGGCAGAAGAGGATCGAATGAATTATTTCTCCATTTGGAGCGGTGAAAATCATTTTGTAACATAAACAAACAGAGCAATTCTCGTAGCATCAACAATTTTATAATTGAGTTTCGGTTTTTATTTTTATTGCAGCGTTATGATTTCGTTGGTGAATCATAGGAATATAAGAGAGTATTTTTTTTTGTTTGGGTTTTAGAGGCAGTGAAATTATTCGTTTATTTCGGATAAAAGAATGAGAGCAACTAACGAGTATTTTGTATTCAGATTTGTATGAAAATTATATATCAAATAGAACATAAATATTTCTTTTATTCCTGTAAAAAGTAGATTTCTGTGTTGAATAGGTGATTTTTAGTAAATTTTTTTCGAGAGTTAGGCTTAGCGCAAAAAATGCGCCGTCCTTTTCGACCAGTTCGGAAGCGAAGCCCGTCGTCCTTTGGGCCGCGACAGCTCCGGAATGCCGCCGTCCCGAAAGGGATATTGCTCAAACAATATCAAGTGTTCACACATTACCATAATATCGGAGGTTAAAGCCATTACGGCTAGAAACTCTTCAACGTTTTACATTGCCAGACTGCACGTGAAATTTTCATGTAAAGATACTATTTTTTACGATTCTCTGTTGAGAACTAAAATGTACATATTATGCATAAAAATTCCCTATTCATAAGATTCATCCTCGCAGATGAAGTCGATTGCCTGGGTTTAAATTTTACCCAAATTATATTCAATCTATCATATTTAATACTATTTTGATGTGTAGGATCAAAATTAATTCTAAAATAATATTTCAAGATGTACAATATTTCTAAACATAATAATTAGCTTTCTTTGCACAAGTCATTGCAAACTCTTACTATGAGGATTTAAAATGTTTATAAGTTAAATATTAATTTAATTTTCAAATATTCTTGTTAACACTTGCTTACTTTCTGCATAAGTTTATATTTAAATAGTTTTCATCACTAAATAAAAATATTTTCTCATTCTATATCCCTTAAATAACTTAATTTTTGTACTTCCAATACTCCTCTGAAAACAGATCACAGAGTTCATCATCTGTGAACATTTATTCCAAAACTCATAACGTTACGGCATTACGTGGGAATTTGATCATGTATCCGCTTATTAATACAATAACTTATTTTACTTTCAAACTTAAAATCATGGACGTAAAAGTACTTTTTAACTCCATGCTTAAAACTTCATCGAAAAAGGAAATGCTATAAAACCATCTGCTTCTCCATGTAAAATCAATGAATGTTTCATTCATATCACCTATATTCCAGACTCCAGTGCTAAATAATTTTGATTTAAAAAAATTCAGCACTTTTTATACAACTCATCTTAGAGCTTGATGTGTTTACATGCTGCATACGTTAAAATTAGGCTTCGCTGTATCAAAATTTGATAATCATTTAAACTCAAAAATATTATAATTGCGTTGGAGTAGAATATAGATGCACAGAAAGTACGCAAAAATAAAGCGGTTTCAGAACAGATGCAACACTAAATATAAATTTTAAAATCAAGATATTAACTCTGGCAAAAAAAAGATATATATCATATTTCATTTTGAAGTGGGTCCTAAGTCACTTCGTCATATTATATGGGTGTCAATATTATTTAAAATTTTATCTTTAAAACTACCGAACATATATTTTGCTGATATTTTTTTATATATTTTATATAAAGCGGGTCCTAAGTCACTTCGTCATATTATATGGATGTCAATATTATTTAAAATTTTATCTTTAAAACTATCGAACATATATTTTGCTGATATTTTTTTATATATTTTATATAAAGCGGGTCCTAAGTCACTTATATGGATGCCAATATTATTTAAAATTTTATCTTTAAAACTACCGAACATATATTTTGCTGATATTTTTTTATATATTTTATGGGATAATTTGAATATTTCCTAACATTTTTAAGCAATTTGTTGTTTTCATCCCGGTTTCAATCCAAAACTAATTGGATGATATTATTCATTTACATTCCCATATGACCGACAGACCGTCTGAACAACATACTAAAATTTCACACTTTTCAACTATGTAAAGTGTTAATAAGAAAGAAATATCATATAACTGTAATGTAACTGTGTATATCATGTAACTGTAGTATAACTAACTGTAATTTTATATAAATATAATTTTTATATCTTACATCAACAGCCTATTCAAAACATTTAAAAATCAACTTACCTAAGAGTTGAAGAACTGTATCGGTATCCAACTGCAAGAGGATAAATGACGAAATAAATGAGCCACAGCGTAAAAATGTATCCCAAAACATAAACTGCAAAACACGAAGAACACGACCTTGCTTTCACAATGCAAACTGCAGAATGAAACTGTACTCAACAAAACTAACCCTACCAGAACAAGCGGCTTTAGAGACGACTCTTATCCCAACGTTAGTATATAATAGTCTGTGCACTCAGTGTTGCCAGATTTCATCCACCAAGACAGAGATGAGTTGAGGAAATTGTTCCTTGCTGAATAGAGTTTCGTCCAGAACCGAGCACCAGACGCGAAGCGCCTTTAATCTCCAATCTCTAGGTGTGGTTCTTATCTTCATACTGTGACATTATTTCATTGGTCCATAGTTGGAGGTTCTAGGCTTTTGATTTACTGTTTTTATTATTGACCTAGCTCCTAGTGTGGCAGTTTGTTGCACATTTAGAGTTTAAGCAGTTTGGGGGTTGATGCAGATCTGAGGGTTACATAGCAGTTTAGGATTTAAGACATTTTGTAGAAAAGAAAAGATCGCGAGTTTTATTTAATATCAACTGATTAAGGTGGGACGTTCCTAGTACCAAATATCAAAGTTAAGTACCGAGCGGGGTCTCTTACGAGATTTAGCCTTGCGATGATCATAGTCATGCAGATTAAATAATAGTTCATTTGGGACAGATGGCAGATTTTTGTAGAATTTGAGCGCTAGCTTTTTAATTTGGGCTCTAGCAGATTTTATTTTGAAGTCTTTCCTAATTACCGAGTTTCTTAAGTATCTAGGGGCTTTCCTTATAATCCTTAGAGTTTTGTTTTGTCTTGTCTCTAATAAATCTATGGTAGTTTTATAGGCATATCCCCATACGGGTGCTGCATACAGCATTCCCGGGCGGATGACCGATTTATAAATTAGGAGTTTATTTTGATAACTTCGATTTCCGTTTCCTATCATTGGGTATAAGGCTCCTATGGTTATATACGCTTTTTTGATTATGTTCGTTACGTGCAGTTTCCAAGTTAGGTGGGAGTCTATCGTTACACCTAGGTATTTAGTAGATTTTTCCGTTTTTAGGGCATGCTTCCTTGGGCATGCTTCCTTGGGCATGGGGGCTTTTAGGGTTCCTTGCTGGAAGCTTCCAGAGGTGTATGACGTCACGTCCGATCGCCGCAATCAAGTAGCATCCGACGTGCTTGCTACTCGGGAGGGTGTGCAGACGTGAAGGTGAACCAGAACACCTGTGTCCGAGGACAAAGTTGATAGGGGAGCAAGAAGCCCCCAAGTGGTAGAAGGAGGAATGGTTATTTTTTCGTATCGGAAATGGTAATTTTAAGGTAATATAAGCCATATTCACATGGACAATTTAAAGCCGGTATTATGGCTGCATTTTGACTGTGTCACCGTTCCCATGTCCAAGCGGGGAGAATACCGGATCAAATGAGAGTTGAAAGGGGGTATGATTTCCTTCCTTATTATTTGCACAGACTACTATACAGACCTGTCACTCTCGATAGTTTCGTTTTCGCGGGGGCCATTAGAGATAGACCAAACATTGGGTTGGCGCGCTCTTGGCGATGGTCTGGTTTGTTCCGAGCTCTTGGCGATAGTCTGGTTTGGTTCCAAGACGATTTTCAATGTTATAACCCTATTTCGCTCGGCGAAAACTTAGAACAACAGACTAGCGTGGTTTGAGTAACGTGAAAAAGGATTATTTGTTAAGTGTTTAGATCATTTCATAGAAATGGATTGATAAAAGAAAACTGGTTGCGTTACAGGGTATGTAATTTATGTTTATTAAAATTGAAATAATTTTAGTTATCACCATTCTACATACGTGTTCATTATAAGTATACACGTGTTCACAAGTATACACGTGTTCATATAAGTATACACGTGTTCATATAAGTATATTAGTGCTGTGTTATTACTGCCGGATTAGACTAAATTTTAAGAGGTAGTGGTATAATTAGTTAAAAAATATTTTCCGTATTTTTATAAAATGTGAAATAATTGATATTTGGATAGCTTTTTCTTAGTTGAATGTGATATAGTATGTGTATATATTTATGTAAAATTTTTATTAAGTGCCTTATGGTGGAAAATTCCCCCCCCCCCTCGGGTAATTAATGATTGAGTTCCACAACTTTGATAGTGCATTTATGTAAATTTGATATTTACTATATGAATATTTTTATATTTAAAAAAAAAAGTCTATTATCAGTATCCCAGAATAAATTAAGGATCAAGTAATTAACGATCAACACGCTAGTATACTTTTTAGACTGAAAATATTATATAATATTTCAGTCTTTTGAGTATGTTAGCTTGTAATTTTTTGTGCATTATGTTTTATAGTGAGACAATGCAATGTGTGTATTTTTTAATCTATTTTATGATTATTTGAATTAAATATATAACTATGTTTATTTAAATATTCTTAAACTAATGAATATATATTTATGTTGCAGATTAATGTATTTTTAAATCCTGATCCTTTCTATAGTTTCAAAAATTATAAAAGTACAGTCCTCGACATTTTGTTCCCCTCCCGTTTAAAAAAAAATCGCCAAGCGAGCGATAGCGCGCCAAATCTGGCAGACGCATCGTAGTTCAGTTGGTCCAACTCAAGGTAAATGGAAGTAAGAGAGGTAGGCCATTCGTTTCTGGCAACCTACTCCTGTCCAGAGTTCTTGGAATTACTGACGTCACTGGTCCCTAGCCAGACCCCCAGACCTTTCGAAGCATGGGAAAATGTGTCGATGTTTTTAACTCTCGCGTTTCTAATGATGAAAATAAATCAAAGCGCTCAGCTTTTGGAAATAATATAAATGACCAAATGCAAATTCTAAGTCAAATGCAAGCGGATATTACGGAACTCAGAGTCATTTCTAAAACTTCAATACTGCCTTTCCAAAAAGGCATTCTTGTTTCAAGAGCAAGCTTAAAAGGACTTTATGATGACATGAAAGAAAATAATATTAAATACATAATGACAAGTTAGAGTCAATCAAGATGCTTTAGAAAATATATTCTCCCAAATTAGAGATCTTGTACGATTTTATAACCATCCTCTTACTACTGATTTCAAATCCCGACTTAAAACATTATTGCTTGGGTCTAAGCTTCCTATGCCAATAAATACAAATGTGGAAAATAACCAAGATCAAACACTAACTGCGACTTTATTTTTCAAATTAGAAGAAAAAGACTATGCAGCATCACTGCTGATTGCCCCCCCCCCCATTGTCCCTCAACATGACATTCATTTCAGTCCTGTTGTAAATGAAAAAGAAGCCTTGCGGGTTTTTTTTTGCAGGATATTTGGCATATCGTCACAAAGAAGCGCAGTTAGGAACTTACTCATATCTACTGGAATCAACATCCGAAAATGACAAAAAATGGAGTGAATCCCTATCAAGAGGTGGTTTAATTGTTCCACATGATACCTGGGTAGAAACAGTCACCAAATTATAAGATATTTTTTTTAAACTACTCGGAAATTTTATTTCTAATTCAAGAAATATTTTAAAGAACCTCCAACTGAAAATAAAAGAACAATTTCCTGAAATAGCTCTTGAAGTTGTAAGAACATATACCAGACCCAGAACCTTCTTTCGAATAAGGCACATAAATGAACAGATGAAAAGAAACGCCATGAAAGGAAAAGCTGAAAGAATTTCTGGTCATTCACGTGAAGAAATGAAAAATAAGCAATGGAGAGAGAGCTTTAAATTTTAAGGTTTACTCATGACCTAGTAGTTAGGAATTGACGGGCTGTGTGTGTTAGGTTTTCATGGTTTTCCAAGCATGTAACATAAATGTGACGCAGCTTCCCTTAAAATGTCCTCCATGAAGGCATTCCTCCTTTATAGAATGGCCAATTTTAAAATTATCCTTCTCTCCTATAGGGGAAAATCCGTAACCCAGTCATTTGATCACTGACCTTTGTAACGCCAGAATTAGTTGAAAGATCGTGAGATCAAATCTAGTAAAGCCACTAAAGAGGTATTGGGAGATATACTCCCCCCCCCCCCCCCAAGAAACCTATCGAAAGCTATTGAAGTTAGAAGGAAGGATATTAGGAGAAATAGGAAGCAACTCATTTCATTATCGCCCCCCCCCCCCCCATTTTTTCTGTCGACGCAATTGATTAAAACCTACTGACTGGTTGGACGTGTTATCTTTCATTGATTTTCAAACATATAGCGTAAATAAGGCACAATTTCGGTAGACGTTCCTTTATGAAAGGCATTTTCAAAATCTGGTCAAAACTGAACTTATCTAATCAATATCTCGTCCTATCCCTTTACTTTTTTTAATTTTTTCATTTTTTTCATCATGAAGTACCCATATTCAAAAATTGCCTATCGTTATATGAAATTCAGTGCTCATTTAATTTCTTGAATAATTCAATTTTTTGACCATCATGAAACAATGATAATACATAATTAAAGAAAATAATTGTACTGATCTTTTGTATCGTACAAAATATGATTTCCACATTTGTTCGCATTCGGAGAAGTCTTTAAATAATTGGATTTCGTACACATATCAATTTCATTATGAAAAAAAAAATAATACGAGCATTTTCCTGCCTGAAATCTTTAAGGACATCACATATTTATTTATTTCTATAATTCTGAAAACTATTTTTGAATTACATGCAGCAAATCATTCACTGTCTTCTAATTTATTTTATCATGTCAAGTCTACAAGCATGATATTTTAAAGCAGTTCGATAAAAATGGACAGGTTTTGGTGGCTTATTATTCTAGTCTCAGATAGAATAATAGTGTCTTGTATTTTAGCTAAATCCTCCGATATTTTACTATGCACTTATTAAAGAAAAACTAATAACAATTTTAAAATGCAAAAAATATTTTAGCATAGTTTAAACAGCTCAATTGCTAATATCATCGTTAGAGATGCTTAAAAACAACTCTAACAATACAGTCCTAAATTAAATTTACCATAACTAGTTTTATTTAATATTATATTCTTATATATGAATAATGAAATGTAATCCATCTTTTACTCGGTAGAAATTTCAATATACTATATGGTGTATATTTAAATTAAGGAAATTGCTGCGGCATTCAATGTATTTCTTATGACAGCAACGGGCTACGGACCTGTCTTTGGGACCAGTGACGTCAGTAGCGAAGGGAGGGGAGAATTCCAGCTGTTGGCGTACAATCTTTGGCCAACCTTACCCTTCAATAGACCTTGGGTCCAACTCACCAGCTCTAGTGTCTATGCGACATCCCATGTTAAAAATGTTGCCATAGGGTTCTATGGGAGTGAACCTTCTGAATATAGTATTCTGTGATTATTTGAGGGAACGAAAGGGGTAGATTGGGGATTTTTACCTACAATTCCATGCGCACAACTGCGATTTCTTAAAACACATGGCGGATACTGAGGTTCCACATGGACCTTGTTTACAAATTCTATCTGAAGATTGTACAATAATGATGAATTTATAGCTTGTTATATAGATCATTTTGCATTCATTACACGGGCTTATTTACGACTTAAACGGTTTGATCCTTATTATACATCATAATTTAATGAACGGAGAATCCTACTGAAAAATATTGATGCGGGTATCTACATTTTATTTATTTGATCTAACTGTTATCACATGAAATAGAAATATTTGTTCCTCGATTTCAGGATAATTTTTATAGAAATGTTTGTTTCTTAATTACAAAACGTATACAATAAAGTGTTAGTTAAAAGTCGTAAGCCAGCTGATTTTCCTTTGAAGCAGCAACTTTAAAATATAGTGTTCTGTTTCTTGCTCAAATTTTCTATATTTATCTAAGTAGTTTTTAGCAAATGATAAAAAAAATTTCTTAGATTTATCTAATATACATTCTCCTTATATAAAACTATCTTAATACTCATTTATTTTATATTGTTAAAAAGGAGTATAATGTGTTTATATTTAAATTAATATATGTTGTTAATTATTGTAAATAAATTATTTATACATGATTTTTCAAGTTTCATTATTTTAGTTTTGTATTTTAAGCTTTTACATATCAAAGCAAAATGTCCCGTAACTTGAGATGATGTGATTATGATGTCAATATTATGATTAGTAAAGATTTGCTTTTTATAAATATGTATATCAATAATAAAATAAAATGTTTCAGGTCATTCAAAATAACATTACATACATACATTTTGCTGCAATAAACTGAACTGTGTAAATTAGCTTACATAATGATAATCTGTCTCTCTCCCCCCCCCCCCTTAAAAAGAAAGAAAGAATACTCCATGATTGTTAGTATCAGAAATACAAGTTATTTTTATATATTTTAGATACTAACTAGATATGAAGTCGATTTTCTTTTATTAATTTTATTTTTGGATTACTTAGAGGACCACCTATTTTACATATCAATGAAACATGCCCATCATAAGTATTTTTTATACTGCTATATTACAAACATTATTTTTAATTGCGGTATTAGTGGTATATGAAATTTTTTGTATCTGGGCCATGCAGTAAGGTCTTATGTGTTATTAATATAAAACATGAGTTATGCCGATTTTGAAATAGTAAAAATGTATTCGGTATAAATATGCATATTTTTTTCTCTCTGCCAACTTCTTATATCGATTTGACTTGAATAAAGTTTCTTAAAATGGTGTTACACTTTTCCCCACTAATTCAAGTTTATACGTCATAATTTAGTTTAAAAACGAAGATTAAATGAGAAAAACTTTTTTTTTTAACTTTTAAAAAGGAATTCTTTAAAGAGTTTCATGGAATAAAACTTTTATATATGTATATATTAGAATAAGCATATATTTGCAGTTTTAAAAATATATTAAATTTATCCGGATGGGCTTTTTGTTCGCTTTGTTTGAGCAAAACAACCCCGCAGCTGACAAGAATTAGAGCTGTTTGAAAAGAAAGAACCAGCTTTAGAAATAACATTATTTTAAGCGCATTAAAATTTTGTTAAAATCGTCTTTCAGGGAAGAAAAAAAAGTACAAAGCAAACTCACCAAAGTTCAAAACAGTTGTCGATTTAAATATCATTTAATAAAATACTGAAATAGAGTTTGTAAATATATAAGCACGTATGAAAACCATATATATCTCTGCATTAAAATACACATAAACAGAGCCTGACAGATACAAGAAATACTCTTCATGTCAATGAAATTAACTTAATACAAATTCACGAGGGCGACTTATTTTTCGGCTTAAATCTCATTTTACAAATATTTCAAGAATGATTCATTGCATCATCTTACATGCTTCAAACATAAATCTCGCAATTGTTATAAATGTTTTAAATTGCAATATCAAGGAATATATACATTCATATAGTGTTTGTAGTAGAAAGTCGTCCAACTGTTAGTGATGTTGAGACATCTGGCGTTTGCTAAAATAGTCTTCTTTCCCCTCCCAGCATAATTGTTGTACACAGGGCCAGATTACAAAAAAGTCACTGTAAGCATGTGCTTCTCTTCAAAATATTTAAAAGGGACCCAAATTCCATCCCCGGTCTGCACTTTTACAGTTATTTGTTAAATAGTTAAGGTGAATAGTATATTTTCCATACAGGCAAAGAAGGAAATATTTTGGTTGTCTGAGCCCAAAATTTGTATTGCCCATATTATAATTTTAATTTTAAATAGTAAACTCTTAACGAAGGAAGGTGGCATGACAATTAATATTTAAGTTAGAACTAATGGCAAAAGTAAACATTGACCACCAGTGATTAAATAATAAAATAGACTAGGGTTCAGGAATTTTGATACAGGGAACCAATTTAAAAAAAAAAATCAGTTTGTTAATGAGAACTGTTAGTTGGCAAAATCAGTTATTGTAATAGAATTTTTGAAGAATTAGTTTGATAACGTTTCTTTGGCAATGCTCTCTAAATCAAAATGGGGCCCTCCAAATAGGGTTGTGCTTCCCCTAAATTGTTGGGTTAATCAGGCCCTGCATGTACAATCCATGATTTCCAGGTTGTCAGAAACAATTTTGCGCACTTTTCTGCACTAAGTTATTGCGTACAGCCATTTGAGGATAAAGACGCACATATTCTTTTTTTTTTATGTAAATAGCATGGGGTTTCTCTGCCGGTAAAACGGATCGTTAAGATAAATGTAAATACCTTGGAATCTTGAACTCCAAACTTAAAAGATAAAAATATAAATAATGTTTTTAGTTTTGCCGGAAATACGGTCCGGATTATAAATTTATAAAAATAATTTCATTATTTTAATATTTTGAACTCCCCCCCCCCCCAAAAAAAAAGCATTTTAAAATAGCTCTTTGAGTAAGCATATTTTTTTTCATTTTTTTAACCTTCACTCGAAATATATAGTAAACTATAAAATATAGATATAAATAGTAAACGACATAAATATGTAGTAGAAAATTTAGTAATAAAATCTATATTTATTATTAAGAAATCGCTTATAGTTATCGAGTAATCGTCTTGAAGAATCGTCTTGAAGTAATCGTCTCATAAGAAAATATACTTTGAGTAATACATTTGCATTTGAACGCCAATTGTCATTTATCTGCTATAAGAATAACTTATTTCTCCGTCCATTACTTTTGGCGACGAATTTGGCGGTATGTCGCCATCTTGATGACTTCTTCAATGCTGCCAAATTAACGAAAATCTTGCCAAATGGATAAAAATGATGCTGAATCGATGAAAATAACGACTAATTAACGAAAATTCAAAATCTTCTAAAGAATATAAGTATCTATTATAAGAACAACCTATTTTTTTGGTGTAAAAGTAGTAAATTCATTGCATTATATATATATATATATATAATGAATATATAATGTATATATTTATTTATCTTATATATATATATATATTTACCTTATATCAACAGAATATTTTCAAAACTTTAAAAACTGAACTTACTTATGAATTGAAGAAATATCTTGACATCCAACTTTAAGAAGGTAAATGTCGAAATAAATGAGGAACTGGGTTAAAAATGGATCACAAACCATAAACTCTAAAACCCGAGACACACGAACATGTGCTCACAAACGGCAGAATGCTCAAAATAATGCTTCTGTACTCAACAGAACTAGGCTAGAGCTGACCCACGTGACCTGGCCGTTACTGCAGATTTGCACCATCTTGTGCCGCGCGCTGCAACTAAACTCCAACTCCAAATGACGTCACAGATAGTGTTCGTGGCATCCCCCCCCCCTCCCAGAACTAGACTAGACCTGACCCACGTGACCTGACCGTCATCGCAGATTTGCACCGACGAGATCATTTCACCCGGAGGTAATAGGTATGGACATTTTCCTCTAGTGCTATTCCTTACAAGCGGCTCCGGACAGGAAGACTCCTAGAAATTGTTTGGCCACTGAAGATAGGGAATTTTTGAAAATCTTTAGGGCAGATATAGAGATTTTCCGAGAAGGGAACGACTTTTTGGTAGCACAACAGAAAGGCTTCCATATATATTTTGATAGACTGGACTTGTAAAATTTTCAAACTTTTAGACAGAAGGCTCTTAATAGACTTTGTTATTTTTTTTTCAAAATTGGGAATCAAAGTAAATGCCATCTTGGATCTTTACATTAAAGTGTGATATTTATTTATTTCATATATTTTTAATTGTTAATTGCACAACTATGCAAATTAGTGCTGTAAGGGGGTGAACAGAATAGTAGATTCTCTTTTTATTATAACTAAGATTGTTTAAATACATATTTGTTTTTTTCTTTAATGACATGTGAAATCTATCAACCACAGGTTTGTATTCAGCTACCGACCATTATATATCCCTGCATACACAGATCTAATGGTCGGGTAAAAGTAAAATCAGAAATTTTAGTGTTAATTTACATTACTAAGTGCACTCAGTGGAACGTTTAAATATCAGTAATCATAGAAATACTGGAATCAATTCAATTTAATAAATTTTACTAGTTTAGTTGCTTATGCTGAATTTACACCTGTGGTTGATAATTCAGTAAATATATAAATGAAATATATGAATTCTGAGATAACGATCGATCGAATCATATATATAATAATTATCACGAATCGAATCATATATATAATAATTATCAATTATGCTCATTAAAACTTACTAACAGCTAAATATATGAAGGAATAAAAATGCACGTGCTATACATACGAATCAAATGAAACTGGAAGAGAATAGATATGCACGTTCTAAATATAAGAATCAAATGCAAATGGAAAATATACGAATCCTCAGATAACGATCGATCGAATTTTAAATACAATAATCATCAGGAAATTCAGATTAAAGGAAATAATGATAATTAAAACTTACCACGTGCTCAGATTTTCTTTAACACTAATACTACACAAGCAAAACACAATTCAGAATATTTCCCTTCAAGATTTCCCTATTCTTCAAATTCCCTACAGCAACAGCGCCACCTACTTGGTTTCGAAATTCAACATTACGGAGCCTTTCTATCTGGAGTTGCTTCACTATTCCTTCCATAGTTCTTCAATGTATATTCTTTGTTCAACTACAGGGGCCTGTGTTCCATCGTCGAGGAATGGGACGTCGTTCAGGAGTGCCTAGCCACAGGGGCTGTAACCTCCGGTATGTGGATTCCAATCTGTTGTCTGTTATCACCTGAGCTTCGTATGATTTGTGAATGCGACTGTTACCATGAGCGTCCTTCCTTATTGGAAGGGAGAAAAGATGCCGCAGCAGTGCTGCCATCTAGGAGAGTGTGGGGATACCACACGCAGCCTACTCTTTTAGATATGTTTCTGGGGTGGAAATTTATGGAATTTGACGATGTCAAGATAAGTTAGATTATATTATGTTTAAAAGATGCACAATAAGCAGAATGGGATGGAAAGAGAATTACAATGCTTACGGGGGATCGTACATGATTGCCCGAGGACGCTTTCTGTTTTGCCGCGGGTCATAGTCTTCAAGATTAAATAACGTTTCGTTTGGAATGCTAGGTAGATTTTTGAAAAAATTTTTAGTTTGCTTTTTAATAATTTGCCGTAAAGTTTTGATTTTATAATCTTTCCTGATTATGTCATTACGTAGATACCTGGGAGCTTTGCGGATTATTCTTAAGATTCTATTTTGCTCGATCTGGAGTTTATTGAGGTTCGTTTTGCACGCGAATCCCCAAATGGGGCACGCGTAAAGAAGGATTGGCTGTATGATACTTTTGTAGATAAGAATTTTGTTGTTTACGTCAAGATGATTAGAGAAGAGGAGATGTTTAAGGGAGCCTATCAATTTTCTGGACTTTTTGATGACATAATTAAAGTGCGTACTCCAAGTAAGTCGACTATCCAAGTGGATGCCGAGATACTTGGCCGTACGCAGGAATGGAACGGGATGGTTGTTGATGGTGAGGGGGGGGGGAGGGAACCTAACGCCTGAGAGGAAAATGGCTTGAGACTTCGCTGCGTTAATTTTAATTTTCCAATTTTTATAGTAGTTTTCTAGCAGGGTTATGTGAGTTTGGAGGTGTGCATGGAGGTAGTTTAGATTTTTATTGGTAGAAATAATGCAAGTATCGTCTGCGTACAGACAGAGGGTGGTGTGGGGAGAGCGGGGAATATCATTAATATAAAGATTAAAAAGCAGGGGGGCGAGAATTGAACCTTGGGGTACCCCTGCCTGAACCGGTTTAGTGTCTGAGAGGGTGTTAAGGGTTCTGACCTGGAATTTCCTGTCGGTTAGATAAGAGTTGATAATTTGAATGAAGGGAGGGGGGATGTTGACTTTTATCAGTTTATATATTATTCCAGTTGTTCAAGTTTTATCAAACGCTTTTTCTATGTCAAGCAGCAGTGCGCCTACCGGTGATTTATTTTGGAGGCCTTCGGCGGTGAATTCCACCACACGAAGGAGCTGATGAGTAGTCGAGTGCTTGGAGCGGAAGCCAAATTGCTCCGGGATAATTATATTATTTTCATTAATAAATTTAAGGAGCCTGGACTGGATGATGCGCTCGGTGATTTTGCTTAGGGCGGGGAGGAGAGAGATGGGACGGTATGAAACGGGCTGTTTAGGGTCGGCGCCGGGTTTTAAGCAGGGGATGACTATCGCTGATTTCCAACAGGAAGGGAAGTGACAATGTGTTAAGATTGCATTTATCATTAAGACTAAATAGAAAATTATGTTGAGAGGGAGGAATTTGAGAGCTTTATTTGATATTTTATCGATGCCCGGGGCTTTTTTGTTCTTGAGATTTCTAATAATGTCCATAATTTCTTCAACCGAGGTAGGTGGGATGGGGTGGGGTGGGGGGGGGACAGAGAGGAAATTTGTAACTGTTTGCTGGATTTGGTCATGGAAATTGGAGTTAGGGATATCGATTGCGAATTGCTTCATGTAGCAATTCGCAATAGCATTTGCTTTGTCCCTGTCGGAGAAGGCAATTCCTGAATTAGACTGGAGGGGGGGGAGCTGGGAAAAAGGCTTACGTATTCTTTTGATTTCCTTCCATATGGAACGGTCCGAAGTGGAGAGAGATTCTATATAGTGCTTCCATTGCTGTTGGTTATGCTCGTAAATTGCATGTCTGATGTTTTTGCTAATACAGTTAAGTTTGGTTTTTAATCTGGTGCTGCGGGTGGCTTGCCACATTCGGCGGATATTATTTCTTTCAAGGATTTGCTTTTGAATGTAGTACGGGAGGGAGTTATAACGGGGAGGGGGGCGGTTGGCGGAGGCTTTTGCCAGGGCTCTTTGAATTTCACTAGTAATTTTAAGGGCGGCTGGGTCGATATCGGATGAGTTATTAATTTTAGGGATGAGGAGGGTGGTTTTCCTTAAAGTGGACTTGAACTCTTTCCAGTTAATGGAGGGGGGGAGGCTAGAGACAGGGAGGAGGGAATTAAGATGAATGGAGAGGAGGACAGGGAGGTGGTCTGAGTTTAGGTCGTTAATAGTGGCAATGGTAAAAGGGAGGTGGATATTTTTAAGAAGACCAATATCAATGGTAGAAGGTGCTGCATGATGTGAGTAGTGCGTGGGCATGTCCGGGATGGCTAAGTGAATTCCGTTATTGGAGATGAACTTTTGAAGGGTCCTGCCATAATTATTACTGCGGCTACATTTCCAATTTGGGTGATGTGCATTATAATCCCCTACCATTATCGCGCGGTGATTAACGTTGAAGATGTTATTTAAGTCAGGGGTAATATCAACGGGTTGAGTGGGTTTTATGTAAATAGAGCCTATTGCAATGGGAGGGTAATTTGGAAGGGTGAGCTGTATTATTTTGTTTTCAATAATATTAGTGCTGGCCGAGTTAAGTTCGTGGTGCGGAATATTGTTCTTGACGTAAACTGATACGCCCCCGTAGGTGGACTGGGTATTGTTGGACTGATTTCGTAACGCGGTGTAGTTTTTGAAGTTTGCAATTTTGAGGGGAGGGGGGTTATGCCCCGGCCTAATCTCTTGAATGAGAATGATGTCTATTTTATTTTGCTGAGTGAAATTACGGAGCTCCGAGATTTTGCCGCGGAGGCCATTGGCGTTCCACGACAAAATCTGAAGTGTGTCAATGTTATTACTCGTCATGTTGGGGAGGGGGGGCTGAGCTAAAGACCTCTCCTAGGGCCGTGATAATGTTAAGCAGTTTATCCAGGGGATTTATTGGTTTGTTTACAGTGGTTAGGATTATATTTATGAAATTTTTAATTTTGTCAAAGCTGAGATTAAGTTCGGAAAATATTTTTTTGAACTCTTGGATAAGCAGTATGATTTCGGAGATAGATGATGTGTTATTTTGGGATGTGGTTTCTTCATTTGTTTTTTCCTGAGACTTTTGGGCAACAGGGGGGGGGGGAGATGTAAGAGTGAACAGCTATTTGTTGGAGAGTTTGTTTTCTTGCATTTTCTATCAGTTGAGATCTAGGTAGCAGTTTAGGGGAGGGGGGGGGGGGCGGGTTGTTGGAGTTTTCGTTGCTTTGGATTGCGGTGATATCGGCGAATGATTTATTACTGTTGTATGGAGATTTAGTGGTGGTTTGATTTACATTTTGAGTTCCATTATTTTGAGGGTTTTCGTTCGTTGCAGCTTTTCCTTGAAGAGGTGGGAAGTCAGAAGGTTGAGGAGTAGCAGGTACCGGTTTTGGGGGAAGGGTAGTAGGATTGAATGCAGTGGACAGAGCCTGATTTTTATTTTCTGGATTTGCGGGACAGAGCCTGAAGTTTGCGGGGTGGGGGCCTTTACAGTTTGCACATTGGGCGGGGGTATCACGGGACTTGGTACATTCTCTAGTAAAATGTCCGAGGCTACATTTTAGGCATCTGGGAGGGAGCGAGCAGCATTCGCTGGAGTGCCCGAATCGCTGACAGCGGTAGCACATTTTAACAGCACGCGATTCGAAATTTGTGACTTTGATAGACATGTCCAGTAGCGTTCTTACATCTCTTATGAATTCCCATTTGTCAGTAGGGTTTAAATATAGCAGGAAGATAGGGAGGGGGGCTTGATTTTTGAGGTCTCTTAACTGGGTAATCCTGTGGACGCTGAATCCTAAAATTTGTAGTTCCTCTTTAATTTCTGCAATTTGGGAGTTTATGGGTAGTCCTTTAAGAAGTATTTTTTTGGGCCTTTCGGCTTTAATATTTATTGAATGAAATTCTAATTTGTTGTCTATAAGGAATTTTTGGGTGGTTCTGTAGTCATTTAGATTTAAGGGATAAATTTTTATTAATTCCCCCGCAAGCTGTGCTTTTACATTCACAGAGGTTTTTTCATTTAGGGCCTTAATAAGTTCTCGCCAATTATTGGGGCAATTCACGTAGAAAGGTTCCGGTTTGTATGCATTTATCAAGGGAGTTTCTTCAGAGCTATTATTACTGGTGGTGGCGGCTGCAGAGGGTAGATCATTATTTTGAGGGGGGGGGGAGGTGTCCATTTCAGCAAAAGAGAATTTGTTCTGGGCAATCGGAATAGCTGAGCTATGCTGAATCGTTTGCATAGGGCGAAATCTTTTGGGCTGTTGGAATCCATCCGAATCTACTTGTGCATTAGAGTTATTAAAGTTAGCTTTATGAGTTTGATTACTGTTATTATTTCCGTTAGGGTTATTCAGATTCAAGTTTGAGTTTAATCCCTCGTTCTGAGAGCAATTAGAGGCTTCAATACAGTTATTAATATTATCTCTAGTATTAGAGTTAATTACAATATTATCATTAGAGTTAACATTATTCAAATTGAACAAATTATTTTGATTATCATTACTGGTAGTGTTTACATAATTTAGTTTTCCTGAGTTAGCTAAGAATTCGTCAATTTCCGGTTTAAAAGGGGTAGAGTCGTCTAACATCACTGAATGCTCAAGGTGAGATAACAGAGATTGGCACATACCTAGGTAGTTGTCTTTGGATAGGCTGGAGTGTCCATTTTGTAGCTTGTACCACTGGAACAGTAAGAAGTCGTGGACAATTCTTGCACAGTTCTGGTGGGCTAGGTCTCCATTTTCATGAGTGGCAGGCAGAGTCAGAGTCCGGAATTTCATAATTATATTAGCAATATCAGCAGGCAGGCCTTGGTCGGCAGTATGAGTCGATGATGTGGACGCCATGTCCAGCAATGGGCCCAGAAGGCAGAGAAGCGAACACGAGGTTCGACAGAGAGTCCGAAGACAAGATGGCGGCTGTGCGGCGAAAAGTTCCACGAGGTCGGGAAGGAGCTCCACGAGGTAGGGAAAACCAGTTCGACGAGAGCAGCAGAGAGAGATCCTCCTAAGATCAAGATCGTGTTCCATCGTTTTGAAGACTTATCGCTTATAAGAGCTTAGTTATCCCGGTAGCCACAGAAAACTATATTTAGAAGACTCTCTCGCATAGGACCCTATGGCAACATTTTTAACACGGGATGTCGCATAGACACTAGCGTTCGTAAGATGGACCAAATCACGTCTGCCAGATTGCCGTGTTATTGCTCGCTTGGCGATTTTTTTTAAAAGCGGGCGGGGAAAAATGTACAGTACTGTACTTTTTATAATTTTTGAAACTATAGAAATAATCAAGATTTAAAAATACATAAATCTGCATAAATATATTCATTAGTTTAAGGAAATTGAAATAAACATAGTTATATATTTAATTCAAATAATCATAAAATGGATTAAAAAATAGACGCTTTGCATTGCCTCACTGTAAAACATAATACACGAAACATTACAAGCTAACATACTCAAAAGACTGAAATATTATATAATATTTTCAGTCTAAAAGGAATACTAGCGTGTTAATTGTTAAATTACTTGATCCTTAATTTGTTCCGGGAGATTGATAATAGACTTTTTATAAATATAAAAATATTCTTATAGTAAATATCAAATTTACAATAATGCTATATCAATGTTGTGGAACTCAATCATTAATTTTCCGGGGGTAGGGCAAATTTTCTACCATAAGGCACTTAATAAAAATTTTACATAATTATATACACATACAATATCACATTCAACTTAATTAGCTATAAAAAGAAAAGCTATCCAAATATCAATTATCATACATTTTATAAAAATACGGAAATATTTTTTAACTAATTATACTATTTTATTAATTCTAAAAGGTAGTGACCTTTTAGAATTTAGTCTAATCGGCAGTAATAATACAGCCCTAATTTCGTAGATGAGCACGTGTATAGTTATAATGAATGCGTATATAGGATGGTGATAACTAATATTATTTCAATTTCAATAAAAATATATTAAATACTCTGTAACGCAACCAGTTTTCTTTTAGCAATCCATTTTTTGAAATGATATAATCACTTAACAAATAATCCTTCTGTACGTTACTCAAACCATGCTACAATGCATGCTACAGGGTAATAACATTGAAAACCGTCTTGAACGCAAACCAGATCATCGCCAAGCGCTCAGACCAAACCAGACCATCGCCAAGAGCGCGATAACCCGCATTTTGGTCCATCTCTAATGGCCGCCGCAAAATCGAGAGTGACACGTCTGTATATTAGTCTATGCCAGTAGCCTGGTGGATTTTTTTTAATCACTTTTAAGAGTTTATTCAACCCAGTGGTATGAGAGACTGAGAATTGGGTTATAGATATCCATTTGGTGAATTTTTAAAAATATATGTCTATTTACTGTATGTTATGTATTTAATTAATATCAAAAGATATTTAAATACAAAAGTATGACGAAATACAAAAGTATGACAAACACACAATGTTTGCTTATAGTGGCTACCTCCAGTGATCTGCGAGATTCATTCCCCAATTTAGCGAAACTTTGCACAATTGGACTATTACCTGTTTCAACTGCAGAGTGCGAAAGAGGATTTTCAGCTTTAAAGCGCATCAAAACAACCCTGCGAGCCCAAATAGACTTAAAGAGCAATCTCTGAACAATGTTTTGCTTATTTCAATTGAGGGGCCGGATTTGCAACACTTTGACTTTGACAGAGCAGCTGATTACTGGGGAAGTAAAGAAAAAGACGCCTTCAAATTTAAAGAATATTGTGTAAACTACAATTTTTATTACCTTGTACTTATATTGCGAATAATCGGTCGTCTGCTCACCCAGAGCGACTGAATTGTAAGTACGGGCAAGTATATATACTGTATAATATGAATAAATATACACTATGTATTCACGCATAAAATTTTTTTTTCATAACGATTATTTTGGATCGCCTAATTTTACCCATCCGGCAGTCACACCCGACCACCCAGCATCAAAAATTTTCTGGGGAGAACACTGACTCAGTTTATATTTTGTCAAAGAAGGCCACATAAACTGGTAGATATATCTAATCAAATGTTTGTGCTTTAACTAAATGAAGTGTATTTACTTTCAATTTATTTAAGACAAAAGAATCATAGACTATGTTATATCACGTTTCTGTGAAGTTGGAGGGCTTTTTCATCAGTTTTGGCAGCTAGTCTCTACATTGCAACATTACGAAATAAAATAATGTTCTGCTGTGCGTAGGGTAATGTGGTATGCCGATGGAGTATTGAAAACTAGAACATAATACCCATCACTGACCTGGTTCTGAATAGACCTCCACTACATATAAGCACGCGCTGTTTTAATACATTTGAATATAATCTAAAGTAGTTTCGATTCGAAAATTGCAATACAGAAATCGCACGCGTTTTCCGTTAAAGCAAAAAATATGACCAAATGATACAAACGACTGTGATTTAGCCGCTCATGACACAATCGCTAAGTTCACTCCACCGAATTCCTCATGCCAATGAGAACGTTGCCTCATGCATCTCAGCCCATCCCATATCATCCACTCCTCTACTACAAAATTAGTCATTCCTCCGTTTCGATATTGGAGGGATTCCGAGACATGCCAGGATCTGCGTAATTTACTCAAACGAATCGAATAGTTATGTAAAATAAAGAAAATCTGATGTGGGCAACACATGACTTTCCTTATATAATGTAATGAATTTACTACTTTTACTGTAAAGAACTAGGTTTTTCTTATAGTAGATACTAATATTCTTTCCAAGAGATTGAATTTTCGACAATTAGTCGTCATTTTCATTGATTTAGCGTCATTTCTATCCATTTGGCGAGATTTTCGTTAAGTTGGCTACATTTAAAAATATCGCCAAGTTGGCGACATTCCGCTAAATTCGTCGCCAATATCTCGCCAAGCATTATTCACTAAGAAATAAGTTAATCTTACAGCTAAAAAAATGACTATTGGCGTTCAAATACAAAATATTACTCAAAGTATCATTTTTCATGAATGGAACGCGTTAGATCCACGAGAATGATGTCACCCAATTTATCGCATGGTATTACATATGAAAATAGAACATGTTTCTCAATAGGAAATTTTTATTTTTATTTTATATGACTTTTTGATAATTTTTTTGAAAAATGTGCAATATCTCGAGAACGGTTCATGTTAGCGTTCTAAAATTTCTGCCAATCGTTTTCTAATGAAAAATTACATAAGAAATGTCTATTTGCGTAATTTTATTAAAGGTTTTGATATTTTGACGATTTTTTCAAAATTTCATTCGAAAATTTAGTTGTGTTCTGAACATTCGATTGCGTATAAAAACAATAGGCTTCCAGTGTTTACGGATTGTGATTTTTGTACCAAATTTGGTTCGAATCGGTCCATTCGTTCGTCAGTTATCGTCTCCACAGGCTCACTGACACACACACACACACACACACAGACATCACTTCAAAAATGTTTGATTCGTGATCAGGGATACTTGAAACGTGCTCCCTCGTCGAAAACTCGAATTCGAATTTTTGACCCCGTCACAATACTTTCCTTATACATTATGTATATAAGGAAAGTAATATGCATCGAATAAATCATTTATAATTAATTACCGGATGGGTTTATTATTTTTTTTCCCTACACTATTCTGTGGTACATTTCTGGAATAAATATGAATGAAAAATTGCAAATCAATTTCTGTAAATCGTAACATGAAAACCAATGAGGTTGAAAGCATAAAAAAATCTGATGTTGGCAGCACATGACTTCCTTATATAATGAAATGAATTTACTACTTTTACAGCAAAAAAACAGGTTATTCTTATAGTAGGTACTTATATTCTTTTCACGATATTGAATTTTCGTTAATTAGTCATCATTTTCATCGATTTATCGTCATTTTTATCCGTTTGGCGAGATTTCCGTTAATAATTTGGCAACATTTAAAAACGTCGCCAAGTTGGCGATATTCCGCCAAATTCTTTGAAAAATATCGCCAAGCGTTATAGACGGAGAAATAAGTTAGACTTATAGCAGATAAATGACTATTGGCGTTCAAATACATATGTATTACTCAAAGTATTTTTCCTTATGAATGGAACGAGCTAGATCCACGAGAATGATGTCACCAAATTTACAGCAAGATATTACATATGAAAAGTGAACATATTTCTCAACAGTTAATATATTTTTTAATTTATGGAATATTTCTATAAATTTATTTGAAAAATGTGCAATATCTCGAGAACGGTTCATGCTAGCGCTCTAAAGTTTATGTCAATAGTTTTCTAAGGAAAAATTACGTAATAAATGTCTATTTCCGTAACTTTATTAAAGGTTTTGATTTTTTAATTATTCTTTCAAAATCTTACTTGAAAATTTAGGGAGGAGTTCTAAACATTCGATTGCTTTTAAAAACAATAGACTTCCAGTATTCATGGATTGTGATTTTTGTACCAAATTTCATTCGAATCGCTCCATTCGTTCGTGAGATATCGTCTCCACTAACTCACAAACACACACACATACATACTTTCACACACCCACACACATACTTTCACACACCCACACACACACAGAGAGAACGAGAGAGACATCACCTCAAAAATGTTTGATTCCTGATCAAGGATACTTGAAACCTGCTCTCCCGTCGAAAACTCGAATTCGAATGTTCAACCCGTTACAATACTTTTCTTATACATTATGTATATAAGGAAAGTAAAAAGTTTCATACAAAATCGTCTAATAAATGCATGGATTTCATTCACGGATTTTTTTTTTTTTTAAGAGAATTTTTCAATATTTTTGATGGTGTCAAGATGAAAGTATTTTAGGCCTCTGTGAAAGTATTTTAGGCCACTAAGGAATCGAATTGTATATATGTCAACAAAATCGTAGTGACGCGGACAAAAGAATAAAATAACAAAGAAACTAATTCTGAATTAAAGACATAACGGCGAAGTTAACGTATTCGGATCCCGAAGAACTTGTGTACCAAATTTGATGGTAATACGAGACTTAGATGTTTTCCGCTACACACTGCTCAGACCGTTATGAAGTAATCATGATCATTATGAATATTCAATACTTTCCATTATGAAGTAAAATTATTATTCACTATTGACTGTAAAGTCATATTCAAATTGTGTTTGTTCATTTCAATTATCTGATTGTTACGTGTTACCCTTATTTACAGAAAAGGACCATCATTATAACATCATTTAAGTCGTTAATGGGAAATGTCATATATTATTAAAATATAAGTTTATTATAAAACTTTTCGAGAATTTTAAATTATTTTTAATTAAAATTTTCATTTATTGAGCAATAGATATAATTAATAAATATTGGTTATATATAAGCATATTGCTTATGTAACCAATAATAATTGAAAATATATGTAATTACTATATCTTAAAATAAAAAGCGGAATAATTCAACCAACTATTCCTTGCTGCAGATATTTTATCTATCTAGAATTTAAAATGGAAACATGGAGTATTAATAATAAGTTGCAGATTGTAATACAGAGATAGCAAATGTGAGGAAGGTGAAATCACCTCGAGATTAAAAATTTCAGAAGTTCTACGTCAATCCTTATTCTTGGCCCAGCATGACGTCATATAATTGAAAACTGACATTAAGTTATCATTGATTTAAGTAGATTTTATGTTTTATGTACTTTCGTGCTATGCTACTGCTTTCATATATGCTGTCAGAGGCACTAACCCAAAACATAAGAAGTTTTTATGAATTACTTTACAACATCAAGAAATTGTGTAGTGGCAAATATGTACCAATGACGATAATATTCCCTAACTGTATCTTTAAGAAATCGGTTACACATTTGCCGTAAATCATCATCAGATCATTGAGTTCGCCATTATTAAGTCTATTTAGATGGCAGAGTTACTTAAATGCTTAAAATTAAGTATGAATCGACATATTAATGACATAATAAGTTATCTGCATAAAATAAATTTGAAGATGTTGTAAAAGTTCTAATAACTATATGCAACCGAATTGGATTTGTAGACATAACTTTATTTCCCAATGAAGTTTTTAATTAGTAATAACTATGTCAAATTTGATCGTATTAGAGTCAAAAAAAATTTTCAGTTAAATTAAATACTGTATGAGTAAAATTTTTTGCACTTTGACTTTTCTTGATAGAGAGGCTGTATAAAAATTTCATTTTGTTAATTTTCTACAACAATACGTACAGAATTTAAATTATTATTTCATAACTTCCTACCTTAAAGCATTTTTCCAATTGGAAGTATGGATCTACGACTAACAGTTCAAAAAATCTTTCTTTATTCACATTCTATGGAACATACTGCATATTGTAGGGCCAAATGTATGAAACGAACATGTATTTTCATTTAATATTTTATTCTAAAGTAAATAGCTATTTATGTGAAGAACATTCTAAAATTCTCTATGTAATTTTTCCTTCTAACTATTTTGTGTTCCTTATTACATGAATTAAACAGTTTAAAGGTTATTTATGCAGAATGCTGATTTATTTGGTAAAGTTGTAATTTAGAGACTGACAAAGTGATAAAATAGCACTGTAATACTATATAAACATATTATGAAATATTAGCTAAACCCGTTGTATTAAATATTCAAAAATTAAAAATAATGCTTCATTAGTTCAGTGAAAATATTTTGTTAAATATATCAACCGGTTTCTAAAATCTTCGTCAAAATACAAAACTATATCAGAAAAGGACATCATTTCCTCAGCTGGTCAGGTTGCTCTGCATTTTTATCCTAAAGAAAGAGGATGTTTTAACATAAAGAAAGAGGATGTTTTTACCTAAAGAAAGAGGATATTTCTACATCCAAATAATGATATATTTAATCAACTATTTATCTTGTTACTGAAATATTTTTTTTTAATTTCAAACTGTAGAAATATTTTGAATTTCTTACCAATTAGAATAACTGTTATAAAAGTGAAATGCACTCACTATATGAGTGGTATATAAACGTTTATATAAATTTGATTTATTGAAGATATGCTGCTTCAGCCGATACATTACGCTTATCGAGTTCGTTTTTGTTTCATAACATTCTACGTACATAAACAGGGTACGCGAACATCCGCTACCCGATTAGGTGGGACCGACTGTTCCTATAAATTTCATGGGGGAAATGACGAAAGAGGCGGGCATGAAGGAAATGCCATTTACTCACGTTTGTTAAAGTTCCTCTGATGTGACGCCATTGGCCTAATATGCTGTGGACTGAAAAAAGATACTGATTTCTCAATGCAAACCTGAAATAAATATGGTGTATAGAAATAGTTAACAAGGAGTTTAAACTACCAATAATAATTTAAAAATACCTGCTTATATTTTGTCAAAAAAAAAAAAACACCTGTAAGAATATTAAAGAAAAAAACCTTTTTTCTTTAAACATTAATTATATTCATTGTAATATTAACTAAACATCCTGTATAGTATAAACTATGAAAATGATATAATTAAGTGTCATTAATACAAAATAAGATATTTCAATAGATAAATATTTCAATAATTGCAACGTAATTAAATCGCTGATTACTCATTTATTCATTCAGGTCAGTTTCAATGATTTCTTTACAAATAATATATTTTGAGAAATGCAAAATTTTTCCTTTTTACAGTTCTCGATTTAGCCTTTAATAAAAGGACCCTGCATCAACCTCGTTTAGAATTCTCTCCGAAATTTTATTTTGAAACCTAGCTACTTCGTCTTCAGGCAAACATTCTTTCAGCAAAGAGTCCAGTAATTCCAAATTTTCTTTCCTAACTAAACAGCAACAAAATAATTCTCCATATTCGGACTTTAAAAAAGATCTTCTCTCTTTAAGTGTAACATGGCGCCAAATACGGTGAAATATTTTTATATTTCGATAATTAAGATTCTTTTTTCTGATCACAATGTATAATATTTTAACGGGATTTGTATCAGTCTGGCGATTATCGCAAAATAAGTAACGTTTGAAATGGTCTGGAGATTCTTCCAACAGCTCTATCATTAAATTTCCATAATCGTAGTCCACATAACCAATTCCTCTAACACTATTGCCAGGTTCATCGGAATAGTTGTGTGCTAGGATTAATAAAAGTTCTCCGTATTTTACTACAGGTAAAATGCTCCATAACTCTTTAATGATTGGTACCAAGATATCCAGGTACGGCCATTGTAAGAACGATACAAGTATATTATAACGGAGCAGAATGATTTTTAAAACTACGAACGCATTTTCTTTAGGTAACCGCGTTAACACAAAGAATAAAATATCCATGCAAGGGGCCGGTAATGATAAATTACCAACATACATTAAATTTCTCTGACGTTGGTCAATATATGCAAATGCTAAAATTGCCTCGATTGGTGTTTCATTTATTCGCGCTTTATACCAGGAATGAAACACAGTTGACATTGAACCTTCGTTTACTCCTTCAAAATATAATTCACCCCAAAAATAGCGTATATCCAGAAACCTTTCATCCCCAGCCATTTTTTTAGACCAAATCTCAACTAACATACATCCACCACGAAAAAGATCTTCAGAAACTGAAACTTGATTCCACAAGGAATAGATAAAGGATTCTAAGCAATGAAAACACGCCATTTTAAAGCGTTGGCAAGCTGGGATTCTTTCGTCTCGGACTAAGCGCACGGCAATCTTCTTTTCGTCCAATCTTCCTTCCACTGTCCAATCCGACGGAGTTAAAAGACTATCAGCGAAAAGCGGTGAAAGATCAAATTTGGCTTGTAGCCTGTTCCAGTTGAGGAGCTGCAGAACTACTGACTGCAAGCGAGCAATCAATAGCTTTTTTAATTCAAGAGGAAGAGGAATTTTCTGGCAAATATCAGTCGATCGCTGGATAATTAAACTATTCCATTCAGTTATTTTCTCAGTGCTATCTTCATTCAGTCGTTGCAGTTCAGACTCAAATATGATGTCTTTCTTTAGTTTCATATTTTGACATAAATGAATGGCTGTCAGATTAATGGTACGCTCTTTGAGTGAGGGCAAAGACTTAACCAATTTCCCAGAAAAGTTCAATGTGCGTGCATTCATCTCCAGTTCATGTACCATGTTTTTGTATAAAATATAATGGATTTGAATCTTCCGTAAAATCGATTGATATTTCAGTGGTTTCGAAGACCTGCAAAAGAAGAAAGGTAAAATTACGTATTGCGAAATAATAAGAGTCCTTAATATTATTATAAATTCAAAATAGTTGTAGTAATTGTGCTTAAAAAAGCTTCTATGCACCGAAATTATTGTTCTCTTGAATGCGAAATGTTTTATAGATAAACATATTTTTAAAGAAATCATTGTCCCATTTTGAGAACTTTTGGATATATTTCAAATAGAGCATATTTGGATAATATCAAATTCCAAAGGTTTCACTCCAACAAGTCCCTTATGTTTCAAATATTTTTCTTAAACACGGATTCGTCTCCAAGACGCAATAAATGTCATTGCCCAGGTTCTATATAAGTGACTGCTACTTACTTAATTCAAAAGCATCCAATCTTCAAATTGGCTGCTTTGACACCGTTGAAACACAAACACAGATTTTCCTATAGAAACGCCGAGCTCATTGTATAAATATGTGGAACGGGTGGTGAAATTAATTGCACCTTATCAACGAAAATTTTAATTTCATGCGATTCAGAGAAAACCGAATAAAATAGCAATTGTATTTTCCGTTAGAATGCGAAGGTATCAGCAAATATTTTTCTAAAATTATAGAACTGTGCTAATCTTTCATATTTGAATACGACGAGACATACAACTTACAAAATGCATATTTGGATGTATTAAAAAATAAATAAATATAAAGAATTTGTGTTACGGGTTCCGTTCAAAAAATGCCGAAAGGTACGAATAAAACTGACGAAACAGGATGTGACTGAAAAATGACTCGAGGGGGCGAGGTTGCACAAAAAACATATCGTAAAGAACCTTGCTACGGTTAGAGATTCTTTGTTGCTACTCCAAGCGGTTGTCGAAGCATCGCCGAACTGGCCAGTTTGCGCTCTAAACTTGAGCTATTGAGATGAAATTGCAAGCTCTTATTGTCGAAGTTGACTCTACATTCTCCACTCTCTAATGTTAGATTAGCGGGCAAGTGATAACCTGACTGACCATCTCCTGCTATTTTTTTACTTGAAAACTTAAACATTCATCGAAAAAAAAATGAACTTTATTCAAATGAGGGTATCGAAATGTAAATCTTGTGTCTCTCTATATAAAAACAATGAATATTACAGTAATACAATACGAGAGGGGAAGAAAGCAAGTTCCCAATTAACGTGCATTATTCTGAGCATATTCAGAAAGAAATGAACTTGTGAATGAACTAAATCATTTAGAGCTTATGAAATTCGCAGAGTATGAAACTCTGTGATTTAAGAGTTTTGAAGATATAAAAATGTTCTTGGTTTGCGGAAGAATAAATGATAATGTCAATTCATAAATTATAATTACGAGTGAATATGTGTGCGGCGAGGGATTGTAAAACCCTGAAAAATATCTAGTGTTTTTGATATGTCTGAAAATTGATTATTTAAAATGGATTTTAAAATTATTTTTGTGCAACCGTGAATGTCTATATTTCTGATTTCTAAAACGAATCAAAAATTAGAATATAATAAAATTAAATAATAAGTAATTTTAAAAATTAAAAAAATAAGTAACTTTATTTTAATTGCAAGTTTTACTTTCATTACAAGTTAAAACATAAGTAATTTTAAAATAATTTTCTTACCTGAATGAAATTTGAATACTCATTGAATGTGCAAAATTGCATAAAATGCTTTCTACGTTTTGAAATCGTAATGCACCTGAATTACTTTTACTCCTATACAAATCACAAGTTTGAATAATGTTTTGAATTCCAAACTTTTAGGAAAAGGTAAAACTCTACTCAATGGTAACATTATTACAATCATTACTACTAAGTTAATCCATAAGCACGACAGATTGAAACCGAGAAGTTAAAAGGTTCAAATCTCAATTGTCTTGTTATTAATGAATTGGGTCTGTTGCATTTCCTATATGCTGTGTTATTAACAAAATATTTATTGTTTCAACAATACACTATTTATTTTTTCCTAAATAGATCATTTGTCCTACCCGAAGATGTAAAGTACCTATTTGTGCTAGTGAATGCAACCCAATTGAGACTGAAATCCAATCCGATAATTTTAGGTCTGAATTGGGGACTACCCCTCTCCTAATTCAACAACCCTCTGATGAACTTTCGGACTGTAACGACTATATTTAACGTGCCCATACTCTTTATAGATACGGAGATAGTCTTGGGTGTCTTCGAGAATATATTACCCTACATTCGTTCATTACCCCCCCTCCCCCCTCTTTCCAAAACCCTGTCTATAAATATTGTTGTTATCACATATATTAAGGCTTATATTACAAAATGAAGAAGTAGTTAATTCGTTGAGATTTTCTTTTATTTAAATAATCATATGCATATTCAAATACGAAAATAATTATTTCACAATTTGGATAGATCTTATTTTTAATCAGAAATTTTAATTGATTTAAAATGTAAAAGCAATCTTTGTGTTAGCACTCCATGATTCATTTTATATTTTCAGACAAAATGTCATAAACGGTAAAGAAGCTGAGCAATTTTAATTTATTCCAGTATTGAGAGGAAATTATATTACTGCTACAACATATCCACTGGAATCATGGATGTTCTTTCTGGATACAAAAATCAATTCAAATTCCACTATAAGTAACACGTTTATTTGCAAGCAGAGCTTAAACAGGAACAATAAACAGCAAATAGCTCGGTAACTATCTGACAAGATCACTGAACAACTGCCAGGTACTTTAAAACGGCAATTATGCTTGCCTAATTTTACAAAACAGCCAATACTATTCTCAAAACATAGATATATATCACAATGCAATGTAGCTCGTATCACGTCAATTGCCCTCCAATTGAGTGATGCCTATTTTTATATACGCTTTGTAGAAACTTCCAGAAAGGGCTCGTATCTCGTAGAATATTTGTTATATCGAGGAGGTTCTCGAACATTTGAAATATGACCACAAGACTCCAAATAGCAATAAATCGCCAAATCTGGCAACTCTGATCCAAAAATCATGAAATTATAACCCTAGATTTACGTTATAGGAATGGTTGACTGTACGGTGTTTTTCCCTCGAGAGAACATTCACTGAAGGAACTTTTATTGTTTGTAGCATTACAGCATGTGAAATTTTCTTGTACAGATACTATTTTTTACGATGCTCTGAAGGGAACTAAAATGTACATATTATGCATAAAAATTCCCTATTCATAAGACGCATCCTCGCAGATGAAGTCGACAGCCTGGGATTAGATTTTACCCAAAATTAAATTTAATCCATCTTATTTAATACTATTTTGTTGCGTAGGATCAAAATTAATTCTAAAATAATATTTCAAGTAACACAATATTTCTAAACATAATTATTAGTTTTCTTTGCACAAGTAATTGTAAACTCATACAATGAGGATTTATAATGTATATAAATTTAATATTACTTTGATTTTCAAATATTCTTGTTAACACTTGCTTGCTTTCTGCATAAGTTTATATTTAAATAGTTTTCATCACTAAAATAGAATATTTTCTCAATCTATATTCCTCAAATAACTTAATTTTTATACTTCCAATACTCCTCTGAACAGGTCACCGAGTTCCACATGTTGTGAACATTTTTTCGAAAACTTATGGCGTTACGGCATTAAGTGGGTATTTGATCATTTATCCGCTAATGAATAAAATAACTTATTTTACTTGCAAACTTAAAATCATGGACGTAAAATTACTTTTTAACTCCATGCAAAGGCAATGCTCTAAAATCGTGTGCTTCCCCTTGTAAAATCAATGAATATTTTATTCATATCACCTATACTCCAGACTCCAGTGTTAAATTATTTTGCTTTAGAATGAATTCAGCAATTCTTATACATCTCATCTTAGAGCTTGATGTGTTTATATGCTGCATACGTTAAAATTGGGCTTCGTTATAGAAATAATCAAAGTTTGATGATCATTTAAACTCAAAAATATTATAATTGCGTTGGAGCAGAATATAGACGCACAAATAGTACGCATAAATAAAGTGGTTTTAGAACGGATGCAACACTAAATATAAATTTATAAATCACGATATTTACCCCGGCAAAAAATGATGGACGTCATATTTCATTTTGTGTGGGTCCTAAGTGACTTCGTCATATTATATGGGTGTCAATAATATTTGAAATTTTATTTTGAAAACTACCGAACATATTTTGCTGATATTTTTTTATACATTTTATGGGATAATTTGAATATTTCTTAACATTTGCGAAGCAATTTGTGGTTTTCAACCCGTGTTTATTCCAAAACTAATTGGATGATATTATTCATTTACATTCCCATATGTCCGACAGACCCTCTCAACAACATATTAAAATTTCATTTTTTTTCAACTATGTAAAGTGTTAATAAGAAAGATATATCATGCATGAAGCATTGATTATAAAACACTTTCCATCTGTAATTTTATACAAATATCTCTAAAATACGATGCAATCAGCGGCAATAATTTTTTAATTATCACAAAACTACAATAATTTATTTTATATAGAAAATTAAAACCATGGAGGTAAAAGAACTTTCTAACAGCAATTCTTATACAACTCATCTTACAATCAGTTGTTTACATTTTACTTCATTAAAATTAAGGTTCGTTGCAGAAATAATCAAAGTTTGATGAATATTTGAATTGAAGAATTTGTAACAGCGTTGGCGCAGAGTATAGGTGTACAGAAAAAATGCAAAAATAAATCGGTATTAGGACGGATGCAAGACTAAATACAAATTAAAAGATCTTAAAATATAACGATTTTTCCTCTGGGAAAAAAGATGGTTGCCTCATTTAATTTTGAAGTGGCTCCTAAATGACCTCGTCATATTATGTAGGAGCCAATACTATTTAAAATTTTATTTAAAAAGCTGCTGAAAGTATTTTGCTGATTTACTTTTATATATTCTATGGGATAATTTGAATATTTTTTAAAATTTTTCGAAGCAAATTTAACTTCCCTTAAAAAATGTTTGAAAAATTAGGTTCCATAGGGTTCAATGTATTTCATTTTTTCAACCCGGTTCATTCCGAACCGAATTTTGTGATATTATTCATTTATATTCCCCATATGTTCTACAGACCGTCTCAATATCACACTAAAATTTCATTTTAATAAATTCAGCTTTACGGCAATTATCATACGAACAGACAGACAGACAGAATGAACAAAGTCATCAACACATTCTAACTATGTTTTAAAGTGTTAAAATCGGGAAATTGAAGATACAACAGGAAGCAAGTCTTTCAAGTACATATCATAAATATTCATAATAGAATTTTCAAGTCGGAATGACCCATGGTGGAGTTAAAATTTCATATTAAGAAAACACCAATATCGTTTGAGACAATAACCTAGGTGGCGCTGGCATAAGATGTGCACCCCTGTATTGTATGCATTTCTTTGACAAAAGGTTTGAAATAATCATTTAAACTGCCAATTTAGTAAAAATAAATTTTTTGCTCAATACAAAGTAAAAGTGAAATAATAAAGATTATACCTACATTTTCAAAATTGTTTTACCTTTGAATTTATATTTAACTCCCTATATTCTGTATTCTATCCTTCAGCTATGAAAAAATACTGGCGAATTATACTCATTATTGAACCCTTAGTTTAAAAATAATCAAAAATACATACAATAAGTACAACATCTTTCCGTTGTATCAACTAAAGTAACTGCAACCCAATTGAGACTGAAATCCTATCCGATAATTTTCTGTCTGAATTGGGGACTACCCCCTAATTCAACACCTCCGTGATAAACTTTCGGACTTTAACGACTATGTTTAACGTGGCAGTCGTGATCATACTCTTCATAGACATGGAGATAGATTCTTTTGGGTGTCGTCGAGAATCAAACTAGGGTGTATCGTAAGCGATCCTCTCATTTTATCTACTGTGCTATCCCGGCCACCATACTATTTATATTTTATGTATCATTTATTTTGTTTATAAATTATTTGGTTAGTTTAAAGCAGTGGCGTTGATGGTGGGGTTTTGGGAGTCATAACACCCAACGACACCCACTAGCTGAACAGTTTCATCATTTTCCACGGAATTCAAATTGGAAAATGAAATGCAGTACTATATAACCCTACATTCGTTCACTGACCCCCCCCCCCTTCCAAGATCCTGCCTATAAGTATTGTTGTTATCATATATACTAAGGCGTATATTACAAAGTGAAGAAATAGTTAATTCGCTGAGATTTTTTTTTATTTAATTGATCATGTGCATATCTAAACACGAAAATAATTATTGCCCAATTTGGATTAATCTTTTTTTAATCAGAAATTTTAATTGATTTAAGGTATAAAAGCAATCTTTGTGTTAGCAATCGATGATTCATTTAATATTTTCAGATTAAAAGTCATAAACGGTAAAGAATCTGAGCAATTTTAATTAATTCCAGTACTGAGGGGAAATTATATTACTGCTACAACATATCCGCTTGAATCATGGATTTTCTCTCTGGATACAAGAATCAATCCAAATTCCGCTATAAGTAATACGTTTATTTACAAGCAGAGCTTAAAACGGAACAATAAACTGCAATTCGCTCGATAACTATCTGACGCGATCACTAAACATCTGCCAGGTACAGTAAAACAGCAATTATGCTTGGCTAATTTCACAAAACAGCCACTGCTGTATATCAACAAACAAAAGCTATATATCACAATTTAATGTAGCTGTAGAAACTTCCAGAAGGGGCATGTATCTCGTAGAATATTCGTTATATCAAGTAGGTCCTCGAACATTTAAAATGTGGCCCAAGTCGCAAAATTGTGGTAAATAGCCAAATCTGGCATCTCTGAAGCAAAATCTATGAAATTTCAACCCTAGATTCACGTCATAGAAAAGGTTGACAGTATGGTGTTTTTCCATTATGGCTCTCAAGAGAACATTCACTGAAGGAACTGTTATTGTTTGTAGCATTACTGCATGTGCTGTTAAACAAAAATCAAATCCTTCAAAGCTTAAACCAATTTGCCCCCCCCCCCCCCGCAGAACCGTGCAACCGGTACCCCAGCCCAAAAACTTTCCTCCCCTCCCGGCCTCAGGCCAAAACCAAAATATGCAAATCCAAAACCCAAACCCGGCTTCTGATCCCCAATTACCCTCATCAAATTCTCCTTGCAATGGATGGGAATTGGAAAATTAAAATAAACACAGCGAAATCACAAGCAATCTTCCTCTCAGGCAGGCGCTCCCCCCCCCCCCCCATCATGATTAACGACCAACCTGTCTGCTTTCTGCGCACGGCCAAGTATTTCGACGTCCATTTGGACAGCCGTTTTACTTGGCGTGTACACTTTGATTACATCTTAAAAAATCTAGGATGCTTGTAGGTTCCCTCAATCATCTTTTATTCTCAGACCACCTTGATCAAAATAACAAAATCCTGCTCTTCAAAACCATCATTCAACCTATCCTCTTATATGCCTGCCCTAACTGCAGCTTTGCCTGTAAATCCAGCATAGAAAAACTGCAAACAGAACAAAATCGAATTCTCCGCATTATCAGAAAAGCCCCGCGTTATTTGCACAATGACATCATCCGTAAAGATTTTAAAATTAAAATAATCAAACAAACTATTAAAAACCAGTCCAAAATTTTTTTTAATAACATCCAGTGTCCCTAATGAGGCCCTATTCAATATCTCAGACTATGATCTGAGGCAGCAAAGAAAGCGTCCCCCCGGTAATCCCTTACGACCCTCCATAGGCTTTATAATCATCCTCCCAAATCTACATTAGTTTGGTATCTCTAAAATAGAAAATTTTTTCTTAAATTTTAAACTTTGTATCTTCTGTTGAAAATTTTTTCTCGTATCATTTAAGGGTGAGCGTCAGTAAATTTTCTGCCCTATCCGCGCTTTGTTAACTTTCGCGGCACACATATTTCGCGGAAATTCCGCTCAAGCAGTTGCGAAATATGTTCTGAAAGATAAAATGCAAAGCTTAGATTATATTAAAACTAAATTTAATGCCCCAAAAAACATAGAATATTTTTTATTTTAATCCAAAATATTTTTGGTGCTGCCATCTGTTGTCGTAATTTACTTCATACCGAATATTTTTATTATATGATGAACATTTTTAAATATCTATTCCTTCCAATACAGTGTTAAATACAACAACAGATCATATATAATAATGCCACAATCACGGAAATGTAATTTATCATTCTATAAATTTGATAGGGGATCTGAATGTACATCACTGGGGACTGCAGTTTTGTCTTCAAGTCCAAGTTCAATTACGTTTCCGTGATTATAGCATTATATATGATCTGTTGTATTTAATAGCGTATTAGAAGGAATAGACATTTAAAAATGTTCATTAAAAAATAAATATAATCGGTATGAATTAAATTACGACAACAGATGGCAGCACCAAAAATACTTTAAATTAAAATAAAACATATATTCTATCTTTTATTGGGTATTAAATTTAGTTTTAATATAATCTAAGCATAGCATTTTATCTATAAGAAAATATTTCGCAACTGTTTGAGCAGAATTACGGCGAAATATGTGTGCCGCGAAAGTTAACAAAGCGCGGATAAGACAGAAAATTTACTGACTGTCACCCTTAACAGATACTTGACTTTCCCCTCGTGGACAGTTCCACAGTGAAAACACAGATGGCAGCACCACAGTAGTTCTAAGTCTTCCTTCCGCCCACGTAAGGCTGGACAAAATGTTCTCAAGGTATCAGGTCATATATTGCTCAAACAATGTCAAGTGTTCACACATTACCATAATATCGGAGGTTAAAGCCATTACGGCTAAAAACTCTTCAACGTTTTACATTGCCAGACTGCATGTGAAATTTTCATGTAAAGATACTATTTTTTACGATTCTCTGTTGAGAACTAAAATGTACATATTATGCATAAAAATTCCCTATTCATAAGATTCATCCTCGCAGATGAAGTCGACTGCCTGGGTTTAGATTTTACCCAAATTATATTCAATCCATCTCATTTAATACTATTTTGATGTGTATGATCAAAATTAATTCTAAAATAATATTTCAAGATGTAGAATATTTCTAAACATAATTATTAGCTTTCTTTGCACATGTAATTGTAAACTCATACTATGAGGATTTAAAATGTATATAAGTTAAATATTAATTTAATTTTCAAATATTCTTGTTAACACTTGCTTACTTTCTGCATAAGTTTATATTTAAATAGTTTTCATCACTAAATAAATATATTTTCTCAATCTATATCCCTCAAATAACTTAATTTTTATACTTCCAATACTCCTCTGAACACATTTATTCCAAAACTCATAACGTTACGGCATTAAGCGGGAATTTGGTCATTTATCCGCTAATTACAATAACTTATTTTACTTTCAAACTTAAAATCATGGACGTAAAAGTACTTTTTAACTCCATGCTTAAAACTTCATCAGAAAAGGAAATGCTATAAAATCATCTGCTTCTCCATGTAAAATCAATGAATATTTCATTCGTATCACCTATATTCCAGACTCCAGTGCTAAATAATTTTGATTTAAAAAATTTCAGCACTTTTTATACAACTCATCTTAGAGCTTGATGTGTTTACATGCTGCATACGTTAAAATTAGGCTTCGCTGTAGGAATAATCAAAATTTGTTGATCATTTAAACTCAAAAATATTATAATTGCGTTGGAGTAGAATATAGATGCACAGAAAGTACGCAAAAATAAAGCGGTTTCAGAACAGATGCAACACTAAATATAAATTTAAAAATCACGATATTAACTCTGGCAAAAAAAAGATGGATATCATATTTCATTTTGAAGTGGGTCCTAAGTCACTTCGTCATATTATATGGGTGTCAATATTATTTAAAATTTTATCTTTAAAACTACCGAACATATATTTTGCTGATATTTTTTTATATATTTTATGGGATAATTTGAATATTTCCTAACATTTTTAAGCAATTTGTTGTTTTCATCCCGGGTTCAATCCAAAACTAATTGGATAATATTATTCATTTACATTCCCATATGACCGACAGACCGTCTGAACAACATACTAAAATTTCACACTTTTCAACTATGTAAAGTGTTAATAAGAAAGAAATATCATATAACTGTAATGTAACTGTGTATATCATGTAACTGTAGTATAACTGTAATTTTATATAAATATAATTTTTATACCTTACATCAACAGCCTATTCAAAACATTTAAAAATCAACTTACCTAAGAGTTGAAGAAAGGTAACGGTATCCAACTGCAAGAGGATAAATGACGAAATAAATGAGGCACTGCGTAAAAATGTATCCCAAAACATAAACTGCAAAACACGAAGCACACGACCTTGCTTTCACAATGCAAACTGCAGAATGAAACTGTACTCAACAAAACTAACCCTACCAGTACAAGCGGCTTTAGAGACGACCCTTATCCCAACGTTAGTATATAATAGTCTGTGCACTCAGTGTTGCCAGATTTCGTCCACCGAGACAGAGATGAGTTGAGGAAATTGTTCCTTGCTGAATAGAGTTTCGCCCAGAACAGAGCATCAGCCGCGAAGCGCCTTTAATCTCCAATCTCTAGGTGTGGTTCTTATCTTCATACTGTGACATTATTTCATTGGTCCATAGTTGGAGGTTCGAGGTCTTGATTTACTGTTTTTATTATTGACCTAGCTCTTAGTGTGGCAGTTTGTTGCACATTTAGAGTTTAAGCAGTTTGGGGGGTTGATGCAGATCTGAGGGTTACCTAGCATTTTAGGATTTAAGACATTTTGTAGAAAAGAAAAGATCGCGAGTTTTATTTAATATCGACTGATTAAGGTGGGACGTTCCTAGTACCGAATATCAAAGTTAAGTGCCGAGCGGGGTCTCTTAATTACGAAATTTAGCCTTGCGATGATCATAGTCATGCAGATTAAGTAATAGTTCATTTGGGACAGATGGCAGATTTTTGTAGAATTTGAGCGCTAGCTTTTTAATTTGGGCTCTAACAGTTTTTATTTTGAAGTGATTCCTAATTACCGAGTTTCTTAAGTATCTAGGGGCTTTCCTTATTATCCTTAGGGATTTGTTTTCTCTTGTTTCTAATAAGTCTATGGTAGTTTTACAGGCATATCCCCATACGGGTGCTGCATACAGCATTCCCGGGAGGATGACCGATTTATAAATTAGGAGTTTATTTTGATAAGTTAGATTTCCGTTTCCTATCATTGAATATAAGGCTCCTGTGGCCATATACGCTTTTCTGATTAAGTTCGTTACATGCTGTTTCCAGGTTAGGTGGGAATCTATCGTTACACCTAGGTATTTAGTAGATTTTTCCGCTTTTAGGGCATGCTTCCTGGGGCTTTTAGGGTTCCTTGCTGGAAGCTTCCAGACGTGTATGACGTCACATCCGATCGCCGCAATCAAGTAGCATCCGACGTGGTTGCTACTCGGGAGGGTGAGTAGACGTGAAAGTGACCCTGAACACCTGTGTCCGAGGACAAAGTTGATAGGGGAGCAAGAAGCCCCAAAGTGATGGAAGGAGGAATGGTTATTTTTTCGTATCGAAAATGGTAATTTTAACGTAATATAAGCCACATACACATGGACAATTAAAAGCCGGTATTATGGCTGCATTTTGACTGTGTCACCGTTCCCATGTCCAAGCGGGGAGAATACCGGATCAAACGAGAGTTGAAAGGGGGTATGATTTCCTTCCTTATTATTTGAGGGAACAAAAGGGGTAGATTGGAGATTTTTACCCACAATTCCATGCGCACAACTGCGATTTCTTAAAACACATGGCGGATACTGAGGTATCACTTGGACCTTGTTTACAAATTCTATCTGAAGATTGTACAATAATGATGAATTTATAGCTTGTTATATAGATTATTTTGCATTCATTACACGGGTTTATTTACGAATTAAACGGTTTGATCCTTATTATACATCAGAATTTAATGAATGGAGAATCCTACTGAAAAATATTGATGCGGATATCTACATTTTATTTATTTGATCTAACTGTTATCTCATGAATTAGAAATATTTGTTCCTCGATTTCAGGATAATTTTTATAGAAATGTTAGTTTCTTAATTACAAAACGTATACAATTAAGTGTTAGTTAAAAGTCGTAAGCCAGCTGATTTTCCTTTGAAGCAGCAACTTTAAAATATAGTGTTCTATTTCTTGCGCAAATTTTCTATATTTATCTAAGTAGTTTTTAACAAATGATAAAAAAAATTTCCTAGATTTATCTAATATACATTCTCCTTATATAAAACTATCTTAATACTCATTTATTTTATATTGTTTAAAAGGAGTATAATGTGTTTTTATTTAAATGAATATATGTTGTTAATTATTGTAAATAAATTAAATATACATAATTTTTCAAGTTTGATTATTTTAGTTTTGTATTTTAAGCTTTTACATATCAAAGCGAAATGTCCCATAACTTGAGATGATGGGATTATGATGTCAATATTATGATTAGTAAATAATTGCGTTTTATAATTATGTATATCAATAACAAAGTAAAATGTTTCAGGCATTCAAAATAACTTTACATACATACATTTTGCAATAAACTGAACTGTGTAAATTAGCTTACAAAATGATAATCTGTCTCTCTCTCCTCCCCCCCCCCCTTAAAGAGAAGAAAGCATACTCCATGATTGCTAGTATCAGAAATATAAATTATTTTTATATATTTTAGATACTAACTACATATGAAGTCGATTTTATTTTATTAATTTTGTTTTTATTACTTTGAGGACCACCTACTTTACATATCAATGAGACATGCCCCTCATAAGTATTTTTTATACTGCCATATTACAAACGTTATTTTTAATTGCGGTATTAGTGGTATATGAGATTTTTTGTATCTGGGCCATGCAGTAAGGACTTATGTGTTATTAATTAAAAAAATGAGTTATGCCGATTTTGTAATAGTAAAAATGTATTCGGTATAAATATGCATATTTTTTTCTCTCTGCCAACTTCTTATATCGATTTGACTTGAATAAAGTTTCTTAAAATGGTGTTACACTTTTCCCCACTAATTCAAGTTTATACGTCATAATTTAGTTTAAAAACGAAGATTAAATGAGAAAAACTTTTTTTTTTCTACTTTTAAAAAGGAATTCTTTAAACAGTTTCATGGAATAAAACTTTTATATATGTATATATTAGAATAAGCATATATTTACAGTTTTAAAAATATATTAAATTTACCCTGATGGGCTTTTTGTTCGCTTTGTTTGAGCAAAACAACCCCGCAGCTGACAAGAATTAGAGCTGTTTGAAAAGAAAGAGCCAGCTTTGGAAAAAGAAAGTATTTTAAGCGCATTAAAATTTTGTTAAAATCGTCTTTCAGGGAAGAAAAAAAAGTACTAAGCAAATTCACCAAAGTTGTCGATTTAAATATTATTTAATAAAATACTGAAATAGAGTTTGTAAATATATAAGCACGTATGAAAATCATATATATCTCTGCATTAAAATACATATAAACAGAGCCTGAGAGATACAAGAAATACTCTTCATGTCAATGAAATTAACTTAATACAAATTCACGATGGCGACATATTTTTCGGCTTATATCTCATTTTACAAATATTTAAAGAAAGATTCATTGCATCATCTTACATGTTTCAAACATAAATCTCGCAATTGTTATAAATGTTTTAAATTGCAATATCAAGGAATACATACATTCATATAGTGTTTGTAGTAGAAAGTCGTCCAACTGTTAGTGATGTTGAGACATCTGGCGTTTGCTAAAATAGTCTTCTTTCCCCTCCCAGCATAATTGTTGTACACAGGGCCAGATTACAAAAAAGTCACTGTAAGCATGTGCTTCTCTTCAAAATATTAAAAAGGGACCCAAATTCCAACCCCGATCTGCACTTTTACTTAATTTAAGTTATTTGTTAAATAGTTAAGGTGAATAGTATATTTCCCATACAGGCAAAGAAGGAAATATTTTGGTTGTCTGAGCCCAAAATTTGTATTGCCCATATTATAATTTTAATTTTAAATAGTAAACTCTTAACGAAGGAAGGTGGCATGACAATTAATATTTAAGTTAGAACTAATGGCAAAAGTAAACATTGACCACCAGTGATTAAATAATAAAATAGACTAGGGTTCAGGAATTTTGATACAGGGAACCAATTTAAAAAAAAAAATCAGTTTGTTAATGAGAACTGTTAGTTGGCAAAATCAGTTATTGTAATAGAATTTTTGAAGAATTAGTTTGATAACGTTTCTTTGGCAATGCTCTCTAAATCAAAATTGGGCCCTCCAAATAGGGTTGTGCTTCCACTAAATTGTTGGGTTAATCAGACTCTGCATGTACAATCCATGATTTCCAGGTTGTCAGAAACAATTTTGCGCACTTTTCTGCACTAAGTTATTGCGTACAGCCATTTGAGGATAAAGGCGCACATATTCTTTTTTTTTTTATGTAAATAGCATGGGGTTTCTCTGCCGGTAAAACGGATCGTTAAGATAAATGTAAATACCTTGGAATCTTGGAACTCCAAACTTAAAAGATAAAAATATAAATAATGTTTTTAGTTTTGCCGGAAATACGGTCCGGATTATAAATTTATAAAAATAATTTCATTATTTTAATATTTTGAACTTCCCCCCCCCCCCCAAAAAAAAAGCATTTTAAAATAGCTCTTTGAGTAAGCATATTTTTTTTCATTTTTTTAACCTTCATAACCAAACCGAAATATATAGTAAACTATAAAATATAGATATAAATAGTAAACGACATAAATATGTAGTAGAAAATTTAGTAATAAAATCTATATTTATTATTAAGAAATCGCTTATAGTTATCGAGTAATCGTCTTGTCAAGTTAAATAAGATTAAAAGATTTCCCCTCGAAATATATAGTAAACTATAAAATATAGATATAAATAGTAAACGACATAAATATGTAGTAGAAAATTTAGTAATAAAATCTATATTTATTATTAAGAAATCTCTTATAGTTATCGAGTAATCGTCTTGTCAAGTTAAATAAGATTAAAAGATTTCCCCTTTTACCAAGATTGCAATGCATATATCTCAAAAAGTAAAAGAGCTAGTTTTGAAAAACAAGCAAGAATATGTAGCTCATTAAAATCCCTCCAAGTGTATATTATTGGATTTTGGATCGAACTCTATTTCTTTTTTTAGGGGGGGGGGGGGGGGGGGGGAGGGGGGAGTATCCGTCCGAAATATTTTTTTTTTCATACGTTCACTCGAAATATCTTAGAAATTATAAAAAATAGACATAAATGTTAAGCAACAAAAATACATACAAAGAAATTTGGTTTCTAATTCTCTATTTATTTTTTAAAAAGCTTATAGTTTTCAAGTAATTAATTGTCTTACCAATTTGAAGAAGTATGTATTTTACGAATTTTCAAGTTTGTAATGCTAATATCTCACAAAATAGAAGTGGTATCTGTAAACAATAAGCAAGAATTCATAGCTCTTCTTAAAAATACTTAAACATAATCAGATTTTGGATCGAGTTGTGTGTTTATTTTTCTATAGTACATAAAATAAGTTTCATTTTACAAAATGTTATTCACCCAAAACCATTTCGGCGCCATCGGGCCGGAGCCAGCGCCAATTTTTTAATTTAATTATTTATCTTGCTCAGTATTTTGAAAACTCTGATTTGGAAATCCCCTTTACTCTGTATATAAAACTGCTTTAGAACAAAAGAAAAAAACAGATTTTTTTCCCCCTCTAAAATTTAAAATAGTGTCAATAACTTCTACGAGAGAAAATAATACAAATATTGAATAATATTTCAAACAGCATATTTTATAAAGGGAACTTTTCTTTAATTTTTTATGAGGGTTACGATTTGAAGATCACTTTGGAAATAAAATGAGTATTTCCAAAATGATGATTGCATGCAATATATTCTCAACTGTTAAAGTAAAGTTTGAACTACGCAGCAGATATAAATAATATTAAAATATTATATACCAAGGCATGATGTGAATATATCTGATTTATCTGCTTAACTGGCCTGTTGCCATCTAGAGAAAGAAATAATTAGTTTTCTAAAGAATAACGTGAAAACTATAAAGCACTTAACAGATACATTTTACTTTCCTTATACTCATAATGTATAAGGGAAGTATTGTGATGGGGTCAAAAATTCGAATTCGAGTTTTTGACGGGAGAACACGTTTCAAGCATCCCTGATCACGAATCAAACATTTTTGAGGTGATGACTGTGGGTGTGTGTGTCAGTGAGACTGTCGAGACGATATCTCACGAACGAATGGAGTGATTCGAATGAAATTTTTTGCAAACATAACAATCTGTGAATACTGGAAGCCTATTGTTTTTAAACGCAATCGAATGTGCAGAAACACCCTAAAGTTTCGAGTGAAATTTTAAAAAAATCATCAAATAATCAAAACCTTTAATAAAGTTACGCAAATAGACATTTCTTATGTAATTTTTCCTTAGAAAACGATTGACATAAACTTTAGAATGCTCACACGAACCGTTCTCAAGATATTACACATTTTTTCAAATACATTTACAAAAAATCCCATAAATTAAAAAATATATTAACTTTTGAGAAACATGTTAGTTTTTCATATGTAACATCTTTCGATAAATTTGGTGACATCATTCTTGTGGATCTAGCTCGTTTCACTCATAAGAAAATATACTTTGAGTAATACATTTGCATGTGAACGCCAATAGTCATTTATCTGCTATAAGAATAACTTATTTCTCCGTCCATTACTTTTGGCGACGAATTTGGCGGTATGTCGCCATCTTGATGACTTCTTCAATGCTGCCAAATTAACGAAAATCTTGCCAAATGAATCAAAATGATGCTAAATCGATGAAAATAACGACTAATTAAGGAAAATTCAAAATCATGTAAAGAATAAAGGTATCTACTATAAGAACACCCTATTTTTTTTGGTGTAAAAGTAGTAAATTCATTGCATTATATATGCATAATTCACTGCATTATATATATATATATATATATAATGAAATGAATATATAATGTATATATATATTTACCTTATATCAACAGAATATTTTCAAAACTTTAAAAACTGAACTTACTTATGAATTGAAGAAATATCGTGGCATCCAACTTTAAGAAGGTAAATGTAGAAATAAATGAGGAACTGGGTTAAAAATGGATCACAAACCATAAACTCTAAAACCCGAGACACACGAACATGTGCTCACAAACGGCAGAATGCTCAAAATAATGCTTCTGTACTCAACAGAACTAGGCTAGAGCTGACCCACGTGACCTGGCCGTTACTGCAGATTTGCACCATCTTGTGCCGCGCGCTGCAACTAAACTCCAACTCCAAATGACGTCACAGATAGTGTTCGTGGCATCCCCCCCTCCCAGAACTAGACTAGACCTGACCCACGTGACCTGACCGTCATTGCAGATTTGCACCGACGAGATCATTTCACCCGGAGGTAATAGGTATGGACATTTTCCTCTAGTGCTATTCCTTACAAGCGGCTCCGGACAGGAAGACTCCTAGAAATTGTTTGGCCACTGAAGATAGGGAATTTTTGAAAATCTTTAGGGCAGATATAGAGATTTTCCGAGAAGGGAACGACTTTTTGGTAGCACAACAGAAAGGCTTCCATATATATTTTGATAGACTGGACTTGTAAAATTTTCAAACTTTTAGACAGAAGGCTCTTAATAGACTTTGTTATTTTTTTTTCAAAATTGGGAATCAAAGTAAATGCCATCTTGGATCTTTACATTAAAGTGTGATATTTATTTATTATTTGTTTATTTCATATATTTTTAATTGTTAATTGCACAACTATGCAAATTAGTGCTGTAAGGGGGTGAACAGAATAGTAGATTATCTTTTTATTATAACTAAGATTGTTTAAATACATATTTGTTTTTTTCTTTAATGACATGTGAAATCTATCAACCACAGGTTTATATTCAGCTACCGACCATTATATATCCCTGCATACACAGATCTAATGGTCAGGTAAAAGTAAAATCAGAAATTTTAGTGCTAATTTACATTACTAAGTGCACTCAGTAGAACGTTTAAATATCAGTAATCATAGAAATACTGGACTCAATTCAATTTAATAAATTTTACTAGTTTAGTTGCTTATGCTGTATTTAGACCTGTGGTTGATAATTCAGTAAATATATAAATGAAATATATGAATTCTGAGATAACGATCGATCGAATCATATATATATAATAATTATCACAATATAATAATTATCAATTATGCTCATTAAAACTTACCGACAGCTAAATATATTAAGGAATAAAAATGCACTTGCTAAACATACGAATCAAATGCAACTGGAAGAGAATAGATATGCACGTTCTAAATATAAGAATCAAATGCAAATAGAAAATATACGAATCCTCAGATAACGATCGATCGAATTTTAAATTCAATAATCATCAAGAAATTCAAATTAAAGGAAATAATGATCATTAAAACTTACCACGTGCTCAGATTTTCTTTAACACACTAATACTACACAAGCAAAACACAATTCAGAATATTTCCCTTCAAGATTTCCCTATTCTTCAAATTCCCTACAGCAACAGCGCCACCTACTTGGTTTCGAAATTCAACATTATGGAGCCTTTCTATCTGGAGTTGCTTCACTATTCCTTCCATAGTTCTTCAATGTATATTCTTTGTTCAACTACAGGGGCCTGTATTCCATCGTTTTGAAGACTTATCGCTTATAAGAGCTTAGTTATCCCAGTAGCCACAGAAAACTATATTTAGAAGACTCTCTCCCATAGGATCCTATGGCAACATTTTTAACACGGGATGTCGCATAGACACTAGCGTTCGAAAGATGGACCAAATCACGTCTGCCAGATTGCCGTGTTATTGCTCGATTGGCGATTTCTTTAAAAGCGGGCGGGGAAAAATGTACAGTACTGTACTTTCTATAATTTTTGAAACTATAGAAATAATCAAGATTTAAAAATACATAAATCTGCAACATAAATATTTAAGTAAATTGAAATAAACATAATTATATATTTAATTCAAATAATCATAAAATGGATTAAAAAATAGACGCATTGCATTGCCTCACTGTAAAACATAACACACGAAAAATTACAAGCTAACATACTCAAAAGACAGAAATATTATATAATATTTTCAGTCTAAAAGGAATACTAGCGTGTTAATTGTTAAATTACTTGATCCTTAATTTGTTCCGGGAGATTGATAATAGACTTTTTATAAATATAAAAATATTCTTGTAGTAAATATCAAATTTACATTAATGCACTATCAATGTTGTGGAACTCAATCATTAATTATCCGGGGGTGGGGCATATTTTCTACCATAAGGCACTTAATAAAAATTTTACATAAATATATACACATACAATATCACACGGGCGCGGTAGCCCATTGGTTAGCGCGCTGGAGTTGAACTCGGTAGGCCCGGGTTCGATTCCAGCCACTGCCAAAACTGCCGCCGTGTTCATGCGGAGTACGATCACGTTAAACATGTGGGTCCGAAAGTCCTTCCGAGAGGTTGGTGGTAGGGGAAGGAGGGTACGGTCCCTGTGGATGCCTCCCCCACTGGATTCCGGTCTAAATTGGGTGGCACTTCCCGACCGTCCAAACAGTTACCTTACACCTTTCTGGTAGGTCGGACGGTCTGGGTTTCAACAACAACAACATACAATATCACATTCAACTTAATTCGCTATAAGAAGAAAAGCTATCCAAATATCAATTATTATACATTTTATAAAAATACGGAAATATTTTTTAACTAATTATACTATTTTATTAATTCTAAAAGGTAGTGACCTTTTAGAATTTAGTCTAATCGGCAGTAATAATGCAGCACTAATTTCGTAGATGAACACGTGTATAGTTATAATGAATACGTATATAGGATGGTGATAACTAATATTATTTCAATTTTAATAAAAATATATTAAATACCCTGTAACGCAACCAGTTTTCTTTTAGCAATCCATTTCTTGAAATGATATAATCACTTAACAAATAATCCTTCTGCACGTTACTCAAACCATGCTACAATGCATGCTACAGGGTAATAACATTGAAAACCGTCTTGAACGCAAACCAGACTATCGCCAAGCGCTCAGACCAAACCAGACCATCGCCAAGAGCGCGCCAACCCGCATTTTGGTCCATCTCTAATGGCCGCCGCAAAATCGAGAGTGACACGTCTGTATATTAGCCTGTGCCAGTAGCCTGGTGGATTTTTTTTAATCACTTTTAAGAGTTTATTCATCCCAGTGGTATGAGAGACTGAGAATTGGGTTATAGAAACCCATTTCATGAATTTTTAAAAATATATGTCCATTTACTGTATGTTATATATTTAATTAATATCAAAAGATATTTCTTCATATAGCAAATATTCGATACATATAATGAACTTTCAGATGTAATAATAAAAGTATCATTATGTTATGAAGCAGCGTACCTTATAATGAAGTAATGTTCCTTAAATAAAACAAATTACTGTGCAAGTATATATCTTTGCAAAAAATGCATATATATAAAACATCATAATTTAATAAGTGAAGTTTGATTGGTGTAACAGTTACAATTGCAAAAAGAATTCAAAATATTATATCCCGATTGAAAATATGTTTCTATCGCCTCAAATTAAAAATACATCGTAAATTATAGATAAATAGTTGATTAAATATATCAACCATTTCGAAGGCAAGAAAACTCTCCATTTTCAGGATAAAAGGCAGAGCAACCAGACCAGCAAAGTAAAGAAATCCTATGCTGGTATGGCTGTTCAGTTCTACTTTGTCAAATAAGGCCTCATAAACTGGTTGATATATCCAATCAAATGTTTATGCTTTAACTAAATGAAGTGTATTTACTTTCAATTTACGTAAAACAGAAGAATCATAGACTATGTTATATCACGTTTCTATGAAGTTGGAGTGCTTTTTCATCAGTTTTGGCAGCTAGTCTCTACATTGCAACATTATGAACAATTGCAACCAATGCTTGCAACCAATGAGAACGTTGCCTCATGCATCTCAGCCCATCCCATATCATCCACTCCTCTACTACAAAATTAGTCATACCTCCGTTTCGTTATTGGAGGGATTCCGAGACATGCCAGGATCTGCGTAATTTACTCAAATGAATCGAATAGTTATGTAAAATAAAGGAAATCTGATGTGGGCAACACATGACTTTCCTTATATAATGTAATGAATTTACTACTTTTACAGTAAAATAAATAGGTTTTTCTTATAGTAGATACTAATATTCTTTCCAAGAAATTGAATTTTCGACAATGAGTCGGCATTTTCATTGATTTAGCGTCATTTCTATCCATTTGGCGAGATTTTCGTTAAGTTGCCAACATTTCAAAAAGTCGCCAAGTCGGCGACATTCCGCTAAATTCGCTAAATTAATCCGCTAAATTAAATAATTCGCCAAGCGTTATACACTAAGAAATAAGTTATTCTTACAGCAGTTAAATGACTATTGGCGTTCAAATACAAAAGTATTATTCAAAGTATCTTTTTTCAAGAATGGAACGCGTTAAATCCACGAGAATGATGTCACCCAATTTATCGCATGGTATTACATATGAAAAGTGAACATGTTTCTCAATAGGAAATATTTTTTTTCATTTTATATGACTTTTTGATATATTTTTTTAAAAATGTGCAATATCTCGAGAACGGTTAATGTTAGCGTTCTACAATTTATGCCAATCGTTTTCTAATGAAAAATTACATAAGAAATGTCTATTTGCGTAAATTTATATGTGGTTTTGATATTTTGACGATTTTTTCAAAATTTCATTCGAAAATTTAGTTAGGTTCTGAACATTCGATTGCGGATAAAAACAATAGGCTTCCAGTGTTTACGGATTGTGAATTTTGTACCAAATTTGGTTCGAATCGGTCCATTCGTTCGTCAGTTATCGTCTCCACAGTTTCACTGACACACACACACACACACAGACATCACTTCAAAAATGTTTGATACGTGATCAGGGATGCTTGAAACGTGCTCTCCCGTCGAAAACTCGAATTCGAATTTTCGACCCCGTCACAATACTTTCCTTATACATTATGTATGTAAGGAAAGTAAAGAGTTTCATATAAAATCGTCTAATAAATCATTTATAATTAATTAACGGATGGGTTTATGATTTTTTTCCTACACTATTCTGTGGTACATTTCTGGAATAAATATGAATGAAAAATTGCAAATCAATTTCTGTAAATCGTAACATGAAAACCAATGAGGTTGAAAGCATAAAAAAAATCTGATGTTGGCAGCACATGACTTCCTTATATAATGCAATGAATTTACTACTTATACAGCAAAAAAACAGGTTATTCTTATAGTAGATACTTATATTCTTTCCACGATATTGAATTTTCGTTAATTAGTCATCATTTTCATCGATTTATCGTCATTTTTATCCGTTTGGCGAGATTTCCGTTAATAATTTGGCAACATTTAAAAACGTCGCAAAGTTGGCGATATTTCGCCAAATTCTTTGAAAAATATCGCGAAGCGTTATGGACGGAGAAATAAGTTAGACTTATAGCAGATAAATGACTATTGGCGTTCAAATACATATGTATTACTCAAAGTATCTTTTCTTATGAATGGAACGAGCTAGATCCACGAGAATGAAGTCACCAAATTTACAGCAAGATATTACATATGATAAGTGAACATCTTTCTCAACAGTTAATATATTTTTTAATTTATGGGATATTTTTATAAATTTATTTGAAAAATGTGCAATATCTCGAGAACGGTTCATGCTAGCGTTCTAAAGTTTATGTCAATAGTTTTCTGAGGAAAAATTACATAAGAAATGTCTATTTCCGTAACTTTATTAAAGGTTTTGATTTTTTAATTATTCTTTCAAAAGTTTACTTGAAAATTTAGGGAGGAGTTCTGAATATTCGATTGCGTTTAAAAACAATAGACTTCCAGTATTCATGGATTGTGATATTTGTACCAAATTTCATTCGAATCGCTCCATTCGTTCGTGAGATATCGTCTCCACTAACTCACACACATACCTACTTTCACACACCCACACACATACTTTCACACACCCACACAGAGAGAGAGAGAGAGATCACCTCAAAAATGTTTGATTCCTGATCAAGGATACTTGAAACGTGCTCTCCCGTCGAAAACTTGAATTCGAATGTTCAACCCCGTCACAATACTTTTCTTATACATTATGTATATAAGGAAAGTAAAGAGTTTCATATAAAATCGTCTAATAAATGCATGGATTTCATTCACGGATTTTGCTTTTTTTAAGAGAATTTTTCAATATTTTTGATGGTGTCAAGATGAAAACTCTGTGAAAAAATTTTAGGCCACTAAGGAATCGAATTGTATATATATCAACAAAATCGTAGTGACGCGGACAAAAGAATAAAATAACTAAGAAACTAATTCCGAATTAAAGACATAACGGCGAAGTTAACGTATTCGGATCCCGAAGAATTTGTGTACCAAATTTGATGGTAATACGACGCTTAGATGTTTTCCGCTACACACTGCTCAGACCGTTATGAAGTAATCATGATCATTATGAATATTCAATACTTTCCATTATGAAGTAAAATTATTATTCACTATTGACTGTAAAGTCATATTCAAATTGTGTTTGTTCATTTCAATTATCTGATTGTTACGTGTTACCCTTATTTACAGAAAAGGACCATCATTGTACCATCATTTAAGTCGTTAATGGGAAATGTCATATAATATTAAAATATAAGTTTATTATAAAACTTTTCGAAAATTTTAAATTATTTTTAATTAAAATTTTCATTTATTGTGCAATAGATATAATTAATAAATATTGGTTATATATAAGTATATTGCTTATGTAACCAATAATAATTGAAAATATATGTAATTACTATATCTTAAAATAAAAAGCGGAATAATTCAGCCAACTATTCGTTGCTACAGATATTTTATCTTTCTCGAATTTAAAATGGAAACATGGAGTATTAATAATAAGTTGCAGATTGTAATTCAGAGATAGCAAATGTGAGGAAGGTGAGATTAAAAATTTCAGAAGTTCTACGTCAATCCTTATTCTTGGCCCAGCATGACGTCATATAATTGAAAACTGGCATTAAATTATCATTGATTATGTAGATTTTATGTTTTATGTACTTTCGTGCTATGCTACTGCTTTCATATATGCTATCAGAGGCACTAACCCAATACATAAGAAGTTTTTATGAATTACTTTACAACATCAAGAAATTGTGTAGTGGCAAATATGTACCAATGACGATAATATTCCCTAACTGTATCTTTAAGAAATCGGTTACATTTGCCTTAAATCATCATCAGATCATTGAGATCGCCACTATTAAGTCTATTTAGATGGCAGAGTTACTTAAATGCTTAAAATTAAGTATGAATTGTCATATTAATGACATAATAAGTTATCTGCATAAAATAAATTTGAAGAAGTTGTAAAAGTTCTAATAACTATATGCAACCGAATTGGATTTGTAGACATCACTTTATTTCCCAATGAAATTTTTAATTAGTAATAACTATGTCAAATTTGATCGTATTAGAGCCAAAAAAATTTTCAGTTTAATTAAATACTGTATGGCTGAAATTTTTTGCAATTTGACTTTTTTTGATAGAGAGGCTGTATAAAAATTTCATTTTGTTAATTTTCTACAACAATACGGTACAGAATTTAAATTATTATTTCATAACTTCCTACCTTAAAGCAGTTTTCTAATTGGAAGTATGGATCTACGACCAACAGTTCAAAAAATCTTTCTCTGTTCACATTCTATGGAACATACTGCATATTGTAGGACCATATGTATGAAACGAACATCTATTTTCATCTAATATTTTATTCTAAAGTAAATGACTATTTATGTGAAGAACATTCTAAAATTCTATATATAATTTTTCCTTCTAACTATTTTGTGTTCCTTATTACATGAATTAAGCAGTTTAAAGGTTATTTATGCAGAATGCTGATTTATTTGGTAATGTTGTAATTTAGAGACAGAAAAAGTGATAAAATAGCACTCTAATACTATGTAAACATATTATAAAATATCAGCTGAACCCGTTGTATCAAATATTTAAAAATTAAAAATAATGCTTCATTGGTTCAGTGAAAATATTTTGTTAAATATATCAACCGGTTTCTAATATCTTCGTCAAAATACAAAACTATATCAGAAAAGGACCTCACTTCCTTGGCTGGTCAGGTTGCTCTGAAATACTGCTGTTTTGAAGAAAAGTGATTAATTCTCTTAACCGTTATGGGTCATACAATTCAACTCCAACTAATCTATCTATAAACAAAGTTTGAATTGTTTAAAAACTAGAATTTGAATAATAAAGCAGGAAGCAGGTCACTCGGGCCTAGCAACGCCTGCAGCCTGATATTATAAGCACAAAAATAGAAAAATAGGTAAAATTTTAAAGACTATTCCTCCCAACCCTAAGGTTAATTTGAGAAATGGATTTCAGTTTTGGATTCCGCTTGGCCGAATCAGTATACCTAAAGTTAACATGGTCGAATTAGTATACATGAAGTCAGCCCTCGGGATTGCCTTTGGTTCTCTGACATATTGTCACTGAGCATCTTATGAGGTGATAAAATTTGTTTCAAAATTTCCGTACTAATGAAATGCCAATTAATCAATTTTCAAATGTATATATATATATATTTACCTTAATCACCAGAATATTGTCAAAATATTAAAAAAGTAACTTACCTATGAGTTGAAGAAATATCTTGGCATTCAACTTCAAGAAGATAAATGTAGAAATAAATGAGGAACTGGTTTAAAAATAGATCACAAAACATAAACTGTAAAACACGAGACACACGAACATGCGATCACAGGGCAAACGGCAGAATGCTCAAAAGAATGCTACTGTACTCAGTACAGAACTAGACTAGACCTGACCCACGTGACCTGACCGTCATTGCAGATTTGTCCCCACCCGGAGGTAATGGGTAGGGACATGTCCGTCTTGCGCTATTCCTTACAAATGGCTCCGGACAGGAAGGCTCCAAATTAGAAATTTTTTGGTCCGGTAGCACGACAGAATGGCTTCCATATGTACTTCGATAGAATGGACTTGTAAAATTTTCAAACTTTCAGACAGAACTGCTCTTAATGGACTTCGTTTTTTTTTTTTTTTGCATAATTGGGAACCAAAATAACTATCATCTTGGATTATTACGTAAAAATATAATATTTATTTATTATTTGTTTATTTCATCTATTTTTTATAGTTAATTGCACAACCATGCAAATTAGTGATGTATATTCTTATATGTATATTCTTTGGTAATGGGTAGAGCCATTTTCATCTTGTGCTATTCCTTACAAGCGGCCCCAGACAGGAAGACTCCTAATTAGAAATTTTATTGTCCACTGAAGATAGGGAATATTTGAAAATCTTTAGGGAAGATATAGGGATTTTCCGAGACAGAAGGACTTTTTAGTAGCACGACTGGACTTCGTCTTTTTTTACAATTTGGACAGAACGGCTTCCATTTATATTTCTGTAGTATTTTGCTGCCATTTATATTTCTGCTTGTATTTTTTCCAAACTTTCAGACAGAACGGCTCTTAATGGACTTCGTTTCTTTTTTTTCATTATTGGAAATCAAAATAACTGCGATTTTGGGTCATTACGTTAAAGTGTAATATTTATTTATTAGTTGTTTATTTCATATATTTCTTATTGTTAGTTACACAACCGTGCAAATTAGAGCTGTAAGAGGGTGAACAAAATAGTAGATTCTGTTTCTATTATAACTAAGTTTGTTTAAATAGATATTTGTTTTTTTTAATGACATGTGAAATCTATCAACCACAGGTTTGTATTCAGCTAATGACCATTATATATCCATGCATACATAAATCTAATGGTCGGAAAAAATTAAAATCAGAAATTTTCGTGTTGATTTACATTACTAAGTGCACTCAGTAGAAAGTTTAAATATCAGTAATCATAGAAGTACTAGAATCAATTCAATTTATTAAATTTTACTAGTTTAGTTGTTAATGCTGAATTTAGACCTGTGGTTGATAATTCAGTAAAATATAAATGAAATATATGAATTCTCAGATAACGATCGTTCGAATCATAAATATAACAATAATCACGAACTTCACATTAAAGGAGATAATGCTCATTAAAACTTAACACATGCTAAATATAGGAAAGAATAGAAATGCATGAGCTAAATATGCGAATCAAATGCAAATAGAAAGGAATAAATATGCACGCGCTAAATATAGGAATCAAATGCAAATAGAAAAGATACGAATCCTCAGATAACGATTGATCGAATCATAAATACAATAATCATAACGAACTTCAAATTAAAGTAATGCTCATTAAAACGTACCACGTGCTTAGATTTTCTTTATCTCAAGGACGGGGTTTAGTGAAATGTCCAGGAGAGGATAGAATCCTCCCTTTAAGAGTGAGCGTCAGTAAATTTGATGCCCTATCCGCGCTTTGTAACTTTCGCGGCACACATATTTCGCCGAAATTCTGCTCAAATAGTTGCGAAATATTGTTTTAAAGATAAAATGCTATGCTTAGATTATATTAAAACTAAATTTAATACCCAATAAAGCATAGAATATATGTTTTATTTTAATTTAAAATATTTTTGGTGCTGCCATCTGTTGTCGTCATTTAATTCATACCGACTATTTTTATTTTTGAATGAACATTTTTAAATGTCTATTCCTTCTAATACGCTATTAAATATATCAACAGATCATATATAATGCCAAGATCACGGAAACGTAATTGAACTTGGACTTGAAGACAAAGGAACTTGAAGACAAAGCAGTTCTGAGTGATGTACATTCAGATCCCTTTATCAAATTTATAGAATGATAAATTACCTTTTCGTGATTGTGGCATTATTATATATGATCTGTTGTAGTATTTAACACTGTATTAGAAGGAATAGATATTTAAAAATGTTCATTCAAAAATAAAAATATTCGGTTTGAATTAAATTACGACAACAGATGGCAGCACCAAAAACATTTTGGATTAAAATAAAAAATATATTCTATGTGTTTTGGAGCATTAAATTTAGTTTTAATATAATCTAAGCATTGCATTTTATCTTTCAGAAAATATTTCGCAACTGTTTGAGCAGAATTTCGGCGAAATATGTGTGCCGCGAAAGTTAACAAAGCGCGGATAGGGCAGAAGATTTACTGACGCTCACCCTTAAACTTCAGGCGAAAAGGAAAAAGGTCAGGCCTATTTGGCACTGAAGAAAGGAAAAAAACAGAACTTTAGTTTCAATTTCACTTACTTTGTTCCACAGATTAATATAGCATTCTGTGAGGTGAAGGGACCCCCTTTATTTTGTTTCCTGCGGTCCTCTGATCGGTAAGTTTTTGTTTTTAAAAGTTGTTTAAATTAAAACTTGGCGATTACGATGTTGATTGTTGTCTATCATCAAAAATATAATTGCAAAATAAAACGGCGTAATATAAATCAACAAATATTCATTATGTTCGTTACATAAACATATTAAAAGCTCTTAAACATATTAGTAGTTCTTTGATTACTACTCGAGTATTAACATTTTTGTTTACTTTAAATATGATTTATAGTACTAACAGTTAACTTAATAATCCATAATTTCAACTCAAGCTCCGATTAGATAAGTTGGATAAGGCAATTACATGCTTAATGTTGATATAGAGACCCTAATTTCTGTAAAAATACCTATGTAGTTCAATACTTTTTAAATGACTTAAGTGTAATAGCTATTATGATTTTATTGAATTTTCATAATATATTTGTGTATTTTTATTCATATATATATTGTATGTCATTTTTATAAAAATCAGTGGATAATTTTGAGTATTTTCGATTTCAAGATTTTGTAGCCGATATATGTTTGAGGACTTCTTAAACATGTTTTAATTTTATTTGGAGTTACCACTTCCAAGGTAATTTGCATCCTCCCCCCCCCCCCCTGAAAGGAGACTAATGACATTATGAACACAAAAATTGCATTGCGGCTATTTTTCACTACAATGAATGAAAATGATAAGTTTTATGATCATGCCTAATTTTTTGTGAATTATTTTTCTTTTCTTCCAAATTTGGCAATAAAAAATCTGTATTGTTAGTCCAAATGATCTTACTTATAGCATATCTTTCATTTTAACAGGCTTGAAGAAAAAATCTTTCAATTGATACCTAGTATGAAAGTGTGTCCGTTTGGGGATGGGGGGGGGGGGTAACTCCCCAACAGAGGCTAACGACATTATGAACACAAAAAATTTCATTGCGGCTTATTTTTTTCTTATTTTTTTGTGACAGCTAACATGTACACAAGAAATGGAAGACAGACAGACAGGTATCTCTCAGTAAATAGTCGAAATATGTTCAGGAGGTCCAAAAACATATTGGCATCAAAATCTTGAAATTTTAACTTTTATTGAAAGCAATACTTTATAATGTATTCAGTAGCATGAGAAAGTAATAAATGATATTCATATATAAGCATTTTTTCTGAGTATCTTTTTTTTTTAATTTTGTTAAAGTACAAACTTTTTTCGAAGTATAGGTTTTAAATTCACAAAATGTTTTAAGTAATGTATGTTTTAAAATTTCAAAGTTTTTAAAATTCACACAAATCTCATTTTTATGTTTCAATTTTATGTTTTTATGTGTGTTCTCATTAAAGTTTTATGATCAATGAGCCTTTTATGCCTAATTTTTGTGAATTCTTTTTCTTTTCTTCCAAATTTAGCAAGGCAAAATCTGTACCGTTGGTCCAAATGATCCCACTTATAGCATATCTTTCATTTTAACAGGCTTGAAAAAAAAAATCTTTCAATTGATACCTAGTATGAAAGTGTGTCCGTTTGGGGCGGGGGGGATAACTCCAGCATATCCACACTGCGTCGATCAGTGCAAAATGGTGGTGCTAATATTGGATTTTGCCTATATTGTTGAAAGCTCTTCAAGAGAAGATTCAAAAAATGAAGCAGAGTCATAAAATATGTACCCTTGTTTTCGATGAGATTGCAATTAAATAAAATTTGAACTATAATCCTGCAGCTGATGTCATAGATGGATTTGAAACCTCTGAAAGAGAAGAGAGTCCTCAACTTGCAACACAGGCATTGGTTTTCATGATTAGAGGAGTTGTCCAGAATTGGAAACAGGTATTGGTTAAATTATATTTCATGTTTTCCTTATATTTTTTTACTTGTATTTATTTAATCATTCTTTAAAAATCCTCACTACCTTTCAAATTTTACTTCTTTTAGAAATTTCACAATTTTAGTTTGACTACATAAGTGACATGAGTGATAGAGTGAGTTTGACTGTATAAATTTGACTGCATAAGTGAGCACTAATTAAAAACAATGGTTGTGTATAGCTCAAATTATACTTCCAGAGTGTAGTATATTTAGACTAGAAAATTACATATTTTTACTAACCAATCTCAATTCATAATTAGCTACTGAATGAGTATATTTTGGATTTGTGTTACTCGGTATTGTTATTGTTCCATTATTTTGGATTTACTTATAAAGTTCCGAGAAGAGTTACTCAACATCACTTGATAAGTCAGCCAGTCAAAGGTTTAAATTACATTTGTTATTACAATTTTCTGAAATTTTAAGTTGTCTGAATTGTTTTAACAAATGTTATACAATATATAACAGACTATATACATATAACTAAACAACCGCTGAATTGTTAATTTGAAAACCATCAGGCTTAATTGCCTTTGATCATGCAATGAGGCTTGTGTTTCTGCTTGTACTGAAATCAGAATAGAGAGAGAGAGGGGACAAGGTTTCTTAGTCTTTAAATGCTATTAAATTATAACATTGAATTTCTGAGCTTATTTCCTAATGTTATCTTTGTTTAGTTTTTAACTTTAACTACTGCAAGGTGTCTTTGAATGTTAGGTTTTGACATGATGGTTTAAACTACGGGTAAAACCTTTGCATGTCAAAAACTTGCCTGTGTAAATCAACATGTGAGGTTTCAGGCCATCCCGGGTTCTTGCATCATTTAAAAAAATTCAGTTCCCCTGCATTACTGGTAAAGATTTGCAGCATCAGATTAACTGTTTGAGGGGCCCTAAATGACCACAAGTTTTGGTTATGCCAAGATCATGCATTGTTTTAAAACATTCTGATCAACTAAATTTCTGAAAAAAATATTTCATAAACAACTTTTAGAAATAATTCCTAGTTTTAAATATTTAATATTTGTTTAAATTTAAATGCATATTTTTAGGTTGTTGCATACTACTTCAGGGCAAATGCTTCCCCTCAGAACTGGTTAAAAGGAACACTATTCAGTGTACTTAGGCAACTGGATTCGTGTGGTCTTACAGTTATAGCTACTGTTTGTGATCAAGGTAATGTATCTGCTATGAGCAAACTTATATGTTCAATAATTATATGTTGTTGTTGAGACCCAGACCGTCCGACCTACCAGAAAGGTGTAAGGTAACTGTATGGACGGCCGGGAAGTGCCACCCAATTTAGACCGGAACCCAGTGGGGGGTGGCATCCACAGGGACCGTACCCTCCATCCCCTACCACCAACCTCTCGGAAGGACTTACGGACCCACATGTTTAACGTGATCGTACTCCGCATGAACACGGCGGCATTTGTGGCAGCGTGCAAATCTAGCGCGCAAACCACGGGGATACCGCACCCGAGATGGCCAACAGCACGCGGCGTTCCGAGGTGGTCACCCACCAAGTACTAACCGCGCCCGATGCTGCTTCACTTCGGTGATCTAACGAGAACCGGTGTTTTCAGCACGGTACGGCCGTTGGCCCCAATAATTATATGTGCAATAATTAGATTATATGTGCAATAATTTGATCACATATCAAGGCTTTGGGTAGAGCTTTGCTTCAAATACACAAGAATCTAATTCTAAAATAAAAATGCAAACTTGCTCATGTATAGCAAAAAGTATTGCATAAATATAAATTTAAGCATTCTAATAATCGTAGTTGGCTAATATCCGTCTGAAATTCTGCATTGCATTTTCTATAATAAATGAAGATGTTTGTATGTCTTGCCTGTGCTTTCTGTAGCAGAAAAATTGAACCTTCAAGTAACTGTGAAATTTGGAACAGGAGTAGCAGAACTTCCAGAACAATACACCAGGTCAATTTTCAAATTTCAACTTGCTATGTAGGTGTATTACGCTCCTAGAACAAATTAATTCTAAATAATTAATGTGCTTAGAATATATGTTCTAAGCAGGCTAGATATTCTGATGTTTATCTTCAAACAGCAGTTTGCATTTCGAAGCCTGGACAATGCAGAATATTCAGCCTAGTTTATTACATATATTTGTATTATATAAATGTGATGTATTTCATCATGTCTAGTTTTGATCACATTTTATTTCCTAGCTCCTACAAACCAGGCTTTGTACAGAGATCTGGGCATTTCAAGTGAAAGACCATTTTTCATTAACAATGGATCAAAAGTATTTGCTATGTATGATGTACCTCATCTGCTAAAATCTGTCAGAAATAACTTGAAAAATCATACTTTGAAGTTTTTAGAATTGAAAGAGGGCAATGAAAACAAGAGAACTCTTGAAGCTAATTGGAGGGATATAGAAATTTTTTATAAGAAAGATATCTCAAAGAAGTATGGAATAGCCCCTAAACTAAAAGAGAAACATATTTTTGCTAAAGGATTGGCAAGTATGAAAGTCAAGCTTGCTGCTCAAGTATTCAGCCATTCTGTTGCTGCAGGTCTTTGTGTTTATGGAGATGAAATAAGCCCTTCAGATTTGAACACTTCCGAATTTGTAGAGACAATGAATGACTTGTTTGATTCTTTAAATGCCAAGATGTTCAAATCTAAAGTTTTACTAGCATCTGCCTGTACTGCTACATCTGAGCATGTAGAATTCTGGAAAAAAATGTTTGCATGGATTCCCAGTTGGAAATTTATCACCTCATCTGGTAAAGTGTTGAAACCTGTTTGCCAGAAAGGTTTTGTTCTTACTTTGAATGCTGTACTTGGAATTTGGGAAACAGTACGTCAGGATCATTTATATCTATTGACAAATAGGTTGAATCAAGATTGCCTTGAGAATACATATTCCTCTGTAAGGAAACGTGGAGATTTTCGAGACAGTCCTGACTGCATACAGTTTCGTAGTGCTATTCGCTCTGTCATTGTTCACAATTTTATCAAAAGAAGTTCAGCATCAAATTGTGAAGATGATAATGATTTTAATTTGATTGAACTTAGCAAGTTAAATGTGAAATCTGTGGCTGCTTTCTATGAGGATGAGGATGAGGAGCACACTTTAATCATCGATGAAGAAGTGTCTATAACTGATAATTTTGAAAATGTTAATGTTTGCAATCTAGAAGTGTCCACTACTGATCACATCGAAGATAATGTTATTGCTTATATTTCTGGATTCTTATCAAAATCCTATCTAAAAAAGGTTTCTTGTGCAGACTGTGAATCTTTATTGATAGATCCTAAAACGTTAGACTCTCATACCATGCTTTTGTATTTCATGGAATATAAAGAGTCTAAATATGGTTTGAAATGGCCCACAAATCAGTTTTACAATTTCATGAAATGTATTAGTGATAAATTTTTCAAGCACATTGGCATGTATTTTTATGGGTCACATGTGAGAAAAAATATATGTTCCATTCTTGAGACTGTTAATTTGGATTTTTTCAATGGTCATTTACATGAAGAAAAAGCAAAGAAAATTATAATTCATTGTTTCATAACAATGATGATAAGACATAAAGCCAAATGTCTGAATTCAAATTACATCACATATGATACTAGCAGGCAGTTAAAACATGTGAAGCATGTGTAAAACAGAGGAGCATACCTCTATAAAAACATGGGAACAGCTGATCCCGGCTGTGAGTACCCATTAATGGGATCCCTTGCCTAGGGTTACAGGTGATTATATCTAAATGTTGCCATCAAAATCTTTAGATGCATAAAAGTAAACTGATTTGTGAACAACATGTAAAATGTGGACAAAAGAATGTTATTACATGGCTTGAAATTCGCAATTGCCTGCTTTACACTCCCACCATGTGTATTGAAAAGTCAAGGACAGACAATGCAGACTAGGAAATTTTTCTCATGAGTAAATATAACACAATTCTTACCCCTTGGTATGTATATTAATTCTTTCAAAATGTATACATGCATGACATTTTTTAACAGAATATTTAATTCTATGTAAACTTTTCTTTCACAATTATAAATATATAGAACTGCAGTGCCTCTAAAAGATCACTGTGTTTGGTAATAATTCTAAAATCAAATATTATGTTTATTAATTCTAAAATTATATATTATATTCATTCTGGTATCTAAAATACGAGTTCAATATAACTTTAAAAATACCCCTTTAAGTAGCTTTTATTTACATTTTGTACCATGTTCATTGGACACCAATTGATAAATCATAATTACTTACAGAAAATTAAAATAAATAATTCATATTTCAGTTACAAGAATTTAATTTATGTTAACATTTGTTAAAATGAATTGAGTTCACATAATGTTTTTCATTTAAAATTTTATTTTGTGATTAAAAGCATGTGATTTGTATTTTTCTATTTCTAGGCTCTAATCAGCAAAAGATGCTCTGTCTTATAATACTTCACATACAGACTTACAAATGGTGTCACCAATCTGATCGCCTACAGCAGTTAGAAGAAAATCTTTCGTATGACCACTGTGTTTTTATGCCTACCATGAAGAGTTCCACAATATTAATTTCATTTTCTACATTATTCACAAGAATTTTTTATTTCATATGCAATATATTTCTTCATATGCTGTGAGTACCTGTCAAAGAGATCCCTTGCAGGGTTAGGGGTGATTTTAAAACTTTTACCATATTAATTTCCACTGTATAGTTGTAAAAATCATAAAATTCAATTAATTTAGCCTTCCGCACACAGTTACACAAATCACAAAATATTAATTTCATCTTCTACATCATTATTCCCAAGAATAATTATTTATTTAATATGTACTGTATCCTTAAAATATTTCCCAAATGTTTCAAAAAATGCAAATTAATGATTTTAGCAAGTCTGTTTTCCTCGTCAGAAACTCAAATTAGAAGTTACTTTACAAATCCATTTTAAGTGAAAATTTCTTTTAAAATGCTGAATATCAAATTCAGTATATCTCCGTTCTTCCTCCTTGTCCTCCTCAAAAAATTGCAGTTTAAAAACAATAGAATTCATTTTTAAAACCAATTTCAAAAACCATGCTTTTGACCAAACTCCAACACAATCATAAAATGTATAAAACTTGAAATCTTTCAATTATAGAATGCTTTTTATTTTTTAATACTTTTATTTTATCATTGATGCAATATTGAAAATGAACACAATTTTAATCATAAAAAATAGAGGAGTATACCTCTATAATAAACATGGGAGTAGCTGATCCCGGCTGTGAGTACCCATCAAAGGGATCCATTGCCAGGGTACAGGCCATTATAACTATTACCAATTTTAATTTCCACTGTATATTTCATAAAATTCAATTAATCTAGCCTTCCCCACACAGTTACACAAATCACAAAATATTAATTTCATCTTCTACAACATTATTCTCAAGAATACTTATTTACTTCATATGCAATGTATCCTTAAAATATTTCCCAAATGGTTCAAAAAAATGCAAATTAATGATTTTAGCAAGTCTGTTTTCCTCGTCAGAAACTCACATTAGAAGTTACTTTACAAATCTATTTCAAGTGAAAATTTCTTTTAAAATGCTGAATATCAAATTCAGTATATCTACATTCTTCCTCCTTGTCCTCCTCAAAAAATTGGAGTTTAAAAACAATAGAATTCATTTTTAAAACCAATTTCAAAAACCATGCTTTTGACCAAACTCCAACATTATCATAAAATGTATAAAACCTGAAATCTTTCAATTATATAATGCCTTTTATTTTTTAATTCTTTTATTTTATCATTGGTGCAATATTGCAAATGAACACAATTTTAATCATAAAAAATAGAGGAGCATACCTCTAATAATTATCCATAATTAATTTACTCCCATAATTAAATTTTATTGCATTCAAAAAATGGGGGGGGGGGTTACGATTTAAGAAAATAAACAGGCGCTTGCTCATATATTTTTCATCATGAATCAATATACTATAATACATTTAATTTATTATTCTGAAAGTATATCATAGTGTGTGTGTTAAACGATTAGTTTCTATATTTTTATATGTTTATATTGAATTTCGATTTGATATAAATTCTGTTTTTGATCTAAAAAAAAAACTAATAAAATCAAGTGTTTAGCAATAATATAAGTTCTTCACTATAAAAGCATCACTTAAATCGTTTACTAGTTAGGCATAAGTACATCCCTCCCTCCCTCCTAAAAAAACATAAAACTCTTAGTGTTAGCGTTTTAATTATTGTTTTGATTTAATCTCGCACATTTTATATTAATTAAATTTTATTACATTACATTTTATTAATTAAATTTTATTACATTCAAAAAATCGGGGGGGGGGGGGGACGATTTAAGAAAATAAACAGCTTGCTCGTATATTTTTCATCATGAATCAATATACTATAATACATTTAATTTATTATTCTGAAAGTATATCATAGTGTGTGTGTGTTAAACGATTAGTTTCTATATTTTTATATGTTTACATTGAATTTCGATTTGATATAAATTCTCTTTTTGATCTAAAAAAACTAATAAAATCAAGTGTTTAGCAATAAGTTCTTCACTATAAAAGCATCACTTAAACCGTTTACTAGTTAGGCATAAGTACATCCTCCCCCCCCCCCCCCTAAAAAGACATAAAATTCTTAGTATTAGAGTTTTAATTATTGTTTTGATTTTCAATTATTAGAGATAACATAATCGAAAATAACTTTTTTTATATGCATTTAGAAAGAAAATACGCGATGTTTATTTGTGTATAATGAAAATTTTTGAATGATTGCTTGTTTAGAAAACTTTCCGAACATATTTCTGTAAATTCGTGTATTTAAAACAAAATTCATCAAAAATAACATCCCCTCTTGTAATAACATTGACTGGTTTCAAAAAGCGAAACGAAACTTTCGGATGATTTATATTTTTCAGAAAGGGAAATACAGTTTTATTATGTATGTACCCTTCCAAAAAAACTCTGTACTGCATTTTTAAGTTGTGTTCAAGTGAAATTAATATTATTTGAGTATTTATTTCATATTTTAAATTAAAAAAATTGATTAAATTAATTTTGTTAGCATCCTTTAACATTGGAGTCTACCGAGCCGTTCCTGGCATTTAACTCCAAGTGACGTTGCGTCTTTACGTGCTCTCATTGGCTAGAGCTGAAGTGGCGCAAACTTCTAGATATAGTAACCTTGAGGTACCTTAAGAACTCTTGAACGCGGTAGAGCAGATGGCGGGTTCGAGCAGATCAAGGGCGTTGTTCTTCATTACTTACGGCCCGAACACTCGAATATGGATAGGACAAGAAATAGGCTAAAATATATTTTTCTTCATTTTCCGTTAGTACTCTTTGTCTTCCTGAGCCATAGCGACGATTAAACGAACCTGTTGATTGCAAACGACAAACCAGCCGCAGAATGAAAACTCTGGAAGGATACCGGTTTTACAGAAACAACGATAATATTCCCTTGCTGTATCTCTAAGAAATCGATTACATTTGCCGTAAATCATCATTTGCTCATTGAGTTCGCCATTGCTGAACTACGCCATTATTAAATCTAGTTAGGTGGCAGAGTTACTTAAATGCTTAGAATTAAGTATGAATCGACATAATAATTAATCTGCGTAAAAAAAATTTTAAGAAGTGGTAAAAGTTCTAATAATTATATGCAACCGAAGTTGATTTGTAGTCACTATATTTCCTAATGAAATTTTTAATTAGTAATAACGATGTCAAATTTGATCGTATAAGAGTCAAAAAATGTTTCAGTTAAATTAAATACAGTATGGGTAACATTTTTGAAATTGGCCTTTTTTTGATGGAGAGGCTGTATAAAAATTTAATTTTGTTAACTTTCTACAATAATACGGTATAGCATTTATATTACTCTTTCATATCTTCCTACCTTATTTAAAGAATTTTTGCAATTGGAAGTATGGGTCTAATACGGGTTCAAAAAATCTTTCTCTGTTCACATTCTATGGGACACCCTGTATATTTGGCCTTTTTTTGATGGAGAGGCTGTATAAAAATTTAATTTTGGTAACTTCCTACAAAAATACGGTATAGCATTTATATTACTCTTTCATATCTGGTATGTGGAAAACCACACGTCCCGTAAGGACGCTAAGTAGGCCGATCACGTAAAGTGGAGTAAGTAAAAAAATACATAATACAAGTAATTAAAATGAAGAGACTTAATTTAAGAACAATAACACAAAATTATTTATTAAGATAAAACCTCATTTAGCAATTTTAACATCTGTAATTCACATACTATCATCCTTAGTGTAATACATTAAGATATATAAATTCCCTTCATTCTATTATCAAAATATGAGTTTCACAGTTATTACCTATCCAGGTACATTAGATCACTAATCTTACATGCCATTGTCTTATGACCCAGGTTAACCTTATTTAGAGGGTTCAGAGAGTGAAAAAGAAGCCTTCGTGTAAAAATATGTATAGAAAGATCCTACCTCTGCCATCATCGAAGTACCCCGGACTTGTCGGCTCGTTCGTGGTTGCACCGTTCCGCTAAGTTCGCTCTTCTCCCGTCGCTCTCGCGACCGTTCGTTTTCACAGCCAAAATTCAAGTTCTCGATTTCAAAATTTTAAAGTGCAAAGTTTCTCACTGTCTCTTCCCCCTTAACAAGGCGCCCCTGTCCATAATTGGCCAAGTAAATTAACAGCTACGCCCTTCAGCTCTATTAATGGTCAAGGCCCTCCCTGAAATATAAGATATGAAGTCTCCTGTTTTAAATCGTTGAAAGTTCTCACGCGAATTTTCCCATGGTCCAAGTGATATGAATTGTCCTCTCGGGTCAGGAAGTTCAACCACTTCCGTTTGTCATAGCACCTAATGCTAACATGAACTTGAGAAGCCCCCTCTTTTTTTCGAAACCATGTCCGGTGCAGCTGCATTAGAGGGAGCGTTATACTTATTGCCTCACTGCATGAGGGACCGTCTTCTTAGGTCTACTTCCTCTTTCAAAAGAGCAATGTTATATTGGGATTGCAAATTACAATATAACAATATCTTCCTACCTTATTTAAAGAATTTTTGCAATTGGAAGTATGGGTCTAATACGGGTTCAAAAAATCTTTCCCTGTTCACATTCTATGGGACATCCTGTATATTGTAAGGGCAAATGTATGAAACGAACATCTATTTTCATCTAATATGTTATTCTAAAGCGAATGACTATTTATTTGCTGCTAACTAGAAATGATAGTTCTAGAATCACAGCTGAAAATTCGAAATTTATAAAAGAATCTTTTCTTAGTACATAAATTGTGTCAAAAGCGTAATGGAGAGCGATATCATGAATTTCCTGAATTGAAACTCCAACAGAATAGTAGTATATAAATTTAGAAGAAATGGATTATACCAAATAAAATGCAATTTAAAGATTTATAATTCTAATCAGATATCTGCATGCAAAATTAAAGTAAAAGAATATTCTAAAATTCTGTATATAATTTTTCCTTCCAACTATTTTGTGTGCCTTATTACATGAATTAAACAGTTTAAAAGTTATTTATGCAGAATATTAATTTATTTAGTAATGTCGTAATTTAGAATCTGAAAAAGGGATAAAATAGCACTGTAATACTATATAAACATATTATAAAATATTAGCTGAACCTGTTGTATTAAATATTCAAAAATTAAAAATAATGCGTCATTAGTTCAGCGAAAATATTTCGTTAAATATATGAACCGCTTTCAAAAACCTCCGTCAAAATACAAAACAGAGCAACTACATCAGAAAAGGACATCATTAACTTGGCTGGTCTGGTTACTCTGCTTTTTTATCCTAAAGAAAGAAGATGTTTTTACCTAAAGAAAGAGGATGTTTTTACCTCCAAATAATGATATATTTAATCAACTATTTATGTTGTTACTGATAAAGAAATGTTAATCTCAAACTGCAGAAATATTTTGAATTTTTTGACTTTATAATAACTGTTATAAAAGTTAAATGCCCTATATGAGCGGTATATAAACGTATATATAAATTTGATTTATTGAAGATATATTATGCTATGCAATAAAACGTGTATGTTCAATTGTAAATTCAATGAGTTCGTTTTTGTTTCACAATATTCTACGCATGTACACAGGGTACGCGAACATCCGATACCCGATTAGGTGGGACCGACTGTTGCTAAAAATTTCATTGGGGAAATGACGAAAGAGACGAGTAAGTTATGAAATAGTAATTTATATACTGTACCATATTTTTGAAAAAAGTTAAGAAAATTGCCTTTTTTTATAGCCCCTTCATTGAGAAAGCTAAATTACAAAAATATTGTCAATACTTCGTTTGGTTCTTATAAGTTCAAATTTAGATCGAAATAAAATGTCAAAATGCCTGTCTCTGAACACTTACCCATGACTTTTCAGTAATCATCAAAATGTATGAATCCAGAGGACGTTCACGAAATGAATTAATGCACATAAATCATTTAGTGGGGTTTTAAAACATTTATTTCAATGGTTGGTTTATCAAACTTTCAAAGACAGGCAGACGATACTGGTTAAAAGATAGTTTAACACTTAAATAGTTTAAATTAACCAGATTTTTACCGCCCTCATAATCTATGGAAAAATAGGACTGCTTTTTAAGTTTTGAAACCAATTAGGATCTTTTAAGTCACTGTTTTCGGTAAACTCAAAGAGATTCTAACACATTTTTGTCACTGCACCTTTTCTACCAGATACAGAGCTTTGACAGACGATTCAGTAAGAACTCTTGAGCGCCACAGACTAACATATCTCTATAACGCCACAGACAGACGAAGTGATAAAATGGCACTGTAATACTATATAAATATATTATAAAATATTAGCTGAACCTGTTGTATTAATTATTCAAAAATTAAAAATAATGCGTCATTAGTTCAGCGAAAATATTTCGTGAAATATATCAACCGGTTTCTAAAATCTCCGTCAAAATACAAAACAGAGCAACTATATCAGAAAAGGACATCATTTTCTCGGCTGGTCTGGTTGCTCTGCACTTTTATCCTAAAGAAAGAGGATGATTTAAACTCCAAATAATGATATATTTAGTCAACTATATATGTTTTACTGATAAAGCATTTTTAATTTTAATCTGTAGAAATATTTTGAATTTTTTGACAATTATAATACCTGTTATAAAAGTGAAATGCACTATATGAGTGGTATATAAACGCATATTTGAATTTGATTTATTGAAGCTGTATTGCTTCAGACGATATATTAAGCTATGCAATAAAACGGGTATGTACAGTGTTAAATTCATTGAATTCGTTTTTGTTTTATAATATTCTACGCACATAAACAGGGTACGCAAACATCCGCTACCAGATTAGGTGGGACCGACTGTTTCCATAAATTAATTTTATGGGGGAAATGCCGAAAGGGACGAGAATCAAGGAAATTCCTTTTATTGACTTTTGTTAAAGTTCTTCTGATGTGACACCATTGGCCTAATATGCTTTGGACTGTAAAAATACTGATTTCTCAACGCAAACCTGAATTAAATATGGTGTATAGAAACAGAAGTAGTTATCAAGAAGTTTAAACAACCAATATAAGTTTAAAAACACCTTCTTATATTTTGTCCAAAAAAAAAAAAATCTGCCAGTAAGAGCATTGAAGAAATAAACATTTTTTTAAACATGAATTATATTTATTGTAATATTGTCTGAACATCCTCTATAGTAAAAACTATAAAAATGATATAATAAAATGTCAGTAATACCAAAAAAAATTTTTCAATAGATAAACATTTAAATAATTGCAATGTAGATAAACCACTGAATACTCATTTATTCATTCAGATCAGTATCAATGATATTTTTAAAAAGAATATATTTTGAGAAATAGAAAAATTTTCTTTTAAAAGTTCCCGATTTAACCTTTAGTACAAGGGCTCTTCATCAACCTCGTTTAGAATTATCTCCGAAATTTTATTTTGAAACATAGTTACTTCGTCTTTAGGCAAACATTCTTTCAGCAAAGAGTCCAGTAATTCCAAATTTTCGTTCCTGGCCAAACAGCAACAAAATAATTCTCCATACTCCGATTTCAAAAACGTTCTTCTCTCTTGAAGTGTAACATGACGCCAAATACGGTGAAATATTTTTATATTTCGATAATTTAGATTATTTTTTCTGATCACAATGTATAATATTTTAATTGGATTGATATCTGTCTGGTGATTATTGTTAAATAAGTAACGCTTGAAATGATCTGGAGATTCTTCCAACAGCTCTATCATTAAATTTGCATAATCGTAGTCCACATAACCTATTCCTCTATTACTATTACCAGGTTCATCGGAATAGTTGTGTGCTAGGATTAATAAAAGTTCTCCGTATTTTACTACAGGTAAAATGCCCCATAAATCTTTAATGATTGGTATCAAGATATCCAGGTACGGCCATTGTACAAACCATGCAAGTATATTATAACGGGGCAGATAGATTGTGAAAACTACGAACGCATCTTCTTTAGGTAACCGCGTTAACACAAAGTATAAAATATCCATGCATGGGACCGGTAACGATAATTTGTCAAAATGCATTAAATTTCTTTGATGTTCATATTCGCAAATCGCAAATGCAAATACGGAAATTGCATCGATTGGTGCTGCACTCAGTCGCGCTTGATCCCACAAATGAAACACAGTTGACATTGAACCTTCGTATACTGCTTTAAAACATAAATCACTCCAAAAATAGCCCATATCCCTAAACCTTTGAACCCCAGTCAATTTTTTAGACCAAATATCAACTAACATACATCCACCACGAAACAAATCTTCAAAAACTAAAACTTGATTCCACAAGGAATAAATAGAGGATTCTATGCAATGAAAACACGCCATTTTAAAGCGTTGGCACGCTGTGATTCTTTCGTCTCGGACTAAGCGTACTGCAATCTTCTTTTCGTCCAATCTTCCTTCCACAGTCCAATCCGAGGGAGTTAAAAGACTATCTGCGAAACGCGGTAAAAGATCAAATTTGGCTTGTAGCTTGTACCAGTTGAGCAGCTGCAGAACTACTGACTGGAAGCGAGCAATCAATAGCTTTTGTAATTCAAGAGGAAGAGGAATTTTCTGGCAAATATCAGTCGATCTCTGGATAATAAAACTATTCCATTCAGTTATTTTCTCAGTCGTATCATCATGCACTCGTTGCAGTTCAGACTCAAATATGATGTCTTTTTTTAGTTTCATATTTTGACATAAATGAATGGCTGTCAGATTAATGGTACGCTCTTTGAATGAGGGCAAAGACTTGTCCAATTTCTCAGAAAAGTTCAATTTGCGTACACTCATTTCCAGTTCATGTAGCATGTTTTTGAATAAAATAGTATGAACTTGAATCTTCCATTAAATAGATTGATATTTCAGTGGTTTTGATGACCTGCAAAAGAATAAAGGTAAAATTACGTATTCCGTTATAATAAGAATCCTTAATATTTTTATTTAAATTCAAAATAGCGGTAGCAATTAACAAACAAACTGCTGTGCACCGAAATTATTGTTCTATCGAATTCGAAATTTTTTTTATAGTAGATAAACATTTTTTTAAGAAATCATTAACTCATTATGAGAACTTTTGGAAATATTTCAACTCCAGCATATTTGTATAGCATCAAATTCCAAAGGCTTCACTCAACACAAGTCCCTCATGTTTCAAATATTTTTCTTAAACGCTGATTCGTCTCCAAATCGCATTAAATGTCATTGCCCAGGTCCTACATAAGCGACTGCTACTTACATAATTCAAAAGCACCCAATCATCAAATTGGCTGTTTTGACACCGTTGAAACACTCACTCAGCTTTTTCCATAGCTCACTGACACACACACACACACACACACACACACACACACACACACACCTACATCATCTCAAAAAGGTCTGATTCGTGTTCAGGGATGCTGGAAACGTGCTCTCCCGTCGAAAACTCGAATTCGTAATTTCGACACCGTCACAAAACTTTCCTTATACATTGTATATAAGGAAAAGAAAAGGAACACTCTTCCTCTTGAAAGAACACGTGGTTACACTACGGACAGGAAAGTACTTCACTGGCTTCTAACTTCTAGACACAGACCACTGATATCTAGCCTACTCTGCTGTATGGGTTTCGTCCAGAAAAGAGCACCAGGCGCGAAGCGCCTTTAATCTCCAATCTCTAGGTGTGGTTCTTATCTTCATACTGTGACATTATTTCATTTGCCCATAGTTGGAGGTTCGAGGTTTTTGATTTACTGTTTTTATTATTTGACTTAGCTCCTAGTGTGGCAGTTTGTTGCACATTTAGAGTTTGAGTAATTTTGGGGAGTTGATGCAGTTCTAAGGATTTCCTATCAATTTGGCAGTTTAAGGTTTAAGAACATTTTTTAGAAAACATTGATCGAGTTTTAATTTAATATCAACTATTTAAATTGGGACTTACCTAATTCCGATTTTCAATATTAAGTACCGCGCGGGGTCTCTTACGTGATTTGGCTTTGCGATGATCATAGTCATGCAGATTGAATAGTAGTTCATTTGGAACAGATGGCAGATTTTTATAGAATTTAAGCGCTAGCTTTTTAATTTGGGCTCTAACAGTTTTTATTTAGAAGTCTTTCCTAATTACCGAGTTTCTTAAGTATCTAGGAGCTTCCCTTATAATCCTTAGGGTTTTGTTTTGTTTTGTCTCTAGTAAGTCTATAGTAGTTTTACAGGCATATCCCCATACGGGTGCTGCATACAGCATTCCCGGGCGGATGACCGATTTATAAATTAGGAGTTTATTTTGATAACTTAGATTTCCGTTTCCTATCATTGGGTATAAGGCTCCTGTGGCCATATACGCTTTTTTGATTAAGTTCGTTACGTGCTGTTTCCAGGTTAGGTGGGAATCTATCGTTACACCTAGGTATTTAGTAGATTTTTCCGCTTTTAGGGCATGGTTGTTTATGTACAGAGGCGGCAGAGGTTTACGTTTTCTAGAGAAATAAATCCAATGACATTTATTGGGGTTTAATTTTATTCGCCATTTTTCCAGCCATGTTTGGAGTATGTCTAAGTGTTGTTGTAGCTGTCTGTGCATTACTGAGACGTAAGGATGTTTTGCAAGTATCGCACTGTCGTCTGCATAGAGTGCCAGCTCCGTGTCTAGGGTCCTGGGGATGTCATTTAGATATATGTTAAAGAGTGTCGGGCCCAGGAGGGATCCTTGCGGTACACTACTTTTAATGAGCTTGGGTGTAGACAAGTTATCTTTTACTCTAACTTGGAAGTGTCTGTTATTTAGGTATGAGATTAAAAGTTTGACAAGTGCGTCAGGGACTTTTAGAGTGATCAATTTGTATGCTAATCCACAGTGCCACACTTTATCAAATGCTTTTTGTATGTCAAGAAAAATCGCAGCTGTGGGTGTCTTACTATTAAATCCAGAAGATATGTACTCTACCACTCTCAGCAATTGATGAGTGGTGGAGTGTTTTGGCCGAAATCCAAACTGCTCCGGAATGATAATATCATTCTCACTAAGGTGCGTATTCAGTCTATTAAGAATTATTTTCTCAGTAATTTTACTAAGTGTCGGTAGTAAGCTGATTGGTCTGTAGTTGGCTGGAATTGTGGCATCCTCACCAGGCTTATGGATCGCTATAATTATCGCTTCCTTCCATTCTTTGGGGAAATAATTTAGTTTTAGTATTTTGTTTATTAGGGTGGTCAAGTAAAATATTATATTTAAGGGTAGGTTTTTGACCGCAATATTCCTGATTTTGTCGTGCCCTGGGCTTTTACGGTTTTTAAGGTTTTTGATGATATCAATTATCTCTTGCGGGGTGGCTGGGTTAATCTCAGCCGTGACCGGGGAGTTCCTGAAGTTGTTTAGAGTTTGCCTAACCATTCTTAGGGTGTCCTGACACATTAGATCGTGGTTTGGTTCAAATTGCTTTTCGTAATGCCTAGCAAGCGCCTCTGCTTTTTCTTCGTCTGAGTACGCGATTTTAACGCCATCTATTAGTGGCGGGAGTTTAATTTGAGGTTTTCTTAGTCTTTTAGCGAATTGCCAGAGCGATACGTCTTCTGGGCTGAGGGATTCAATTAACTCTTTATACTGTTGCTGCTTTTCTGCGACAATTTTATCCCTGACTTTCCACGTGAGTCTGTTAAGCTCCCTTTTGAGGGTAGGGTCTCTATTAGCCTGCCATGTCTTACGCATTCTGTTCCTTTGCTTAACTAATTGTTTGACATGGTGGGAAAGTGTGGGCATTTTTGGTGACTCACGATGTGTTGTGGCAGAGGCAATAGCTCTCTTGATTTCTGTTGTGAGTGTGTGTGTGGCAGAGTCAATATCCGCCGTGCTCATAATGTTGGGTACTGCCAAGTGCGGCTCAAAAAGTGCTCTTTTGAAAACGTTCCAGTTCACCCTCTCTTGTCCCAGAGAGGCTGGAAGGGGAGTGTTCAGATCGAATGTCACCAATACCGGTAAATGATCCGAGTCGAATTCATCTAGGGTATCGATAGTATGAGCGTATTCTATGTTTCTCGTTAGGACAAAGTCTATGAATGAGCCGTTGGCACCTGAGAAGCAGGTTGGTCTGGACGGTGCAATGATGTTGGTGTTTGTTGTGTTCAGTAATCTGTGTATCTGTGTACCGCGTATGTTGGCTCTCCTGCTGCCCCACGCTCGGTGGTGTGCATTGAAGTCGCCCGCGAGTATTGTGTTTGGATATCGCGAGAAAAGCAGTTCCAGCTGCGCAGCTACATTTATACCACTCATGTTTTTGACATATATTGAAGTTAGGATAAATGGGTTTACATTATTTATTTTAATTTTTATGCTAGTATTTTCTACTCCTTGAAGTTTTATGTTATTTATTTCCTCGTGGGGAATATTTCTTTTGATATATATTGCTGTTCCTCCTTGGGGGTTTCTAGCAGTCGTATTTGAGCTTAGGTTGTGATAGCCAATATAGTTTGCTATATTTAGTTTTTTATTTTCTCTAACTTTAGTTTCCTGAATTAACAGGGCATCTACATCATTTTCATTTACGTAGCTCCTAAGTTCATTTATTCTTGGAGATATGCCGTTCGCATTCCAACATATTGTTTTAAAGCTTTATTTTTGGGACCTATCCATTTCGGATTTGATTCTCACTGTTATTTTTAAAGTCCGCGATTAATTTAAAAGCCTCAAAGACCATTTGCATTGGATCACTCTTTTTTTGTATTAGCTCTGCGAACTGCATCAACAGGTGTTTTATTGCATCTAGGTCGAACATGGTGATAAACCCTCTGATGAGGTTGAGGATTTCATCCATCTTTTCATCATTGGTTTTACCAGCAGGTTCAGTCTCAGCTTCCATATCCTCAGCCTCAACCGCGGTTTGGTCATTTTTGTGAGTATCCTTTTGGACCTCAGTAGTTTTTTGCCTTTTTTCAACCGTTTTTTAAAACAGCTGGGTTTGCGCGAGCTCTTCCTCTCGTTTTGTGACTCGTTTTGTTTTGGCTTCACGTGTTTTGATTTCTTCTTTTGATTTAGCATATTGATTTACAATTTTAGCTTCTAGTTCCGCCTGTCTTGCCTGTCTGGCTTTTTCGGCTTCCTTTCTCTTTATAATGGCAATAGTAGCCAGTTTTACTTCTTCCGGAGTCAATTCTCTGGAAGACGAAGGTTTGGGGGCCTGCTCTTGCACCGATCTGGTGGGTGCTGAAGATTGGTATCTATTTTGCTGTGGCACAGTGTGCGAGAAGCCCTGAGGGGGGTGCCTGGGAGCTTAATCCGAGGGCCTTTTGCCTCCAAGGGGGTATCTGATTTTGGGGAGGGGGGGCATACCCCGGTGCCTTTCCTCTGTTCCAGGGGTTCTTCGGGCATTGCCTGAAGTTCGCTGGGTGGTCTCCATTGCAATTTGCACACGTAGCCTTTTCAGACCTAGGTCTCTGGCAGTCCCGTGTGAAGTGTTCTTCAGCACACTTAAGGCACTTAGGTGGCATACTGCAGTTCTCAGAGGAGTGATTGAACTGTTGGCACCGGTAGCAGATTTTGAAGCCCCGTGCTCTGAAGGCCTCTACCTTCACAGCCAAGTAACCTAATCTTGACAGTCGGTATACCCTCTGCCAGTCTTCCGTAGGCCTAATGCTGACTAAGAAGATCGGCAGGGGCAATCTCGTTTTTGTGTTTCTCAGTTGAGACACCCGGACTACATCTAATCCTTCGGATGTTAGAGTGATTTTTATTTCCTCAATGCTATAGTTTGTTGGTAGCCCCTTCAGAACTACCTTTTTTGGCCTTTCCGTCTTTAGGTTTAAGCTGTGGAAGGGGATTTTCTCACTACTTAAATGGCGCTGTACAACCCTGTAGGTGCCAGCGTCATTTGGAATCAAATCTGGCATGTCTCCTGTGAGCTTGCCAGATACTTTATTTAATGAGATATCATTTAGTTTTTTAAGGAGAACCTTGTAATTATCATTGAACTTTACGAAAAAACATTCAGCTTTTGGGTCTTTTTTCTCAACTTCAACTGTTGTTAGCCTGTCACTATTTTCGACCGTTTTAGGTTTAGGTGCACTTTTAAACACAACTGGTTGCGCGGCAATCTCAGCGTAAGTCTTAGTTTTAACATAATCATTGTCAGTTACATTTACAACGTTATCAGCTATTTCATTACAGTCCATGTTATCATGGACATTTAAGTTTTCTTCTACAATCTGGCTTTTAGTAGGAGCATCCTTAGTGGATTGCCCCTCCATCTTTCTTTTTTTATTTGGATTTTCAACCGTTTTAAGTTTATCTTCATCTTTAATTTCCTTAATTAAGCCTAGCTCTATCATTTTACTTTTGATTTGACCACTAGAATTACATCCCTCACATTTAGAAATCTCATAAATATCACAATCAATAAACCTATCCAATTTCTGGGCAAACAAAAAAGAGTTCACAGAAAGTAACGAACCTAGAATCTTGGAGACTTGGTCCTCTTCCTGTCCCAGTAGTCCGTTCATCAGCAGTTCCTTGATGTGAAGAGTCATCACGCAGACTGCCAGGGTGCAGAAGTTGACGGCGGTTTTGACTTCTTCCTTCAGTCCAGTCATCAGTCCATCATCAGGTAGAGTTTCGCAGTAATTCATCAAGGCACCCTTGAGAGGCCCGAATTCCTCCTCGTCCAGCTCACCAGCAAGTTCGCGAGTAGCTGCCACGTCGCCTCGTTCCAAATCCATATCGTCAGGGTAGAGAAGTTCCAAAAAATAGCACTACCACGTGGTAACAACACACGTGGCACTCCAAAATGAAAAGCACAAAATCCAAAATGGCGAATCGCCCGTACACAACAAGCTGTGGAATTGCTTTGCTCGACGTGCTCTATCGTAACTAGATATAACACGCCCAAGCGGAAGCAAGAAGATCACCAACTGGTAAAAAGCAGGAGCAATACTAAAGTACGTCCACACAACTCGAAGTCTGAGCCCAGACTAGCCTACTCTGTATATTCTTTGACTCTAAATAGACTGCGTCGTTGCCATCGAGAGCGGTAACGACTGAGCATAGCTGGTTTATGAGCATAAGTTGTTTGCTTTTATTTAGAGAGAATAAAATGAAACTTTTATTAGGTTAAAACGGCAATTAAATGTTTCCTGATATAGCTGTAGACTAATCAAAATGGATGCATGAAATTATTGTTTCAAATGCTTAATTTTCCAGTAAATGTAATTTAATATAATAAAACTAAAAATGTGGGATTTCCGAAAATTTTCGAACTTAATTCTTAAATATTACATTTAAGCTAGAATAATATGTACAGTGACTGTTAAAAGTATTTGTTCTTAAATTAGAGCTAAAGTCATATCGTATATATTAACTAAAAAGATTAATCATGCCCAAAGTATTGATTATATATTAAATAAAATCGTTAAAAAAGAGATTCAATTCTGAAAAAAATTATTTTTGTAACTCAAAAATTTAATACAATGCACAAAATGAATAATAAATTAAATATAAACAAAAATCGCTAAACTCATTCTGAATCATAAATAATTTACTGTTTATTACAGGTGTAATAAATAAATTATTAAATATATAACTTTCATACGTTTGCTTTCTTTAAGAAAAGATTAGAAAGTTTTATTCTTACAAACAGCAGTTTAATTTATTGTGATACAAAAATAATATAGGAAAACATAAAAGTTGCTGATAATTTAAAAATAAAGTAATTAATATTATATTAATAATGTTTATAAAATGCCTGTTGACCAGGGTTGGGGAAAAAAAGGGAGGGGGGGTAACTGAAATCCATGGTTTAAACAAAACAGAAACGCATTGTGTTTCGACCAATGCAGATTTGTAGATGCAATTAGCCAACTCGGTTAATAATAATTGAAAAAGAAATCCGAAAGATTCCTTACCCCCTACAGTACCGTAGCCCCCGTTACTATTCACGGGGGCTACGATAGTACATAAATTAGTCCAGCATGAACCCTAAATCTACCACTTTCTTGAATGACTACTACTCTCTATTACTAATACTATTACTAGTAAGTAATTAATAACAAAATGTAAAAAAAAAATAGATTATTCACTTTATTAAAGGCATAAGGAATATATTAAATATATAAAAATATTAAAATAAATACTTATAATTAAACATTTTAAAATTAATTCCAGTATATAGTATTAAAAATTTGTTTCACAAATACCTCGTTATAATTGAATGGATGAATACCATAAGATGTGAGGCAATTTGGTAGATATTTAGTTATAAAAGCATCTATTTAGTGCTGCTTTAAACATATATTTAGAGCTGGTAAAGTATTTTCCTTCAACCAAATCATTCGCAAAAATATTCCATATTTATTATATTTTCACACATATAACGGAATTAATTTCTGAAAGGAAAGGGTTCTAAAAATATTACCTGTTGTTTTATCAGAATTTGTAAAGGGTCATTTGTACTTTTCTAGTTCTTGTCTTTCCATTTACCTGAAAATAAAGCATTATTAAATTTCTTCTTCAAAATTAGACAAGAAAGAACAATCATGCACAAAGCATTGTTTATAAAACACTTTCCAACCGAAATGCGATTTTAATTAAGCATCTCTAAATTCCGGCGCATTAAGCGATGATATTTTTTAAATTATCACAGTACTACAGTAATTTATTACATTTGAAATCTTAAAACTTCATCGAAAAATACAATGCTACTACCCATGGAGATAAATTAAGGTGTTAAAACTTCTCATTAAGAAAACACAAATATGGTGTGTCGTGTGAGACAATATGTCAGGTGGCGCTATGATAAGATAAGTTGTCCTTCATTGCATATCTATAAGGAAAGGCTAAAATATTTTTTTAGACTATCAATTTTGTAAAAATAAATAATTAGCGCAATGCAAGTTACAGCTGAAACAATAAAATATCTTCCCATGCATTAAAAATTATTTTACCTTTAATTTTATTTATATTTCCATAGATTCTATTATCTGTCCTACGTCTATGAAACAATACTGGTTAATCTTAATTATACTCATAATTAGGGAATCCTTAAATTAAAAGTGATCAAAAATACATATACTAAATGCTACATCAACTAAACTAACTTTATTCCAGTAACGTCGTCGAAATATAAATCGTCTGTTTCTCTATGTAAAATCAATGAATATTTCATCATTTAAAATGAAAAAGTATTGTAATTGTGTTGGCATAGAATTTAGCTACATAGATAAAACGCAAAACTAAAGGGGTTTCATGAAGGATGTGACACTAAATATAAATTTAAACGATCTTTAAACATCACGATCGTCACGCAGCGGAAATAATGCATGACATATTTAATTTTGCAGCGAGTTACGTGATCTCTTCATATATCATGAGTGTAATTATTATTTCAATTTTTATTTAAAAAACTACCCAACAGATTTTGGTGAAATTTATTTTATGCATTTTATGTAATAATTTAAATAAACCTTAAAATTTTCAAACCAAATTGTGAATATTAAACCTGTTTAAAAAATCTTTGAAAAATTAAGGCCCATTGAATTCAACCCGGTTTCAATCCGAAACTAATAGGGTGATATCATTCATTTTCATTCCCATATGTCCCACGGATCGTCTCAACAATATACTAAAATTTCATTTTGATAATGAAATTTTTACTTCAATTATCCTGAAAACGGACAAAGAGACAGACAGAATAAACAAAGTCCTAAACACTTTTCAACCATGTTGCAAAGTGTTAAAAAGCATTACGAATGAAAGGTAACAAGCAAACTATAGTATGCAATGGCTATTTTTTTTAACAAACTTTCAAATCTTTTCGTGCTTACATGTTTTCTCAATTCTTGAAAAAATTATTTGTAAAATTGAAAGTATTCTCTTGGTTGGTTCTTCCCTATACTCAGTATGTTTGTGTTATTTCTAGATTTGGAAAATCGCACCACATGTTATTCCATTTGTTCTATTTGTGCGAGAGAAATTGCTCAATGTGGGAAGAAAATAAAAGCCCTAATATTATTAGAACGTCTCGTAATGATTTATAATTAATAGTGTCCACTCATTTCGGGCTAAGTGCATTTATACTTTCATACATAATATATGTGGATTTATTTCATTTTTCTCTTGCATTTTTTCACAGTAGTTCTAAAACATGAGATAACTCGAGAACGGTTATTAGCACCTTATAAATGTATTCGTTTTTTTTTAATAAAATATCACGTGATAGAATACAATATTTTTGTTTCCATAATTTTTGTTTCAAAGCGTTTCTCAGATTTACGAAAATAATAAAGTGTGGGAAAAGTTTAAGGACTTATTTTTTTCTGTTCACCCCAAAATTCAATAAACCCCTGACATAAACAGATGGAAATCAGCATGCCGAATTCCATTCAAGTTTAACAATTTGTTTCAGTTATATCGTGCAACAAACAGATATAGTGAAAAAATGGATGATTCGCTTACACAGAAATGGTAAAAACGTGCAGATTTAGCAAAATCTGACTGTCATATTTTTGACTCCCTGATATCGTAACTATGTTGTTACATTTGTTTTCATTGGAAATCAATCCATTACATACGTAGCATCTCACAATGATACTTAGGTAGAAATACAAAACAGAGAAAAAAACTAACTAAACGCAAAACAAGAATATTGCAAATCAAACACACAAAGAATGAGAAGTGGGGATCACGACCGCAGGGACAGTTTATAACAGTTCTAGCTTCCCAATATCCTAACTATTTACTGTAGAGAAATAAAAAGTGTGATTGGTCTTGTGGATTTTTAGACATCTATAAATGGATACCTGTGTGTGTGTGAGGGGGGGGGAGAAAAGATAAAAGAGGGGGTATACATAATAATATCAATCTAATTAATGCAAACCATAACAGTGCCACGACACAAAACCAAACTATATGTGTTTTTTTTTAATTCTGGAGCTGCCAGAATATTTTTGTAGCCCCAAAATGTAGAAACCAATAGAGGGGAATGGGTGAGAAATTTATTTCGCATGCACCTGATCAAGCCTAAGGTCTGGTGTTAAATCAGGGGCTCCATATATTCAAACACATATAAAATATCATATAAATTTGGCAGCTCAGGTTCATTTGCACATGCAGAAAACTTCCAAAATTTTTGTTTAATATAATGCATGTATAATATTTAAAACTATAACATATTTTATAATATAAAATAATAAATAATATTACCTGTTTGAAATTAATTAAAACATTATTTGCGCTTAAATTTTTTGTCATATACCAAATTTAGGGACCCTTAAAATCTGGTTGCCCAAAGCAGCGGCCTTAGAGGCCCGTGCGTTAATCAGATCCTCTGAACATCGCTTTTTTAACAACAAAAATATTGCTCATGAGAACATCGTAGACACACGTGTCATTCTTTGTAGTTGTTTGCGTCTTGAATGAAGTTCCTGCAGAATCACTTTCTAGCAAACAATAATTGATTTCACAGTAAATGCATTTGTGTGTCTATATTCGGAATACTTTTTCGTTTTAACTTAAACATAATGCCAACATATCCAACAAGACATTTAAAAGAACAACTTACCCAAGTGAAGTTGAAATATAATACAAATTCAAGCCGCTAATTTGAACAAAATTTGGAAACTCTTCTTGAAAGAACACGTGGTTACACTACGAACTGGAAAGTACACAGTAAAGCACAAAGTGGGAGAACGAGTCTGAGGACGAGTTCACTTATTTGAGGAGTTTTGTGAGGGGGGAATTCCAACGGCGCATTACTGCGATGACTGTCTCTACAATGATGGATTAGCGGCCACCCGCGTTTTTTTTAAGTTTCCTCGAAAAGCAATGTGGGATGCAGATATGCGATGGACACTGACCTCTACTAGAGGTCATTGGCGATGGAGCGTTTAAATTTATTAGTCACTATTGATAAAATGATATTTATTTTGTGTCCGTTCATGTTAATTAACTGTGTGTTAAATTTCACCCTTATTTACAGAAAATTACCTTTTTTAAAATTACCAATTTTAACAAAAATAAGTTTAAAATAATTTACTAATTATACTATTTAAAGATTTAAACAAAAAAAGTTTAAAATATAAGTTTTTTAATTAAAAAAAAAATATTGTACTTTAGTACTCTGAGTGTGAGCACATTTTGGTTTCAAGGACATGATTTGAAGAAAGTAAATTCACTGGCGGATAGGCAAAATTTCATAATTGCATGTTTCGCCGTTTGTGCATAATACACTGGCAGAATATCGCGTTACGCTTTCAGTATAGAGGTATTTACAACAATGAAATATATAATTGTTTTGAAATATGGCAATTAAGTTGTAATGTTCATGACGACAATAGTATCAAATCTTCGCCCGTAAAGAAAAAAATCACTTCAGAATTGCATAGAAATTTGTATAACTGATTAACTACTTTGAAATTTATAAAAAGGGCTACGTCCAGCAAAAATTCAACTATGTTGGTACATGACAACAAAAATTTGAGGTCTTACTATTGCTAGTCTATCCAAGACAAGAACTCGCAGCTTAATTACTCTTAATTTGATTTTGATATTAAATGTTTCCTAAACTAATTTTTAATCGAAAAACGGTTTTTATCAGTATATTCCAGTAACATTTCTCTACAAGTGTACCAAATTTCATATTACTTTCCACAAGTACAATAATGTATAAGGAAATTATTGTGACGGGGTCGAAAATTCAAATTCGAGTTTTCAAGCATCCCTGATCACGAATCGGACATTTTTAAGGTAATGTCTATGTGTGTGTGTCAGTGAGTCTGTGCACACGAAACTGACGAACAAATGGACCGATTTGAACGAAATATGGTACAAAATTGCAATCCGCAAATACTGGAAGCCTATTCTTTTTATACTTAATCGAACGTTCAGAACCCCTCCCCCCCTCCCTTAAATTTTCGAATAAAATTTTGAAAAAATCCTAAAAAAATCAAAACCTCTGATAAAGTTACTCAAATAGACATTTCTCATGTAATTTTTCATTTGAAAACGATTAACATAAATTTAAAACGCTAGCAAGAACAGTTCTCGAGATATTGCATATTTTAAAAAAAAATTATATAAAATAAAAAAATATATATTTCCTAATGAGAAACATGTTCACTTTTCATATGTAATATCATGCGATAAATTAGATGACATCATTTTCGTAGGTCTTGCTCGTTCCATTCATAAAAACATATACTTTGAGTAATACTTTTGTATTTGAACGCCAATAGTCTATATTATTATCTGCTATAAGAATGAATTATGTCTGCGTTTATAACGCTTGGCGAGATTTTGGCGACGAATTTAGAGGAATGTCGCCTACTTGGCGACTTTCTAAAATATTATCAAATTAATGGAAATCTCGCCAAATGGATAAAATTATGCTAAATGAATGAAAATAATGATTAACTGACGAAAATTCAATATCTTGGAAAAAATATAAGTATCAGCTATAAGAATTACCTATTTTGTTTTTGCTGTAAAAGTAGTAAATACATTGCATTATATAAGGGAAGTCGTATGCTGCCCACATCAGATTTTTTTCATATGTTGTTGATTTTGCTGTACATAAAAGAGAAACTTGAGAAACGAAAAATCTGTCAAAGTGCGGCGGTAGCTACATATTTTACTTTCCTTGTATACATAGTATAATATATAAGGAAAGTACTTAGATGGGGCTGGAAATTCGAATTGAGTTTTCGACGGCACATTTCAAGCATCCCTGAACGCGAATCAAACGTTTTTGAGCTGATGACTCCGTGTGTGTATGTGTGTGTGTGGAGACGATATCTCACGATAGAAAGGAGCGATTTAGACTAAATTTGATTTAAAACCTATAATCTGTTAATACTGGAAGCCTATTGTTTTTAAAAGTATTCGAATGTTCAGAACCACACTAAATATTCAAGTGAAATTTTGTAAAAATCATCGAAAATTCAAAACCTTTAATAAAGTCATTTACACTTTCGTATCTTATGTAATTTTCATTAGAAAACGATTGACAGAAACATTAGAGCGCAAGCATGAACTGTTCGCGAGATATTCTTCAAATAAATTCATCAAAAAATCATATAAAATAAAAAATAATTAACTATAATAAAATATGTTCACTTTTCATATATAATATCATGCGATAAATTTATTATCATCATTCTCGTAGATCTAGTTCATTCCATTCACGAGAGATGAAACTTTGGTAAGTAGTATTCTAATTTGACGCCATTAGTCGTTTATCTGCTATAAGTATAACCTATTTCTGCATCCGCAATGTTTGGCGATGAATGACATACTTCTCGTGAAATTAGCTCATTCTACTCATAAGAAAAGACAATTTGGGTAACACTTTTTTATTTGGACGCCAATAATCATTTATCTGCTATAAGAACAACCAATTTCTCTGTCTATAACGCTTGGACGAATTTTGCTAAACGTCGCCACTTGGTAACTTTTTAAATGTAGCCAAATTAAAGAAAATGTCGCCAAATTGTAAACTAATTTCTCCAAATCAATGAAAATGCAACTAACTTAGGAAGTTTCAATATCTTGGAAGGAACATAATAAGAGATAAGAGTAAACTATTGGAATAACCAATTTCTCCATTCGTTCGTCATGGCAAGAAGTTTAACGGAACCTCGACAAGTTGGCAACTATTTTAAATGTTGCCAAAGTGACAAAAATGTCGCGAAATAGATAAAAATGACTCTAAATGTGAAGTAATGTTTCGTAAATTCTAATTTCCATCATATGACGAACATACCTTTTAGTATATAAGAACTGCTCTTCTCTCCGTTTGGCTGTAACACTTGGTGATGCATTTGGCGAACTTGGTGAAAAATTTAGCAAATTATAGCCAACTCGGCGGTATTTGAAAGCGGTAAAATATATGCAATGGCACAGAAATTGTTGAAATATTCGTCAACTAATTTAATAATATGCTAAATATATAACCCTACTTATTGATTATATAAGTAAGACACATACTATTGATATAACCGAAAATTATTAGTTATATATATATTACAAACTAATTGATATTTTCAATTAAAATAATCGATGTAAATGGTGATGCAATTATAACAATCCTAGAAATACAAGGCGAGTTCTGTTAGATCAGAGACTATATATAGTATTATATGATACTAATATATAGTATATATGGTATTCTGTGGGCTTGATCATCACAGCCGAGATGCAGTGAAATTTCCGCTCTCGAATCTCTGGACCACAGAATACTATATTCATTGTTTCCTATAGTCCTGAAGCACCTGACACAGAAAGTGTCGTAATCTTCAATTTCCTCTTTACTTACCTTGAGTCTATGACATTATTTGAGTTGTCTTAGGTCTGTCCGTGAGAGCGCCCCAAATGGGCGGGGCGTCAGCTGGGTTCGAAAAGGTTGGTGGAACTTGCAGAAGTCAGTGGTGGTGGCACGTGCTGAAGAAGATGCACCTGGTGCTGATGGAAGTATTTTGAACTTCCCTGCTGCTGGTCCTAAATTAAATTAATTCTGGAGGAGGGGGGGGGGGGCTGGGATATTTTGAGATCTGTAATCATCTTAATGACGCAAAAAGTCTTTGCCACGGGATCATCTTCCGAGGTTATGATTTTGAAGATATTATTTAAGAAGTCCTGCAGGTTACTCAGATCGAAGCATTTCTCAACCCCATATTCAGAAGGCTCACTCCCATAGGACCCTATGGCAACATTTTAAACATGGAATGTCGCATAGACACTAGCGCTCGTGAGTTCGACGAACTGAACTACGATGTAAATAAAGTATGTCTGTCAGATTTGGCTCGTTATCGCTTGCTTGACGATTTTTTTTCAAAAATGGGCAGGGAAATAAATGTACAGGACTGTACTTTTATAATTTTTGAAACTATAGAAATGATCAGGATTTAAAAATACATTAATATGCAACACAAATATATTCTTTAGTTTAAGGAAATTTAAATAAACTTAGTTATATATTTGATTCAAATAATCATAAAATGGATTAAAAATAGACGCATTGCATTGTCTCACTGTAAAACATAACGCACAAAAATTGCAAGCTAACATACTCGAAAGGCTGAAATATTATATAATATTTTCAGTCTAAAAGGTATACTAGCGTGTTGATTGTTAAATTACTTGATCCTTAATTTATTCCGGGATACTGATAATAGACTTTTTTATAAATATAAAAATATTCTTATAGTAAATATCAAATTTACATAAATGCAGTATCAAAGTTCTGGAACTCAAACATTAATTACTCGGGGGTAAGGTGAATTTTCCACCATAAGGCACTTAATAAAAATTTTACATAAATATATACACATAGATATATCACATTCAACTTAATTAGTTATAAGAAAACGCTATCCTAATATCAATTATTATACATTTTATAAAATACGGAAATATTTTTTCATTTATTATACTACTACTTCTTAGAATTTAGTCTAATCCGCAGTAATAACACAGCACTAATTTCGTATGATGAACACGTGTATATTTATATTGAACACGTATATAGGATGTTGATAACTAATATTATTTCAAATTTAATAAAAATAAATTACATACCCTGTAACGCAAGCAGTTTTCTTTTGGCAATCCATTTCTTGAAATGATCTAATCACTTAGCAAATAATCCTTCTGCACGTTACTCAAACCACGTTACAATGCACGCTACAAGGTTATAACATTGAAAATCGTCTTGGACCCAAACCAGACCATCGCCAAGTGTTCAAACCAAACCAGACCATCGCCAAGTGTTCAAACCAAACCAGACCATCGGCAAGAGCGCGCCAACCCGCATTTTGGTCCATCTCTAATGGCCGCTGCGAAATCGAGAGTGGCAGATCTGTATGTGTTAGTCTGTGCTCTGGACACCCCACCTTTCTCTATCACCTCCTTTGAAAAGTGAACGCGCCCTCATAACACGTGTGCATTACTGTATGGTTTAGTGGCAGTTACAAAGATATTGGAATCATATAATAACCTTGATTGGAGTCCTATTACTACATACCTGTATATTTCTGCAACTACTCTTAGGTAAGCCATTTTTTAAGCTTTTTCTTTTTTAATGTAGGTGATATGTTGCAGACGTGCCAACTCTCCGGATTTTGGCGGGAGACTCCGGATTTTTCATTAATTTCCGACCTCCGGATTTATTAACGAAATTTAACGCCTTTTTTTTATTTGAAATTTTCTCAATTATCCAGACGTGGTATAATTCATCGGAAACGCCGATTTTCCTCTTTCTTAGCACTGATTTATACCATTCCCTGGATCGTAGCAAATACATAATAAAATGCACGGTAATGCCAATCAAATTAACGGAGATTTACAGCCACGTGTAATGTAAATTAAGATCGTGATCGCTTATTTTATGAAAGTAATGAATATACTTTTTCAAAGGTTGTCTAATTAAGCATAAATCACTAAAATGTTATTTTCTTTATTAATTTTGCATAAACAGCGTGATTAGGCAATTCAGTTTGTTCCCATGAATCGCCGAGAATACAATTGTATTTTTTTCCATGCAACCCAATATTTTAAATATTGCATTTTTGATTGACTAAACTAGCTTATTTTCATATTCTGATTAATTATTATAGTTAATTTCTTAATTATTTTTGCATAAACAGTGCGATTGCGGAATTTAGTTACTTAGCGAAAATTGCCGAGAATACGTTAGTATGTTTTTCTATCCATCTCCATCATTTAAATGTTGCATATTAGATCGACTAAACTAGCTTATTTTCATATTATGGCTAATTATTAAGGTTAATTTTTAAATTATATTTGCATAATACAAATCTTTTTACTTTGAAAAATGTATATAAACTCTGTGAAGGAATATCTTCGAAAAAGTGGTATTAAAGCAATGATTTAGACAAATAAAAAGGTACCAGTATCACCCTTCATATTTAATGCAGATTTTTTTTTTGGGGGGGGGGGCATTCAGATTTAATAAATAAATCAAGAATTAATGTTATCAAGTTGTTTTTTTATAATTTGTTACTAACACTATAGCACAAGACGAAAATGTCCCTACCCATTACCTCTGCATGAAATGAACTCGTCGGTGCAAATCTGCAGTGACGGTCAGGTCACGTGGGTCAGGTTCAGTCTAGTTCTGTTGAGTACAGTAGCATTCTTTTGAGCATTCTATCGTTTGCCCTGTGAGCGCATGTTCGTATGTTTCGTGTTTTACAGTTTATGTTTTGTGATCCACTTTTATCCCAGTGCCTCATCTGTTTCTTCATTTATCTTAAGTTGGATGCCAATACATATCATCAGCTCTTAGGTAAGTTGACTTTTTAATGTTTTGACTATATTCTGCTGATGTAAAGTAAAAAACGGAATATATATATACATTTGAAAAATAATAAGTAGCAATTCATTAGTACGGAAATAATGAAAAACATTTTATCACCTCATTCAATGCGCAGTGACAGTATGTCAGAGCATCTAATGCAATCCCGAAGGCTGACTTCATGTATACTAATATGACCATGCTGAATCCAAATCTGAAATCTATTTCTCAAATTAACCTTAGGATAGGGAGATATCCTTTCACGGTTTGACCTACTTTGCTATTTTTAACATTTTACAACATAGTTGAAAAGTGTTTATGACTTTGTTCATTCTGTCTGTCTGTCCGATAGCACGAGAATTGCCATAAAAATGACTTTATCAAAATAAAATTTTACTTTGTTATTCAAACTGTCTGTGGGACCTATGGAAATATAAATACATAATATCATCTAATTAGATTTGGACTGAACCCGGGTTGAAGAAATGAAACACATTGAACCACCTGGGACCTTATTTTTCAAACATTTAAGCAAATATAAAAGTCACAAATTGCTTCCAAAGTTTTAGGAAATATTCAAATTACCCCATAAAAAATCTGATGTGGGCAGCACATAATTTTTACTTATATAATGCAATGTATTTACTACTTTTACAGTAAAAACGAAATAGGTTATTCTTACAGTAGATACTTATATTTTTTCCAAAATATTGAATTTTTGTTAAATAGTCGTAATTTTCATTGATTTAGCGTCATTTTTATCCATTTGGCGAGATTTTCTTTGATTTGGAAACATTTAAAAAACTCGCCAAGTTGGCGACATTCCGCCAAATTCTCGCCAAGCAATATGGAAAAAGAAGTAATTTATTTTTATAGCAGATAAATGACTATTGGCGTTCAAATACATAAGTATTACTCAAAGTATTTTATTCATGAATGGACCGAGCTAGTTCCACGAGAATGATGTCACCCAATTTATCGCATGATATTACATATGAAAAGTGACCATGTTTCTCAATTGTAAATACTTTTTGTATTTTATATATTTTTTGTATTTTATATACTTTTATTTATATATATTTTTTGTATTTTATATACTTTTTTTTTATATATATTTTGAGAATTTTTTTTGAAAAATATGCAATATCTCGAGAACTGTTTGTGCTAGCTTTCTAAAATTTATGTTAATCATTTTCTAATTGAAAATTACATAAGAAATGTCCATTTGCGTAACATTATTAAAGGTTTTGATTTTTTGATGATTTTTTTTTAAATTTCACTCGAAAATTTAGTGGGTTCTAAACATTCGATTGCGTATAAAAACAATAGGGTTACAGTATTCACGGATTGTAATTTTTGTACAAAATTTCATTCGAATCGGTCCATTTGTTCGTCAGTTATAATCTCCACAGACTCACTGACACAAACACACATATACTTTAACACACACACAGACATCACTTCAAAAATGTTCGATTCGTGATCAGGGATGCTTGAAACGTGATAACTCTTGTCGAAAGCTCGAATTCGAATTTTCGACCCCATCACAATACTTTCCTTAATCACTATTGTATATAAAGAAAGTAAATATATGAAAAAAATATCAGTAAATTATATTCCATAGTTTTTTAAATAAAAATTAAAATAGTAATTACACTCATATTGTATAAAAAGATCACTTTACCCACTTCAAAATGAAATATGGCATTCATCTTGTTGTTGTTGAAACCCAGACCGTCCGACCTACCAGAAAGGTGTAAGGTAACTGTTTGGACGGTCGGGAAGTGCCACCCAATTTAGACCGGAAACCAGTGGGGGAGGCATCCACAGGGAACGTACCCTCCTTCCCCTACCACCAACCTCTCGGAAGGACTTTCGGACCCACATGTTTAACTTGATCGTACTCCGCATGAACACGGCGGCAGTTTTGGCAGTGGCTGGAATCGAACCCGGGCCTACCGAGCGCAACTCCAGCGCGCTAACCAATGGGCTACCGCGCCCCAGTGGGCATCCATCTTGTGTCAAAATTGTAATTTTCACACAAGATGGTAAAATTGTAATTTTCACACAAGTTCATTATAATTTATATTTAGTGTTCTATCCGTCCTAGAACTGCTTTATTTTTGCTTAATTTCTATTCTTCTACATTCTGAAACAATTCAATTAGAATGTATTTGAGTTTTAATGATCATTAAATTTTAATTATTTCTACAACGAAGCCTAATTTTCACTTATGGAGAATGCAAACACATATAGATGTAGGATGAGTTGTATAAGAATTGCTAAATTTCTTTAACACAAATTATTTACCTCTTTGAGTCTGAAATATAGCTGATATGAATGAATAATTCATTGATTTTACATAGAGAACATACGATTTTATAGCAGACTTCCTCGAGGAAGTTTTAAGCATAGAGTTAAATTACGTTTATCTCCATAGTTTTACGTTTTTAAATTAAATGTAATTATTGTAGTATTGTAATTAATGAATGGAATGGAATAAAAGTGTATGAATGAAATATTTACAGCTTTTACATAGAGATCCAGGCGATTTATATTTCGATGACGTCATTTGAATAAAATTCATTTTTCTCGATGAAGTTTTCCGTTTTCAAATGTGATAAATTATTGTGATAAATGTAAAAATATTACCGCTGAATGTATCGCATTTTAGAGATGTTTAGATAAAATTGCATTGCAGTTGGAATGTGTTTCATAATCAATGCTTTGTGTATGATTGATCTTCTTTGTTATGCTTATAATATCAGGCTGAAGACGTTGATACATTGCTTCGACAGACTTGGATACCGTTTTATCTTCAAATTCATGTTCTTAAACAATGAAAATAATGAAAACTTTGTTGATCGATAGATAGAGGAGCTGAATTGTATGACCCATAAAGTTTGAGGGAATTAATCCCTTTTCTTCCATGGAGTAACTAGAAATTGAAAGTTCAGATAAAAACATGTCAGGTGTTAATCTTGGTAAAATAGCTTATTAAAGTGTAATTAAGTGCAAATTGAATATGCTATGTAAGGGATTGGTATATTATTAGTCGTATAAAAATAGTAATATAGAATGTGAGGGGTATGGTCATTAGAAGCTAATGCGAGGGTAGGGTGGGAGTTATTGTCCATCGGTTCCTGTTCTCGTGACTAGCCGTCGTATGCTTTGATGGGCTTTGAGCACAAAGTACGCGAACTTTGCTGGGTAATACTGCAGTTTTCTCGAAAAAAACCCAAATTAGAGGTATTGGAGGTAAAAATTGCCTGAAAATCTTTTGCCATACTTGGCTGTAAATGCTCATATGTGTTGATATCTGTAATCTTATATTTGGATTATCTGTATATTTGGATGAATTTAATAAGAAGCTCACTACTTCTGTATCATTAAAACCCATCCAGCATAGTCAATCGATTATCAGTAAACAAGTTATAGCATACTACAAACTTCTCAAACTCAAACATAATCTAAGTTATCCATACCTATTTCTTAGACCAACATCCACAAATCTCCTTGCATTTATAAATACTTGCATTTACAAATTAAAATATTATTTCTTGAAACGTGCTAATTTGTTAAAATATCAAATTAAAAAAATTTGAGTAAACATTACCGAGTAACAATAGCAAGTAAAAGTTCTACATTTGCTTTGATTTCGTACAAATGTCAAGGAGTCTTACTATCAGTATTCTAATATATTCTATTTCCTTTTCAGGTTTACGAGATCTGAGTCCCTTTTAAGAAATATTCTAATATATAATATTTTCCTACAAAGTACAGGAACTTCTGAAAATGAATGTAAGCAAAATGAATTCTTCAGAGAAATTGATAGAAGGATGCATGAAAGCCCCGCAATCACTGAAAAAGCAGGTTTTTTCGAAGATATCTCTTCAGTTGTATCAAAATATGAAACCAAAGAAGTACTTCAGATTTGTATCAGGTATACAGCGACGGCATAAAAAACTATTGTTATCGAAAATTAAATTTCAGTCTGCTGACATGTGCTCGAAACTACCTCTTCCTCGTGCATTCAAGAATCAATTGATTGTTCGCCTTCAGTCATTAGCTCTGCAGGAAATAAATTGGATAAAGAAATATTCCAGTGAACCCTATGCACTTTCACCTGCTTTCTTAGAAAATTATTTGATTTCCTCTGATTGGACAATGGAAGGGAAATTGAAAAGAAATAAAATTTTAAAACGATTGTTGGACGAAAAAAGATTCCCATGTATCAACCAATATGTATTAACGTATTTTTCACGTATTTTTAATAGTTCCCGTTAACCCTTTAAAAAATGAGGAATATATTTTGAAACTGATTATATTAACTTATGTTTTATTTGCATTATAAAGCTTTATCCAATTAAACTGTTTAAAGAATTCGTTCTCATTACTTGAAAACAATATATTTTCTCATTTACTTTTTACACTTTTAAGGAAAAATTATGATATATAAATTTGAATGAATGGGAAAGGGGTTAAACATTCAAGAAATTTTATACAGTAGAAATCGATATAGAATTGCAAGCTAGAGAAACAATACATATTTACTAGTGTTGCACCGTATACAATCTTTTGCCGAATACCGAATATTCGGTTAAAATTCTAACCGAATATTCGGTTAAATTTTTTTAAAGGTAATATTTCTATTTTATGCCAATTTGAAATAGATAATGTTTCTATTTTGTGCCTTTTTTAAATGCATTTACATTTAACATCCTAAATTTATTTATATTTACATTAAATGTAATTATTAATTTAAAATAAATAAAAAATAAAATAAATCATTCCAAAAGCAAATTAATATAGCAAATAACTACTTAATTTGGTTTATGTTTATCTGCATAAATGGATAATTGATAGTTAATTTCTGATATGTGATAATCATGGCTTCATTTTATGTTATAGAGAATTTTGCCTTACATACAAATACAAATCCAAGTTGCTAAAAATGTCATTACAAATTAGAATTACAATTTATTCAAGTGAATTTTTGCTATCTTAGTTTCTTCTGTAATGTAACTGATAAATAATTTTATCAAAATTGAAACTGAGTAGTCAAATTCAAACATTGCCAAATCATTTTTCTTTTTAAAGTGCAAAGGATACTCTGCCAGAATGTCTAGTCATTATTTTTTAAGTTGTTGTCACACATGGTCTTGCAAACTACAACAGAGTAGATACTGATAGATAACTAAAACAGTTACAAACAGGACAGGGGTACCCCTTCCTGTCACAAAAGACTCAACAAAGTAATCTTCTCTTCAGAAATCATAAAATAAATTAGAACAGTTGACACACAGAGAAATTCTTTGGTTATCTTATTTGACACATTTTAATGGATACAAAGGAACACCTATGGCACCCTCAGTATCTTCTCTATCTTTATCGAAATTAAAATACTGCAAAATTGAATATTCATACAAGTGTTATTTTTTATATATTAATCACCTTCACCTTTTTTTAATATTAGTGAAATGATAATTGATTTTTTTTTTACCTGCATATTTTATCAAAAATTAACCATTACATTTTTGAACACGTAATATTATGAGTTTTATTTTCTGGTTACTGCTTCATATTTAAACGAGTTAATAAGGTTAAGGTGTGATAAGATTTAAGAAAAATTGAAAAAACAACAAAATTTAATACCAGAGTGTTTTCTTTTACATTAAAATTATTTTAAATGCGATAATTATTGGTAAATAACAATTTGAATTAATTTTGTACTGATATTTTTATTCATTGTATAAAAAAATGTGCTTTACCAATTGTAGAATATTTTAACTTTTTATTACTATTCGGTTCAGCCGAATATTAAAGTATTCGGCTGAACCGAATATTCGGTTTGACTGCCGAATAGGCAGTATACCGAATACAAACCGAATATTCGGTACAACCCTAATATTTACACAGTATACAGCCGTCCAGACTGCTGCTCCTGTCCTAGACGATCTGGGCTTTCGACATCATACAGTTTAAATATTCTTTAATCGATATAACATACTTATTTACAAACTGGTAAAATCTAATATAGGCGGAAGCAAAAAAAATCTCATCTACCACTATTACAGCTGTTGGATATTTTTCAATTTAATACAAAAATTTTATGTTTGATATTTTTCACAACAGTGCTCGAAACTATTTGTGACAGCTATTGTGCATACAAGAAATCGACGACAGACAGGCGGACATCAATCCAAATATAGTCAAAACGTATTCAGGAGGTCCTAAAATAAATATTGAATTTTCATCAAAATCTTGAATTCGAAAGTTTTCGCGAAATACTGTATTACATGGTATTGGAAAGGAAAAATAAATGAAACAAGAAAGATCAGTCATACATAAAGCACTGATTATGAAACACTTTCTAACTTCAATACAATGTTATATAAACATCTCTAAAATGCGATACATTCATTCCTCGGTAATATTTTTAAAATTATCGCTGTACTACATTAACTTATTACATTTGAAAACTTAAAACTTCATCGAAAAAAAAAAATAAACTCCATATAAATGGCTGCATGGGAATAAAAACTGCCTGGTTTAAACATCTCTAAAATTCTATACATTCCTCGGTAATATTTTTTTTAAATTATCATAATATTACAATTATTTATTATATTTAAAGACTTTATCGAAAACAAAGGAACTTTATTCAAATGACGTCATCGAAATATAAATCGCCTCTATATCAAAGCAGCATTTCATGCATATATATATTTTTCCATTCCTTTCACTCATCACAATACTATAATAATTTATTTTATTTAAAAACAGTAATTTAACTACATGCTTATAACTTCATCGAGAAATTCGTCTGCTTTTCAGTGTAAATCAATGAATATTTTATTCCTATCAGCTATATTGCAGACTCCATAAGCTAAATAATTTTGCGTTAAAGAAATGCAGCAATTCTTATACAACTCATTCTACATCTTTTGGTTGTTACACTCTCCTTAAGTGGAAATTAGGCTTCGTTGAAGAAATAATCAAAATCTGATGATCATTTAAATTCAAATATATTGTATATGCGCTGTTTCAGTATGTAGATGCACAAAGTTTAAGCAAATATAAAGCGGTTTTAGGACGGATACAACACTAAATATGAATTTAAAAGAACCTTAAAAATCACGATTTTGACACCAAATGGATGCAATATATTTTTTTAAAGTGGTTAAAGTGATCTCTTCATATAAAGAGAGTAATTATTATTTTAATTTTTATTTAAACAAGAAAGATCAATCGTGCATAAAGCATTGATTATGAAACGCTTTCCAACTTCAATGCAATTTTATTTAAACATCTCTAAAAGCATCATTTCATTCATAAACTTTCTTCCATTCATTTCATTCATCACAATACTATAATAATTTGCTTATATAAAAACTCAAGACCTTGGAGGTACAAGTAATTAAACTCTATGGTTAATACGTCATCGAAAAAATCGTCTGCTTCTCTGTTGTTGTTGAGACCCAGACCGTCCGACCTACCAGAAAGGTGTAAGTTAACGTCTGCTTCTCTGTGTAAAACCAATGAATATTTCTATCATATCAGCTATATTGCACACTCCATGAGTAAAATAATTTTGCGTTAAAGAAATTCAGCTATTCTTATACAACTAATTCTACGTCTTTTGGTATTTACATTTCCTATAATTGAACATTAAGCTTCTTTGTAGAAATAGTCAGAGTTGGATGATCATTTAAACTCAAATATATTGCAATTGTGTTGTTTCAGTATGTAGATGCACAGAATTTAAGCAAAAATAAAGCGGTTTTAGGACGAATACAACACTAAATATGAACTAACAAGAACTTTAAAAATCACGATTTTGACACAAGATGGATGCCATATTTTATTTTGAAATGGATCACGTGATCTCCTCACATAAAAGGTGGAATTATTATTTTAATTTTTATTTAAAAACTACAAAATAAATTTTGCTGAAAGTGTTTTTATATATTTTATGGCATAATATGAATATTTCCTGAAACTTTCAACGCAATTTGTGAATTTTAAATCCGCTTAAAAAATGTTTGAAAAATTTGTTTCCATAGGGTTTAATGCATTTAATTTTTTCAACCCGGGTTCAATCCAAAAATAAATGGTTGATGCCATTTACATTCCCATAGGTCCCACAGACCGTCTGAACAACATACTAAAATTTTATTTTGATAAAGTCAATTTTACGGCAGTTATAGTGTTAAAAGACAGACAGACAGAATAAACAACGTCATAAACACTTTTAACTATGTTGCAAAGTGTTAACAAAACTGACTTCACGTGCAGTACTTCAAATATGGTAATATAACTAATTTTTCTGATAATGGTGAAGTTTCCTTTTGGTTGAAAAGCTGAAAAGGCTAAGTTAAAATTGCAGAAAAAATATAAGTTATTTTTATTTATGTATATTAAAAGCAGCAGCTAATATAGTCTAGTTTAATGAAAGATGTATCTAAGAAATTTTGGACACCACCTTAACAATTTATATTGTTACAAGCAATTGTACTCAACATTGCCCGGGATTTAAGATGGGCACGGATAAAAGGAACACACACAAGTTGTTGATATCGTAATGATTAAAATTGCATTAGTATAAAGTTGACCAATTTCCATTTTGTATTAGAAAATAGTCTATATTGCACTTACAATCAGATTATTTTTTTTTCTTTCGCATGCAAGCCTCTATCAAAGGCATATTCAGAATCTTATAGTGTGAGGGGATGAAATCGACAATCCAATGAGGGTTACAGTGCTGAATGTAAAATATTCTCGAATTATAAAACTATACATTGTATTGTAGGACAGTCAGCTATATTTTAATTCTCATGAACTATGACTCGTAAATGCTAAACATACATTCGATCAACAGGCAGATGTTCTTCAGAGTTGTGGGTTACAAGCATAAAAAGTTGAAAACCGCCGGTCTACAAAATTTTGATTCTCTGTTTATAACATTTATATTACTGAAAGTGGATTCAACTAGATTCATTTATTAATTTGTAATCCAAAGGCAATTTTCAGCACTGTTACCCTTTTTGATAGTCGATCACCTTCCCATACACTCTAAGGTCCTGGTTATGCTTATAGTTATAGGTTTGTATGTGAGAGAAGAAACATTTAAATAAGAATTTCCAGTTATCTGGTTGTAAATCTTTATAATTTTAATGAAAAAATTAAATTTTTCAACTTTAAAATGATGCAATTTTCAGCATTATGCAAGCCACAACTTGGGTATATACCTATATATCTTCTATTTGTGTCCATTCTTACGCAATTTTTTCTTAGAAAACGATTGACATGAACTTTAGAACGCTAGCATGAACCGTTCTCTAGATATTGCACATTTTTCAAATAAATTTATCAAAAAATCCCATAAATTATGAAAAATGTATTAACTTTTGAGAAACATGTTCACTTTTGTATGTAATATCATGCGCTAAATTTGGTGATCTCATTCTCCAAGATCTAGCTCGTTCCATTCATGAAAAAAGATACTTTGAGTAATACTTTTGTATTTGAACACCAATAGTCAGTTATCTGCTATAAGAATAACTTCTTTCTCCGCCCATAACGCTAGGCGAGAATTTGGCGACGAATTTGGTGGGATGTAGCCAACTTGGCGTCTTTTTCAAATGTTGCCAAATTAACGAAAATCTCTCGAAATGGATAAAAATAACGCTAAATTAATGAAAATGACAACTAATTGAAGAAAATTCAATATTTTAGAAAGATGATAAGTATCTACTATAAAGAAAAACCTATTTTTTATTTGTAACAGTAGTAAATTCATTGCATTATATAAGGAAAGTCATGCGTTGCCCACATCAGATTTTTGTAAAAAGCAACCCTGATATAATTTTCTGTTCGTGACATCATTAGTCCCACATCGAGGGGCAAGTCATCCGCTCCCGGGGAGTACAGTGTCAAATATGGTATCAAACGAAATATTTTTAAGCCTTTTGCAGTGAAGGGCAAACGCAATAATTGTAATCATTTGGACCCATGATATCCAGGGACTGATCAGGCCAAAATGGGGCACAGGATTTGGTGTTATTTCGTGACCCCCATACATTCAACGCATACCAAGCATATGCAAACCATCAACGTATAGAAAATTTAGGGATTTACGATTACAGCTTCGAAGGTCCTTTGGAACATGTAAAAAGCTTCCAAACCTTTTATTTTATATAAAGGATGTATAATATTTAAAATCAGTAACATATTTTATAACTTAAAATGAAAACTAACATTTTAAGTTTTAAATTATATAAAAAATTATTTATGTGTTTACATTTATTATCACATACAAAATTTAGGGATCCCTTAACATTTGGGGGCCGCGGCCCCTGAGACCCATTCGTTAATCAGGCTCTGATTATATCGATTTTTCAAAATTTTTCTTATGCAATTTGAAAGAAAAAACTACTAAAAATGAATTTTGATATAAGAAAGTCAAGTTGAGCCTTACTATAGTTATTTTTCTCCCGTAATGGACTATCATTTGACATTTTTCTCATATTCCTGACAAAATTCTAAAGCAGTCGTTAGTTTGATGTTGAAACTGATCTTGAGCTCCGCTCTCACGGTGTCATGTCAATAACCAATAGGTTACCAGGAAATATGCAGTCATCATACGTACTCAGATAATGCTTTGGGTTAAGATTCCTATATACAGGAGCCTTACTTTGGGTGTGTGGAGAGATTAGAACGTCACTGTTCGGAGATGTTTGCGATTTAATCCTTCCATGTGATAAAGCATTCTGTCGCTTGTTATGCGAATGTAGGCAAGGTATGTTATGCGCTTGTTATGCGAATGTAGGTTCAAGCTGTAGGCATCTGCCGTGAAAATGACTTTATCAAGATGAAATTTCAGCATGCTGTTGAGGAGGTCTGTAGGACATATGTGAATCGACATTAATAATATTACCCAATTAGTTTTGGATTGAACCCAGCTTGAGAAAAAAAATATATTTAACTATGGAGCATAATTTTTCAAGCACTTTTTACAAGAAATTAAAATCCACAAATTGCTTTGAAAATTTTGGAAAATATTCAAATTATCACGTAAATGTGTACAACAATTTCAGCAAAATATATTAGGTAGTTTTTTTTAATAAAATTTGAAATAATAATTACACAAATATTATATGAAGTGACTCATTTCAACAGAAAATATGGCATCTATTTTTTTCTCCCGTTTAAAAATCGTGATGTTTGAAGATGTTTTAAATTTATATTTATTGTTACATCCGTCATAAAACCGTTTCATTTTTACATATTATCTGTGCATCTAAAATCTGTGCCAACGCAATTACCATATTTTTTATTTTAAATGATCACCTAACTTTAAGTATTCCTACAACGAAACCTAATTTCTATATCAAACTGAATGTAAACAAATCAAGCAATTGTAAGGTGAGTTATATAAAAATTTCTGAATTTTATGCAAAATTATTTAGCTCTGTATAACAAATGATATGAATGAAATATTCATCAATTATACATAGAGAAGCAGACGATTTATAGCAATACCCTTTTAGGTTCAGTTTTAAGTTTCCAAGTTAAATAAATTATTGTAGTACTGTGATAATTTACAAAATTTCAGTGCTAAATGTATCGCATTATTAGATCTGTATAAATGAAATTGCATTTCAATTGGAAACAGTTTCATAATCAATGCTTTATCCATGATTGATCTTTCTTGTTTATACTGTTTCACTTTCCCTGCAATACACATGGTAAATATAGGAAAAGTATTGGAATCATGTCGAAAATATCAACTCCAGATTTCGACGGATTTACACGTTTTAACGCCTCTTGAATATGAAAACACTATTTTTAGCGTGACGTCGTCTGTGTGTGTGTCTATCTGTACAATGTATGTATCTACTCTAACTCGATAACTAATGGTCCAATTTTCATAAAATTTGGTAGGTAAGTTACTTGTGTGTGACCCTGGTGCTGATTAGTTTTGGTGCAATCCGAAATAAAAGAAGCGCCATTTTCGCGAAATAGCCAGCAAAAATTGTTGGTAACCACTCTAGCTGAAAAACTCATCGATCAAATTTTATAACATTTTGTAGATAGTCACTTGTAGGTTACTCTGGTGCTGATTAGATTTTGGTATAATTCGGAAAAAAAAGAGCCTGCTTTTTTTTGCTAAATGGCCCGTAAAATATGTCTATATCTACACTAGCTAAATGTCTAATCTACCAAATTTTACAAAGTTTGGTGGATAAGTCACTTGTGGGTTAACCTGGTGATGTTTTGATTTTGGTACAATTCAGAAAAAGGAAACCTGCCCTCTTTTGCGAAATGGCTCACAAAAATCGTCAAAATGTAAAATAAAAGATGACGTATGTTCAAATATATCAATTGAATGCTTGTTCTTTACGTAATTTTTGTCGATGAAAGAATAAGATATATGACCAACCCCATTACTCTAGGACTGGAGAAGAAGACTTTCGAGAAATTATATTTCGAGAAATTATATTCGCCAGTTACTTTTGCAAATCATTTCAGTTAGCAATAACAACGAAAATGGAAGATAAAGTGCAAATGCAGTGTAATATAAAAAAATCTGAGGTGGACAGCACACGACTTTCCTTATATAATGCAATGGATGTACTAACTCTTACAGTAAAAATAAAAATAGAGTATTCTTATAGTAGATATTTATATTCTTCCCAAAATATTGAATTTTCGTCAATTAGTCGTCAGTTTCATTGATTTAGAGTCATTTTTATCCATTTGACGAGATTTTCGTTAATTTAGCAAAATGTAAAAAGTAGCTAAGTTGGCGACATTCCGCCAAATTCGTCGCCAAAATCTCGCCAAGCGTTATAGACGGAGAAATAAGTTATTCCTATAGCAGATAAATGACTATTGGCATTCAAATACAAAAATATCATTCAAAGTATATTTTCTTATGAATGGAACGAGCTAGATCCACGAGAATGAAGTCACCCAGTTTATCGAATGATGTTACATATAAAATATGTTTATCAACATATTTTATATGTAACATCATTTTATATGAATATGTTTATCAACATGTAATATTTCTTTTTAAGTTATAGGATTTTTTGATAAATTTATTTGAAAAATATTCAATATCTCGAGAGCGGTTCATACTCGCGTTCTAAAGTTTATGTCAATCGTTTTCGAAGGAAAAATGGCATAAGAAATGTTTATTTGCGAATCTTCTTAAAGGTTTGATTTATTGATGATTTTGTCAAAATTTCACTCCAAAATTTTGGGGGGATTCTAAACACTTAGTTGTGTTTAAAAGCAATAGATTCCCAGTATTTATGGATTGTAATTTTTGTACTAAATTTCATTGGAATCGCTCTATTCGTTCGTGAGATATCGTCTCCACAGATTCACTGACACACACATACATCACCCCAAAAAATGTTCGATTCGTGATCAGGGATGCTTGAAAAGTGCTCTCCCGTCGAAAACTCGAATTCGAATTTTCTACACCGTCACAATGCTTTCCTTATGTATTATACTATGTATATAAGGACAGTAATAATGTTAGCTGTTATTTTGTGCAATTGAACTCAATTTAACGAATTATTGAAGAAATAAAGAGAACGTGAATATGAGTCTGCAGGGAAAATCCTGTGCTGTCCACATCACATTTTCTTTATTGTATGTATTTACCTTACAAATTTTTGAAAATGTAGATATATGTTGGAAAGAAGATTTTGAGACCGATTTCTAATTTTCGGTTTCCCGAGGCATTAATATAGATGCCTCACTAATATATTTGCCTCCAGTAGATACCTACATTTATTTTGAAAGCAGCTGGTGCTTGCAAGGGAATTATCCTTCATGAACTTAAAAACACCTCTTAAAAAAATCTGATGTGGGCAACATATGACTTTCTTCATATAATGCATTGAATTTACTACTTTTACAGTAAAAAAAATAGGTTTTTCTTATTGTAGATACTTATATTCTTTTCACGATATTGAATTTTCGACAATTAGTCGTCATTTTCATTGACCATTTTTGTCCATTTGGCGATATTTTCGTTAATTTGGCAACATTTCAAAAAGTCGCCAAGTGGGCGACATTCCGCCAAAATCTCGCCAAGCGTTATGTACGCAAAAATCAAGGTCTATTGAAAGGTAAGGTTGGCCAAAGATTGTACGCCAACAACTGGAATTCTCCCCTCCCTTCGCTGTAGTAAAAAAGCGTAGCCCGTCGCTGTCATAAGAAATACATTGGATACCGCAGCAATTTTCTTAATTTAAATATACATCACATAGTATATTGAAATTTCTACCGAGTAAATGATAGATTACATTTCATTATTCATATATAAGAATATAATATTAAATAAAACTAGTTATGGTAAATTTTATTTAGGACTGTATTGTTAGAGTTGTCTTTAAGCATCTCTAACGAGGATATTAGCAATTGAGCTGTTTAAACTATGCTAAAATATTTTCAGCATTTTAAAATTGTTATTAGTTTTTCTTTAATAAGTGCATAGTAAAATTTCGGAGGATTTAGATAAAATACAAGACACTATTATTCTATCTGAGACTAGAATAATAAGCCACCAAAACCTGTCCATTTTTATCGAACTGCTTTAAAATATCATGCTTGTAGACTTGACATGATAAAATAAATTAGAAGACAGTGAATGATTTGCTGAATATAATTCAAAAATAGTTTTCAGAATTATAGAAATAATTAAATATGTGACGTCCTTAAAGATTTCAGGCATTTTTTTCATAATGAAATTGATATGTGTACGAAATCCAATTATTTAAAGACTTCTCCGAATGCGAGCAAATGTGGAAATCATATTTTGTACGATACAAAAGATCAGTACAATTATTTTCTTTAATTATGTATTATCATTGTTTCATGATGGTCAACAAATTGAATTATTCAAGAAATTAAATGAGCACTGAATTCCATGTAACGATAGGCAATTTTTGAATATGGGTACTTCATGATAAAAAAAAATGTAAAAATTAAAAAAAGTAAAGGGATAGGACGAGATACTGATTAGATAAGTTCAGTTTTGACCAGATTTTGAAAATGCCTTTCATAAAGGAACATCTACCGAAATTGTGCCTTATTTACGCTATATGTTTGAAAATCAATGAAAGCTAACACGTCCAACCAGTCAGTAGGTTTTAATCAATTGCGTCGACAGAAAAAATTGGGGGGGGGGGGGGCGATAGTGAAGTGAGTTGCTTCCTATTTCTCCTAATATCCTTCCTTCTAACTTCAATAGTTTTCGATAGGTTTCTGTGGGGGGGGGGGGGGGGTATATCTCCCAATACCTCTTTAGTGGCTTTGCTAGATTTGATCTCACGATCTTTCAACTAATTCTGGCGTTACAATGGTCAGTGATCAAATGACTGGGTTACGGATTTTCCCCTATGGGAGAGAAGGATAATTTTAAAATTGGCCATTCTATAAAGGAGGAATGCCTTCATGGAGGACATTTTAAGGGAAGCTGCGTCACATTTATGTTACATGTTAGGAAAACCATGAAAACCTAAGACACGCAGCCCGTCAATTCCTAACTACTAGGTCATGAGTAAACCTTAAAATTTGAAGCTCTCTCTCCATTGCTTATTCTTCAATTCTTCACGTGAATGACCAGAAATTCTTTCAGCTTTTCTTTTCATGGCGTTTCTTTTCATCTGTTCATTTATGTGCCTTATTCGAAAGAAGGTTCTGGTTCTGGTATATGTTCTTAGAACATCAAGAGCTATTTTAGGAAATTGTTCTTTTATTTTCAGTTGGAGGTTCTTTAAAATATTTCTTGAATTAGAAAGCATAGACTGCAATTTTGTCTTGTCTTTATAAAATGCACTATAAAACCTCAAAGAGAAAAAAAAGCAAATAAATGACAACATTTTACAAACAAACATCTGTAATCTAATCATTTGCATGTACACCAGAATCATATTTAATAATAATTTTCCAGAAGTACCAAATTGTCCAGGAGAAAGATTGCACCCTAAAAATCAGAACCTAGCATTCCTAAATATATAGGAGCTTTATCGATACCAATTGTAACCATCGAGGTATTATAATACCTCGTTGTTTGTAACCTGTTCTGTCAGGTAGTGAGTGCATAAAGGATTTGGAATGTTCGTGGAATTATACAAGATAAGAAGCTTGAGATTTGAATCCTCCTGTTTACAAACTTTCCTACAGTCCCTTTCAGAAATAGACCAGAAGGGGATTCTCTTTCCCCAAAACGGGATAGCATTAACCAGTGTCTTGAACTGAGGGTGATGTAGCATTTCATCCTGTATCCCTTGTTATTCCCATTTCATCATGTCTGAACCCCTCCTAATTACCTTGTGGTCAACGAGTTAGAATATAGGAGATAGTTAGTATATAGGTTATATACTACCTCGATGCTTGTGGTCCTCACCTGTTGGTAGAGGGGAAAACTGTGTGCGTCCCCAATAGTCTCTTCCGATATCCGATTAGGTGGGACCGACTGTTGCTATAAATTTCATTGGGGAAATGACGAAAGAAACGAGTAAGTTATGAAATAGTAATTTATATACTGTACCATATTTTTGAAAAAAGTTAAGAAAATTACCCTCTTTTATAGCCCCTTTTTTGAAAAAGTTAAATTACAAAAATATTGTCAATATTTCGTTTGGTTCTTATAAGTTCAAATTTAGGTCGAAATAAAATGTCAAAATGCCTGTCTCTGAATACTTCCCCATGACTTTTCAGTAATCACAAAATTTATTAATCCAGAGTACGTTCACGAAATGAATTGGTGCACATAAATCATTTAGTGGGGTTTTAAAACAATAATTTCAATGGCTGGTTTATGAAACTTTCAAAGACAGGCAGCCGATACTGGTTAAAAGATATTTTAACACTTAAATAGTTTAAATAAATCTGATTACTACCGGTCTGATAATCTATGGAAAAAGTAGGAGTGTCTTTCAGGTTTTGTAACCAACTCGGATCTTTTAAGTCACTGTTTCCGATAAACTCGAAAAGTTTCTAACACATTTTTTTCACTGCACCTTTCCCACCAGATTGCGAGCTTTGACAGACGAATCAGTAAGAACTCTTGAACGCCAATGACTAACATATCTCTATAACACCATAGACTGACGAAGTGATAAAATAGCACTGTAATATTATATAGATATATTATAAAATATTAGCTGAACTTGTTGTATTAATTATTCAAAAATTAAAAATAATGCGTCATTAGTTCAGCGAAAATATTTTGTGAAATATATCAACAGGTTTCTAAAATCTCCGTCAAAATACAAAACAGAGCAACTATATCAGAAAAGGATATCATTTCCTCGGCTGGTGTGGTTGCTCTACACTTTTATCCTAAAGAAAGAGGATGTTTTTACTTAAAGAAAAAGGATGTTTTTATCTAAAGAAAGAGGATGATTTTAACTCCAAATAATGACATATTTAGTCAATCATATATGTTTTACTGATAAAGTACTTTAATTTTAATCTGTAGAAATATTTTGAATTTTTCGACAATTGTAATACCTGTTATTAAAGTGAAATACACTATATGAGTGGTTTATAAACGTATATATAAATTTGATTTATTGAAGATATATTGCTTCAGACGATATATTATACTATGCAATAAAACGGGTATGTTCAACGTTAAATTCATTGAATTTGTTTTTGTTTCATAATATTCTACGCACATAAACAGGGTACGCGAACATCCGCTGCCAGATTAGGTGGGACCGACTGTTCCCATAAATTAAATTTATGGGGGAAATGACGAAAGGGACGGGTATCAAGGAAATGCCTTTTATTGACTTTTGTTAAAGTTCTTCTGATGTGACACCATTGGCCTAATATGCTTTGGACTGTAAAAAATACTGATTTCTCATCGCAAACCTGAAATAAATACGGTGTATAAAAGTAGTTATTAAGGAGTTTAAACTACCAATAATAATTTAAAAACACCTTCTTATATTTTGCCCAAAAAGATATCTACCAGTAAGAGCATTAAAGAAATAAACATTTTTTTAAAACATGAATTATATGTATTGTAATATTGTCTGAATATCCTCTATAGTAAAAACTATGAAAATGATAAAACTAAATGTCAGTAATACCAAAAATTTTTTTAAATAGATAAACATTTAAATAATTGCAACGTAGATAAACCGCTGAATACTCATTTACTCATTCAGGTCAGTATCAATGATATTTTTAAAAATAATATATTTTGAGAAGTAGAAAATTTTTCTTTTTAAAGTTCCCGATTTAACCTTTGGTACAAGGGTTCTTCATCAACCTCATTTAGAATTATCTCCGAAATTTTGTTTTGAAACTTTACTACTTCGTCTTCAGGAAAACATTCTTTCAACAATGAGTCAAGTAATTCCAAATTTTCTTTCCTGGCCAAACAGCAACAAAATAATTCTCCATACTCCGAATTCAAAAACGATCTTCTCTCTTGAAGTGTAACATGACGCCAAATTCGGTGAAATATTTTTATATTTCCATAATTAAGACTCTTTTTTCTGATCACAATGTATAATACTTTAATTGGATTGATATCTGTCTGATGATTATCGCTAAATAAGTAACGCTTGAAATGATCTGGAGATTCTTCCAACAGCTCTAGCATTAAATTTCCATAATCGTAGTCCACATAACCTATGCCTCTAATACTATTACCAGGTTCATCGGAATATTTGTGTGCTAGGATTAATAAAAGTTCTCCGTATTTTACTACAGGTAAAATGCTCCATAACTCTTTAATGATTGGTATCAAGATATCCAGGTACGGCCATTGTAAGAACGATACAAGTATATTATGATGGGGCAGAAAGATTCTGAAAACCATAATCACATCTTCTTTAGGTAACCGCGTTAACGCAAAGTAAAAAATATCTATGCAAGGGGCCGGTAACGATAATTTGTCAAAATGCAATAAATTTCTTTGATGTTCATGTTCGCAAATCACATATGCAAATAAATAAATTGCATTGATTGGTGCTCCACTTAGTCGCGCTTGATCCCACGAATGAAACACAGTTGATATTGAACCTTCATATGCTCCTTTCAAACATAGTTCACTCCAAAAATAGCGCATAACCCGAAACTTTTCAACCCCAGTCAATTTTTTAGACCAAATCTCAACTAACTTACATCCACCACGAAACAAATCTTCAGAAACTAAAACTTGATTCCACAAGGAATAAATAGATGATTCTAAGCAATGAAAACACGCCATTTTAAAGCGTTGGCAAGCTGTGATTCTTTCGTCTCTGACTAAGCGTACTGCAATCTTCTTTTCGTCCAATCTTCCTTCCACAGTCCAATCCGAAGGCGTTAGAAGACTATCTGCGAAACGCGGTGAAAGATCAAATTTGACTTGCAATCTGTTCCAGTTGAGCAGCTGCAGAACTACTGACTGGAAGCGAGCAATCAATAGCTTTTTTAATTCAAGAGGAAGAGGAATTTTCTGGCAAATATCAGTCGATACCTGGATAATTAAACTATTCCATTCAGTTATTTTCTCAGTCCTATTATCATGCAGTCGTTGCAGTTCAGACTCGAATATGACGTCATTTTTTAGTTTCATATTTTGACATAAATGAATGGCTGTGAGATTAATGGTACGCTCTTTGAGTGAGGGCAAAGACTTGACCAATTTCCCAGAAAAGTTCAATTTGGGTACACTCATTTCCAGTTCATGTAGCATGTTTTTGTATAAAATATTATGAACTTGAATCTTCCGTAAAATCGATTGATGTTTCAGTGATTTTGATGACCTGCAAAAGAATGAAGTTAAAATTATGTATTGCCTTATAATAAGAATCCTTAATAATTTTATTTAAATTCAAAATAGTTGTAGCAATTGTACGTAAACAAGCTGCTGTGCACCGAAATTATTATTCTATCGAATTCGAAATTTTTTTAAGAAATCATTAACTCATTTTGAGAACTTTTGGAAATATTTCAACTACAGCATATTTATATAACATCAAATTCCAAAGGCTTCACTCAACACAAGTCCCTCATGTTTCAATTATTTTTCTTGAACACTGATTCGTCTCCAAAACGCATTAAATAGCATTGCCCAGGTCCTATATAAGCGACTGCTACTTACATAATTCAAAAGCACCCAATCTTCAAATTGGCTATTTTGACACTGTTGAAACACGCACACAGCTTTTCCCATAGCTCACTGACACACACACACACACACACACGCCACAGACATCATCTCAAAAAGGTCTGATTCGTGTTCAGGGATGCTTGAAACATGCTCTCCCGTCGAAAACTCGAATTCGTATTTTCAACCCTTCATAATACTTTCCTCATACATTATATGTATGTAAGGAAAGCAAAAAGGAAAGGAAAACTCTTCTTCTTGAAAGAACACGTGGTTACACTACGGACAGGAAAGTACTTCACTGGCTTCTAACTTCTAGAAATAGACCCTCGATATCTAGCCTACTCTGTATATTCTTTGACTCTAAATAGACTGCGTCGTTGCCATCGAGAGAGGTAACGACTGAGCATAACTGGTTTATGAGCATAAGCGGAGCATAAGCTGTTTGCTTTTATTTAGAGAGATTAAAATGAAACTTTTATTAGGTTAAAACGGCAATTAAATGTTTCCTGATATAACTGTAGACTAATCAAAATGGATGCATGAAATTATTGTTTCAAATGCTTAATGTTCCAGTAAATGTAATTTAATACGTATAATACAACCAAAGATGTGGGATATCTGAAAATTTTCCGGAAAATTTTGAACTTAATTCTTAAATATTACATTTAAGCTAGAATAATAAGTCCAGTGACTGTTAAAAGTATGTGTTCTTAAATTAGAGCTGAAGTCATATCGTATATATTAAACAAGAAAGATTAATCATGCCCAAAGTATTGATTTTATATATAAAAAAAATCGCTAAAAAAGAGATTCAATTTAGAAAAAAATTATTGATGTAAATCATAAATTTATTACAATGCACAAAATGAATAATAAATTAAAAATAAACAAAAATCGCTAAATTCATTCTGAATCATAAATAATTTACTGTTTATTGCAGGTGTAATAAATAAATTATTTAATATATAACTTTCATACGTTTGCTTTCTTTAAGAAAAGATTAGAAAATTTTATTCTTACAAACAACAGTTTCATTTATTGTGATATAAAAATATTATAGGAAAAAATAAAAGTTGCTAATAATTTAAAAATAAAGTAATAAATATTATATTAATAATGTTTATAAAATGCCTGTTGATCAGGGTTGGAGGAAAAAGGGAAGGGGGGGGGGTAACTGAGATCCATGGTTTAAACAAAACAGAAACGCATTGTGTTTAGACCAATGCAGATTTGTAGATATAATCAGCCAACTCGGTTAATAATAATTAAAAAATAAATTCGAAAGACTCCTTACCTCCTATAGTACCGTAGTCCCCGTTACTATTGACGGGGGCTACGATAGTACATAAATTAGCCCAGCATGAACCCTAAATCTACTACTTTCTTGAAGGACTACTACTCTTTATTACTACTACTATTACTACTAAGTAATTAATAATAAAAATGTAAAATAAAATAAATTATTCAGATTATTAAAGGCATAAAGAATATATTAAACATATAAAAATATTAAAAAAAATACTTATAATTAAACATTTAAAAATTAATTTCTGTTTATAATATTAAAAACTTGTTTAACAAATACCTCGTTATAATTGATTGGATGAATACCATAAGATGTGAGGCAATTTGGTAGATATTTAGTTATAAAAGCATCTATTTAGTGCTGCTTTAAACATATTTAGAACTAGTAAAGTATTCAACCAAATCATTCACAAAAATATTCCATATTTATTATATTTTCACACATTTAACGGAATTAATTTCTGAAAGGAAAGGGTTTTAAAATTTTACCTGTTGCTTTATCAGAATTTATATAATGTCACTTGTGCGCTTCTAGTTCTTGTCTATCCCTTTTCCTGAAAATAAAGCATTATTAAATTACCTCTTCAAAATTAGACAAGAAAGATCAATCGTGCACAAAGCATTGATTATAAAACACTTTCCAACCGAAATGCGAATTTAATTAAGCATCTCTAAATTGGGGCACATTAAACGATGATATTTTTTAAATTATCACAATACTACAGTAATTTATTACATTTGAAATTTTAAAAGTTCATCGAAAAACACAATGCTAGTAACCATGGAGATTAATTTAGGTGTTAAAACTTCACATAAATAAAACTCATATATGGTGTGTCATGTGAGACAATAATTCAGGTGGCGCTATAATAAGATAAGTTGTCCTTCATTGCATATCTATAAGGAAAGGCTAAAATATTTTATTAGACTATCAATTTTGTAAAAATAAATAATTAGCGCAATGCAAGTTACAACTGAAACAATAAAAAATCTTCCTATGCATTTAAAATTATTTTGCCTTTCAATTTATTTATATTTCCATAGATTCTATTATCTGTCCTACGACTATGAAACAATACTGGTTAATTATACTCATAATTAGGGAATCCTTAAATAAAAAGTGATCAAAAATACATATACTAAATGCTATATCAACTAAATTAACTTTATTCCAGTAACGTCGTCGAAATATAAATCGTCTTCTTCTCTATGAAATAATGGATGCCATATTTAATTCTGCAGCGAGTTAGTTACGTGATCTCTTCATATATCATGAGTGTTATTATTATTTCAATTTTTATTTAATAAACTACTCAACAGATTTTGGTGAAATTTTTTTTAAGCATTTTATGTAATAATTTAAATATGCCTTTAAATTTTCGAACCAAATTGTGAATATTATACCTGCTTAAAAATTACTAATCAAAATGTTAAATTGGACTAATCAAAATGTATTATATTAAATTACATTTACTGGAATATTAAGCATTTGAAACAATGATTTCATGCATCCAACTAAAGATGTGGGATTTCCGAAAATTTTCCGGAAAATTTTGAACTTAATTCTTAAATATTACATTTAAGCTAGAATAATATGTCCAGTGCCTGTTAAAAGTATTTGTTCTTAAATTAGAGCTGAAGTCATATCATATATATTAAACAAGAAAGATTAATCATGCCCAAAGTATTGATTATATATTAAATAAAATCGTTTAAAAAGAGATTCAATTTAGAAAAAAATTGTTTTTGTAAATCATAAATTTAATACAGTGCACAAAATGAATAATAAATTAAAAATAAACAAAAATCGCTAAACTCATTCTGAATCACAAATAATTTACAGTTTATTACAGGTGTAATATATAAATTATTAAATATATAACTTTCATATGCCTGCTTTTTTAAAGAAAAGATTAGAAAGTTTAATCTTACAAGCAGCAGTATCATTTATTGTGATATAAAAATATTATAGGAAAAAATAAAAGTTGCTAATAATTTAAAAATAAAGTAATAAATATTACATTAATAATGTTTATAAAATGCCTGTTGACCTTGGTTGTTGGGAAAAAACGGGGGGGGGGGGGGGTAACTAAAATCCATGGTTTAAACAAAACAGAAACGCATTGTGTTTAGACCAATGTAGATTTGTAGATATAATCAACCAACTCTGCTAATAATAATTGAAAAAGAAATCTGAAAGACTCCTTATCTCCTATAGTACATAAATTAGCTCAGCGTGAACCCTAAATCTACCACTTTCTTGAATGACTACTACTCTCTACTACTACTAATATTACTACTAAGTAGTTAATAACAAAAATGTAAAGTAAAATAGACTATTCAGTTTATTAATGGCATAACGAATATATTAAATATATAAATATATTAAAAAAATACTTATAATTAAACATTTAAAAATCAATTCCTATATATAATATAAAAATTTGTTTCACAAATACCTCGTTATAATTGAATTGATGAATACCATAAGATGTGATACAATTTGATAGATATTTATTTATAAAAGCATCTATTTAGTGCTGGTTTAAAAGATATATTTAGAGCTGGTAAAGTATTTTCCTTCAACCAAATCATTTGCTGATTTGCAAAAACATTCCATATTTATTATATTTTCACAAATTTAACGATTTCTGAAATAAAAGGGTACAAAAATATTACCTTCTGTTTTATCAGAATTTGTTGTACTCTTCTACGGCCACACAACTAGCTACCATAAACCTTTGGGTTGGTCGTGTGGTTTGGGTCTTTCACTTGTACTCTTCTAGATTTTGTCTATCCTTTTTCTTGAAAATTATTAAATTACCTCTTCAAAATTAGACAAGAAAGATCAATCATGCATAAAGCATTGATTATAAAACACTTTCCAACCGAAATGCGAATTTAATTAAGTATCTCTAAATTGGGACACATTAAGAGCTGATATCTTTTAAATTATCACAGTACTACAGTAATTTATTACATTTGAAAACTTAAAACTTCATCGAAAAACACAATGCTAGTAAACATGGAGATAACTTAAGGTGATAAAACTTCACGTTAAGTACACTAAATTAATTTTATTCTCAAGTAATGTCATCGAAATATAAATCGTCTGCTTCTCTATGTAAAATCAATGAATATTTCATCATTTAAAATGAAAAAGTATTGTAATTGTTTTGGCATAGAATTTAGCTACATAGATAAAACGCAAAACTAAAGCGGTTTCATGAAGGATGCGATACTAAATATAAATTTAAACGATCTTTAAACATCACGATCTTCACGCTGCGGCAATAATGGATGACATATTTAATTTTGCAGCGATTTACGTGATCTCTTCATATAACATGAGTCAGGGTGTAATTATTATTTCGATTTTTATTCAAAAAACTACCCAACAGATTTTAGTGAAATTTTTTTAAGCATTTTATGAAATAATTTAAATATTCCTTAAAATTTTCGAACCAAATTGTGAATATTAAACCTGCTTAAAAAATCTTTGAAAAATTAAAACCCATTGAATGTATTTCATGTATTCAACCCGGTTTCAATCCGAAACTAACTGGGTGATATCATTCATTTTCATTCCCATATGTCCCACAGATCGTCTTAACAATATACTGAAATTTCATTTTGATAATGAAATTTTTACTTTAATTATCCTGCAAACCTGCAAAGAGACAGACAGAATAAACAAAGTCCTAAACACTTTTCAACCATGTTGCAGAGTGTTAAAAAGCATTTCGAATGAAAGGGAACAAGCAAACGATAATGTGCAAAGGCTATTTTTTTAACAAACTTTCAAATCTTTGCGTGCTTATATGTTTTCTCAATTCTCGAAAAAAATATTTGTAAAATTGAAAGTATTCTTTTGGTTGGATGGTTGAATCTTCCCTATACTCTGTATGTTTCTGTTATTTATAGATTTGGAAAATCGCACCAAATGTTATTCCATTTGCTCTATTTGTGCGAGAGATATTGCTCCATGTGGAAAGAAAATAAAAGCCCTAATATTATTAGAACGGCTCGTAATGATTTATAATTAATAGTGCCATTAATTTCGGGTTAAGTGTATTTATACTTTCATACATAATATATGTGGATTTATTTCATTTTTCTCGTGAATTTTTTCACAGTAGTTCTAAAACATGACATATCTCGAGAACGTTTATTAGCACCTTATAAATATATTCGTTTCTTTTGAATAAAATATCATGTGATAGAATACAATGTTTTTGTTTCCATAATTTTTGTTTTAAAACGTTTCTCAGATTTACGAAAATAAAAAAGTGTTGGAAAACATTAAGGATTTATTTTTTTCAGTTCACCCCAAAATTCAATAAACCCCTGACATAAACAGATGAAAATCAGCATGCCGAATTCCATTCAAGTTTAGCAATTTGTTTCAGTTATATCGTGCAACAGGCAGATATAGTGAAAAAATGGATGATTCGCTTACACAGAAATGGTAAAAACGTGCAGATTTAGCAAAATGTGACTGTCATATTTTTGACTCCCTGATTTCTTAACTATGTTGTTGTTACATTTGTTTTCATTGGATTACATACTAGCATTTCACAATGATACTTAGGTAGAAATACAAAACAGAGAAAAAAACTAACTAAACACAAAACAAGAATATTGCAAATCAAACAAACACAAAGAATGAGAAGAGGGGTCACGACCGCAGAGACAGTTTATAACAGTTCTAATTTCCCAATATTATAACTATTTACTGTAGAGAAAAAAAAAGTGTGATTGGTCTTGTAGATTTTTCGACATCCATAAATGGATGCCTGTGTGTGTGGGGGGGGGGGGGGGGGATCAAAATATCCGTAGCACAGCTTACATAATAATGTCAAACTAATTAATGCAAACCATAACAGTGCTACGGCACAAAAGCAAACTATAAGTGTTTTCTTAATACTGGAGCTGCCAGAATTTTTTTGTAGCCCCTAAAAATGCAGAAACCAATAGAGCGGAATGGGTGAGAAATTTATTTCGCATGCACCTGATCAAGCCAAAGTGGGGCCTAGGGTCTGGTGTTAAATCAGGGGCCCCATATATTCAAACACATATAAAACATCAAATAAATATGGCAGCTCAGGTCCATTTGCACATGCAGAAAACTTCCAAAATTTTAGTTTAAAATAATGCATGTATAATATTTAAAACTATAACATATTTTTTAATATAAAATAAAAAATAATATTAACAGTTTGAAATTAATTAAAACATTATTTGCGCTTTAATTTTTTGTCATATACTAAATTTAGGGACACTTAAAATCTGGTTGCCCAAAGCAGCGTCCTTAGAGGCCCGTGCGTTAATCAGATCTTCTGAACATTGCTTTTTTAGCAACAAAAGTATTGCTCATGAGAACATCGTTGTCATGAGAACATCGTAGATACCCGCGTCATTCTTTGTAGTTGTTTGCTTCTTGAATGAAGTTCCCGCAGAATAACTTTCAAGCAAACAATAATTGGTGTCACAGTAAATGGATTTGTGTCTATATTCGGAATATTTTTGTACCTATGGAAGGCAGAATTTTCCCTTTCCCACCTGATTCCTCTGTGAGCGCTGGAATTTGTATGGTCAGACTTGTTTTCATTTTAACTTAAACATAATGCCAACATATTCAACAACACATTTAAAAGAGTAACTTACCCAAGTGAAGTTGAAATATAATACAAATTCAAGACGCTAATTTGAAAAAAAATTAAAACTCTTCTTGAAAGAACACGTGGTTACACTACGAACAGGAAAGTACACAGTAATGCACAGTAATGCACTAGTGCACAATGTGGGAGAACGAGTCCAGGGACGAGTTCACTTATTAGAGAAGGTGTTAGAGGAGTTTTGAGAGGGGGGAATTCCGACGGCTCATTACTGCGATGACTGTATCTGCAATGATGAATTAGCGGCCACCCGCGTTTTTTTTAAGTTTCCTCGAAAGCAATGTGGGATACAGATGTGCGATGGACACTGATCTCTACTAGAGGTCATTGGCGATGGAGCGTTTAAATTTATTAGTCACTATTGATAAAATGATATTCATTTTGTGTCCGTTCATGCCAATTAACTGTGTGTTACATTTCACCCTTATTTACAGAAAATTGCCTTTTTTAAAATTACCAATTTTAGCAAAAATAAGTTTAAAATAATTTACTAATTATACTATTTAAAGATTTAAACAAAAAAATTTAAAATATAAGTTTTTTAATTAAAAAAAAATATTGTACTTTAGTACTCTGAGTGTGAGCACATTTTGGTTTCAAGTAAATGATTTGAAGAAAGTAAATTCACTGGCGGATAGGCAAAATTTCATAATTGCATGTTTCGGCGTTTGTTCATAATACACTAGCAGAATATCGCGTTACGCTTTCAGTATAGAGGTATTTACAACAATGTAACATATAATTGTTTTGAAATATGGCAACTAAGTTGTAATGTTCATGACGACAATAGTATCAAATTTTCGCCCGTAAAGAAAAAAATTCACTTCAGAATTGCATAGAAATTTGAATAACTGATTGACTAAATCGAAATTTATAAAAAAGGCTACGTCCAGCGAAAATTCAACTATGTTGGTACATGCCAACCAAAATTTGAGGTTTTACTATTGCTTATATATATGAAGTTATAGCTATTGCTTACAAAGACAAGTTATATATATTGCTTACCAAGACAAAATATCTATCCAAGACAAGCTCTTCAAGACAAGCAAATTTTCGCCCGTAAAGAAAAAAATCACTTCAGAATTGCATAGAAATTTAATAACTGATTTTAATAACCAGCGAAAATTCAACTATGTTGGTACATGCCAACAAAAATTGAGGTTTTACTATTGCTTATATATATGAAGTTATAGCTATTGCTTACAAAGACAAGTTATATATATTGCTTACCAAGACAAAATATCTATCCAAGACAAGCTATTCAAGACAAGCAAATTTTCCTTCAGAATTGCATAGAAATTTTAATAACTGATTTTAATAACCAGCGAAATTTCAACTATGTTGGTACATGCCAACCAAAATTTGTGGTTTTACTATTGCTTATATATATGAAGTTATAGCTATTGCTTACAAAGACAAGTTATATATATTGCTTACCAAGACAAAATATCTATCCAAGACAAGCTATTCAAGACAAGCAAATTTTCGCCCGTAAAGAAAAAAATCACTTCAGAATTGCATAGAAATTTTAATAACTGATTTTAATAACCAGCGAAAATTCAACTATGTTGGTACATGCCAACAAAAATTTTAGGTTTTACTATTGCTACTCTTTCGAAGACAAGAAATCGCAGCTTAAATACTCTTAGTTTAAATTTGAAATTAAATATTTCCTAAACTAATTTTTTAACGAAAAACGGTTTATATCAGTATATTCCAGTAACATTTCTCTGCAAGTGTACCAAATTTCATATTAATTTCCTCAAATAGAATAATGTACAAGGAAAGTATTATGACGGGGGTCGAAAATTCAAATTCGAGTTTTCGACGGAAGAGCACGTTTCAAGCTTCCCTGATTACGAATCGGACATTTTTGAGGTGATGTCTATGTGTGTGTGTGTGTCAGTGAGTCTGTGCACACGAAACTGACGAACAAATGGACCGATTTAAACGAAATATGGTACAAAATTACAATCCGCAATACTGGAAGCCTACTGTTTTTTATGCTCAATCGAATGTTCAGAACCCCCCCCCCCCCCCAAATTTTCGAATGAAATTTTGAAACATCATCCAAAAATCAAAACCACTAATAAAGTTACTCAAATAGACATTTCTTATGTAATTTTTCATTTGAAAACGATTAACATAAATTTTAGAACGCTAGCAAAAACAGTTCTCGAGATATTGCATATTTAAAAAAAATTTTAAATAATAAAAAAATATATATTTCCTAATGAGAAACATGTTCACTTTTCATGTGTAATATCATGCGATAAATTTGGTGACATCATTTTCGTAGGTCTTGCTCGTTCCATTCTTAAAAAAATATTCTTTGATTAATACTTTTGTACTTGAACGCCAATAGTCATTTATCTGCTATAAGGATAAATTATTTCTCCGTTTATACCGCTTGGCGAGATTTTGGCGACAAATTCAGAGGAATGTCGCCTTCTTGGTGACTTTCTAAAATGTTATCAAATTAAAGGAAATCTTGCGAAATGGATAAAATTACGCTAAATGAATGAAAATAATGATTAATTGACGAAAATTCAATATCTTGGAAAAAATATAAGTATCAGCTATAAGAATTACCTATTTTGTTTTTGCTGTAGAAGTAGTAAATACATTGCATTATATAAGGGAAGTCGTGTGCTGCCCACATCAGATTTTTTATATGCTGTTGATTTTGCTGTACATAACAGAGAAACTTGAGAAACGCAAAATTTGTCAAACTGCGTCGGCATCTACATATTTTACTTTCCTTATATACATAGTATAATGTATAAGGAAAGTACTGTGATGGGGCCGAAAATTCGAATTCGAGTTTTCGACGTCACATTTCAAGCATCCCTGAACGCGAATCGAGTTTTTGAGCTGATGACTCCGTGTGTGCGTGTGTGTGTGTGTGTGTGTGTGGAGACGATATCTCATGAAAGAAAGGAGCGATTTGGCCTAAATTTGATCCACAACTTATAATCTGTGAATACTGAAAGCCTATTGTTTTAAAAAATATTCGAATGTTCAGAACCACTCTAAATATTCAAGTGAAATTTTGTAAAAATCATCGAAAATTCAAAACCTTTAATAAAGTTATTTACACATTCGTGTCTTATGTAATTTTTCATTAGAAAACGATTGACAGAAACATTAGAACGCAAGCATGAACTGTTCGCGAGATATTCTTCAAATAAATTTATCAAAAAATCATATAAAATAAAAAATAATTAACTATAATAAAATATGTTCACTTTTCATATATAATATCACGCGATAAATTTATTATCATCATTCTTGTAGATCTAGTTAGTTCCATTCACGAGAGAAGACACTTTGGTAAATAGTATTCTAATTTAAAACCATTAGTTGTTTATCTGCTATAAGTATAACCTATTTCTGTATCCGCAATGTTTGGCGATGAATGACATTCTCGTGAATTTAGCTCATTCTATTCATAAGAAAATACAATTTGGGTAACACTTTTTATTTGGACGCCAATAATCATTTATCTGCTATAAGAATAACCTATTTCTTTAACGCTTGGACGAATTTAGCTAAATGTCGCCAACTTGGCAACTTTTTAAATGTAGCGAAATTAAAAGAAAATGTCGCCAAATTGAAAACTAGTGACGAAAAATCAATAAAAATGAAAACTAACTTAGGAAGGTTCAATATCACGGAAGGAACATAATAAAAGATAAGAGTAAACTATTGGAATAACCCATTTCTCCATTCGTTCGTCATGGCGAGAAGTTTAACGGAACCTTGACAAGTTGGCAAAGAGTTGGCAACTTTTTAAATGTTGCCAATGTGATAAAAATGTCGCGAAATAGATAAAAATGACTCTAAATGGGAAGTAATGTTTTGTAAATTCTAATTTCCATCATATGACGAACATACATTCTAGTATATAAGAACTGCTCTTCTCTCCGTATGTCTGTAACACTTGTTGATGTATTTGGCGAACTTGGCGAAAAATTTAGCAAATTATAGCCAACTCGGCGATATTTCACCCCAGATTGACAAAAATATCATCAAAAATTGCAGGAATGGCGCTAGATTAAAGAAAATGTTGTCTAATTGATGAATTAATTTTTAAAATATTTTAATATATGGACTATATCGCTTATTGAGGATGTTATTAATATTGTTAATTGTTTATTTAGAGTTGCGCGACGTGTAAGTTAATTGGGTACTTTGAAATAGTGTTATTTGTCATACGGAAAATTTCCAAATGCACAATTCAATGATGAAAACACAGTACCGTATATTGTATACATTATTCTTTGACTGTAAAAGTAGTAAATTTATGGCGTTATATAAGAAAAAATCATGTGCTGACCATATCAGATTTTTACTTTCGTTATATACATAATGTATAAGGAAAGTATTGTGATGGGGTCGAACATTCGAATTCGAGTTTTCGACGGGAGAGCACGTTTCAAGCACCCCTGATCACGAATCGAACTTTTTTGAGGTGATGTCTGTGTGTGTGTGTTTTTGAAATTATGTATGTGTGTGTGTCAGTAAGACTGTGGAGACGATAATTGACGAACGAATGGACCGATTCGAATGAAATTTGGTACAAAAATTACAGTCCTTGAATAATGGAAGCCTATTCTTTTTAAACACAATCGAATGTTTAGAACCCACCCCTCTAAATTTGGGAGTGAAATATTGAAAAAAATCATCAAAAATTCAAAACCTTTAATAAAGTTGCGCAAATAGACCTTTCTTATGCAATTTTTCCTTAGAAAACGATTGATATATATATAAACATTAGAATGCTAGCATGAACCGTTCTTGAGATATTAGACATTTTAAAAATAAATGTATTAAAAAGTCCCATAAATTAAAAAAAAAATTAACTGTTGAGAAACATGTTTAGTTTTCATATGTAATATCATGCGATAAATTTGGTGACATCATTCTCGTGGATCTAACTCGTTCCATTCACGAGAAAAGATATTTTGAGTAATACTTTTGTATGTGAACGCCAATAGTCATTTATCTGCTGTAAGAATAACTTATTTCTCCATTCATAATGCTTGGCGAGATTTTGGCGACGAATTTAGCGAAATGTCGCCAACTTGGTGACGTTTTTAAATGTTGCCAAATTAACGAAAATCTCGCCAAATTGATAAAAATGACGCTAAATCAATGATAATGACGACCAATTGAAGAAAATTCAATATCTTGGAAAGAATATAAGAGTATCTACTATAAGAATAAAATTTTTTGAAACTGTAAAATTAGTAAATTCATTGCATTATATAAGAAAAGTCATGTGTTGCCCACAGCAGATTTTTTATATACAGATATTGTTGATAAAGATAGGTTTAACAAGGTAACCCGCCCCCCCCTCCCCCCAACGGTGTACATTCTCAAGTATTATATTAATCGAGAGATTTTTTTTTGTCCTTTAAATTATGGGTAGCATATTATAATTGTAATCATTTGGACCTACGATACTAATTTTTTAAATATTTCTTGTAAAATTTGAAAAAAAAAAATCTGAATTTTGGTATTAGACAGTAAAGATGAGCCAAGCTAGCAGATTTTTACGCCGAAATCTAGAATTTTTTTAAATATAATCTATGGAATGTAGGGAAACAGATTTGAGAAATAATTTATTTAATGCAAAATTTACCCTTGCAAATATAGTTATATTCGTAAGTCATTAATTAAAGTCAAAAGCATATTTTTAATATAATTATCTTTTAAAATCTTATAATGTCGGTTCTAATCAAGGACAATCTAAAACATGCTAGCTAGCTCCAGTTATTTCTCTCCTTATAATATACCTGTTATTTTTACTTGCGCTTCGCGCGTTTGAAATGTCTAGTGGTCATTAAATATATCACTTACATACTTAAAAAAGTTGCTGATGACTTGGCACATATTTTATATTTCTTTTACCATGGTAAATAGAAATATGTTGAATCCTATTTCTCGTGCTATAAATTCAAAACAATTGATTTTTAATGATATTATGAAAAATTTGAAACGAATTACAAGAAGTAAAATGTTAAAATCTATTGATATAAAAATTAACATTACTTATTTTATCATATAAATTATAAATAATACTATTAGTAGATTCAATACATAGATTTAAATTCAGAAAGTTAATATTTGATGTAAAACTTCCATAGGTATAGCAATGTTCACATTCACTTTTTATTCTCATAATTTACAAATTATTGAAAACGATTTCCCTTCACCCTGGATAAAACATACTACATCGATCTTACTTTCTTACTTTATCAACTTATCTTTCGATCAACTATCTCCCCCCCCCCCCTTCGGAGATCCTTACTATGCCTGCCGTAAGTGTGATAAGGAAACATAATGGGATTTATAACATCAGCTTCTTGGATTTAAAATTTCGAGTCATTTTGTTGAAAGTGTTTCATTTGGAACCGATAAATGTATAATAGCACTCAAGAAGTGTTTTACGCAATCAAAAATATAATGTGGTTAGGCCATATTTCAATTCGAAATTACAGAGAAGGAATACATTTTATGGACAAGATTATGAAAAGTTAATTTCTTAACTAAGTCTAAAATTTTAGTAATTATGTGAAGACAAATGCAAATATCAATTAAATTTAACAAATAATTTTAACACGGCTTTTTTTTTTATTTCGAATAGATAAATAAATAATGTAATCTCAAGTAGTAGCTAAATATGTTCAAAATATTTCGGTTTCATTTAAATAATTAAACAAACTATTCCACTTTGCACTTACGGTACGGAAATAACTTTTTTTCCAGTATTATTATAATTCACAAGGTAAGGAAAACTCAAAGAAAGATTGCTGACAATTTAAATTTGAGAATTTAGCATTTCAACTATTGATCAAATTATTATACTCATACGTAATATTGAGAAATTTTTTCACAAAAATTATCAAGATTTTGATACCAATAAATGTTTTAAGACATTCTGAATACGTTTTGTCTATTTTTGGAGTGATGCCCATCCGTGTGACAGTCTATGTTTGTGGTCGATTTGTCTGACAGTCTACGTTTGAGGACAATTTCTTGTGTTCACAATACCGACCACAAATATTAATGGATTTTCGCGAAACTTTATATCCGACTTTGTAATAAAAAAATCTAAAACTGGATAGAATTTTTTAAAATTCGAGCCAAAACTTCGAAATTTATTTGATTTTTTTTTAACACGGCAGCAAAGGACAAAATTTGAAATAATCGTGCTTATAAAAGGGTTTATTTGTGTCTTAATGATCACAAGACTTTAAATATATATATATATATATATATATTTATATATATATATATATATAAATATAAATATATATATATATATATATATAAATATATATATATATATATATATATTTATATATATTTATATATATATATATATATATAATTTCAATCATTGCTGTGAAAAGCAGCCGTGATAAACATTTTTGTTCGTGAAGTCATTAGCAACGCATCGAGGCGTGGCAAGTCATCCGCTCCCCGAAGTACGGTGTCAAGTATGGTATCAAACGAAATATTTTTAAACCCTTTAGAGTGAAGGGTAACAAGCAATAATTGTAATCATTTGGACCCTTGATATCCAGGACCTGATCAAGCCAATATGTGGCCCAGAGCTTTTTGTTATTTCGAGGTCCTATACAGTCAACGCATTCCAAACTTATGCAAACCATCAACGTATAACAAATGGTACAATGATGAGGAGACTTTATAGTTTCAATCATTGTTGTGACAAGCAGCCCTCATAAAAATTTCTATTCGTGACGTCATTAGTTCCCCTAAGGCTCCTCTATATACGAGCTGACTCATCAAGCATATTGAAACCCACCATAAATGGAAGCGCAATCCATTAGCATTAGCTGTATTCGTATTTTCACTTTAGGAAGTGTAATTGAAAAAATTATGGGTGGTTGTTCTGCACCGAACTGCTCTAATCATTCTAGAAAGGGTTTAGGCTATTTCGCTTTCCTAGAAACGAAGGAAGAAGAAATCAATGGCTAATAAATAATTGGATACCCGGTACTGGAGCATACTTGTGCGAGCTAAGTTCTACAATGTTCTAATTGAAACTTTTTTTTTTATATAAAGTATTTATTTTAAACACTTTTTTATAATTTCTGTAACTGTGATATTGAACCCTATGGGTTTCAATATGCTTGATATGTCAGACTGTAGTAGAGGAGCTAGCTCTAAGTCCACCATCGAGTGGCAAGTCATCCGCTCCCGGGGAGTATGGTATCAAGTATGGTATCAAACGAAATATTTTTAAGCCCTTTAAAGAGTGAAGAGTAACACGCACTAGTTGTAATCATTTGGACCCATGATATCCAGGGACTGGTCAAGTCAAAATGGGGCACAGGGCTTGGTGTTACTTCGGGGCCCCCATACATTCAACGCATACCAAACATATGCAAACCATCAATGTATAACAAATTTAGGAATTTATGATTTCAGCTTCAAAGGCCTTTTGGTACATGTAAATAACTTCCAAACCTTTTATACTATAAATAGGATGTATAATATTTAAAACTATTAACATATTTCATAATTTAAAATAAAAACAAACATTATAAATTTTAAATGAATTAAAAAATTATTTATGTCTAAATTTATTATCACATACAAAATTTAGGGTCCCTTAAGATCTGAGGACCGCGGCCATTAAGACCCATGCGTTAATCAGGCCTATATCGATTTTTCAAAATTTTTCTTATACAACTTGAAAAGAAAAAGCTACTAAACATTGATTTGGGTATAAGAAAGTCGAGTTGAGCCCCACTACAATCATTTTTCTTCCCATAATGGACTGCCATTTGGCATTTCATTTACATTCTTGACAAAATTCTAAAGCAATCGTTAGTTTGATATTGAAACTGACCTTGAGTCTCGCTCTCACGGTATCATGTCAATAACCAATACCAGGTTACCAGGACACCTTTTCACATACCCAAAGCATTATCTGAGCACGTACCATCGGTCATCGTACGTGCTCAGATAATGCTTTGGGTATGTGAAAAGATTAGAAAGTCGCTGTCCTGAGATGTTTGTGATCCCTCCACGGGATAAAGCATTTTGTCGTTGACTATGTAATTGTAGGGAAGATTAGTATAGGTCCAAGCTGCAGGCACATGCCAAAGAATCTGTATAACTCATGTACTGCTTGTATTCTTTTTCCAGCAATGTATGCTCTGTGACAAATTTTTATCGAGGCGATCTACACTAATTTTTTTTATTTATCTTCTTGGATACGGATATATTTCTTCAACTATTTCTTAGGTAAGTTGCTTTTTAAAGAGATCCGAATTTGTTATGGATGTGTTGTCATTTTCTATATAAAAAATCCGGGCTATCCCAAGCAATCACGAAGTCTAGAGCATGTCGTATATGAAGGGTTTGTTATTAATTGTGTATTTCAGATATTTGGGATTCTCTAATCATGGTGAACGAGCTGATTTTTGGATGTGCCTGTGTGCATAGTTAATTAGTCATAGCAGCGTTCATAGACACACACAAAGATTATAATATTAATTTACTTTTATAATTTGCTTTTTTAACACTTTCCAACATAGTTGCAAAGTGACTTTGTTCATTCTGTCTGACCGTTCGTACGACATCTGTCGTTAAAATAATTTTATCAAAATTAATTTTTAGCATGTTGTTGAGACGGTCTGTAGGACATATGTGAATGAAAATTAATAATATTACCCAATTAATTTCGGACTGAAACTGGATTGAAAAAATAAATACATTTATTTAAATGTATTTATATGGGGCATAATTTTTCGAACAATTTTTAAGAGAAATTAAAATCCACAAATTTCTTCGAAAATTTAAAAAATATTCAAATTACCACGTAAATGTGTAAAAAATTTTCTGAAAAATATGTTAAGTAGCTTTTTTAATAAAAAGTGAAATTATAATTACACCTATATTATATGAAGTTCAAAATTAAATATGGCATCCATTTTTTCTCCCGTTTAAAAATCGTGATGCTTGAAGATCTTTTAAATTTATATTTAGTGTTGCAACCGTCATATAACCGTTTTATTTTTGGATATTATCTGTGCATCTAAAAACTGTGCCAAAGCAATTACCATATATTTTATTTTAAATGATCACTAAACTTTGAGTATTCCTACAACGAAACCTAATTTCTATTGCATGCAGGATGTGACTAATCAAACAATTATAAGATTCGTTGTATAAGAATTGTTGAGCTTTGTTCATGCAAAATTATTTAGCTCTGGAGAGCAAGTGTTGTGAATGAAATATTCATCAGTTTTACACATAGAAGTAGATCTTTCCCGGCCGTCCAAATAGTTGCTAAAGTCCCCAGGATGAGTCGGACGGTCTGGGTCTTCAACATAGAAGTAGACGATTTATAGCATTCCCTTTTTTGGTTAAGTTTTAAGTTTCCAAGTTTAATAAATTATTTTAGTATTGTGATAATTTAAAAAATTTCAGTGATAAATGTATCGCATTTTAGAGCTGTTTCAATGAAATTGCATTTCAGTTAGAAACTGTTTCATAATCAATGCTTTATTCGCAATTGATCTTTCTTGTTTCTACAGTTTTACTTTCCCTGCAATACATGGCAAAGTATAGGGATAATTTTGGAATCATGTCGAAAATCCCAACTCCAGATTTCGACGGATCTACACATTTTAACACCTCTGGAATATGAAAACAATATATTTAGTGCGACGTCTGTGTGTGTGTCTGTACAATGTATGCATCTAATCTAACTCGAAAACTAATGGTCCAGTTTTCATAAAATTTGGTAGATAAGTCACTTACAGTTAGCGACCCTGGTGCTGAATAGTTTTGGTGCAATTCGAAATAAAAGAACCCGCCTTTTTCGTGAAATGGCGAGCAAAATTTGCTGGAATTCACTCTAGCTGAAAAACTAAGAGACCAAATTTTACAAAATTTGGTAGATAACTAGTGGGTTACTCTGGTGCTGATTAGATTTTGGAACAATTCAGAAGAAAAGAACCTGCCTTTTTTGCTTATAAGATTTTGGTGCAATTCAGAAAAAAGAAACCTGCCTTTTTTTACGAAATGACCTGCAAAAATCGTCAAAATGTAAAATAAAAGATTTCGTATGTTCAAATATATCAATTGAATGCTTGTTTTATACGTAATTTTTGTCGATAATAGAATAAGACATAAGACCAACCCCATTACTCTAGGACTGGAGAAAAAGACTCTTGAGAAATTTTATTTTTTTCGCATGTTCGCCAGTCACTTTTGAAAATCATTTCAGTTACCCAATAACAACGAAAATGGTAGTTAAAGTACAAATTCAGTGTAATATAAAAAAATCTGAAATGCACATGACATTCTGGCAGCACATGACTTTCCTTATATAACACAATTGATGCACTAACGCTTCCAGTAAAAATAAAAATAGGTTTTTTTTTAATAGATACATACATATTCTTTCCTAGATATTGAATTTTCGTCAATTAGTCGTCATTTTTATCCATTTGGCGAGATTTTCATTAATTTGGTAGCATTTAAATAAAATCGCCAAGTTGGTGACATTCCGCCAACTTCGTCGCCAAAATCTCGCCAAGCGTTATGGACGAAGAAATAAGTTATTCTTACAGCAGATAAATGACAATTCGCGTTCAAATACAAAAGTATTACCTAAATTATCTTTTCTCATGAATAGAACGAGCTAAATAGATCCACGAGAATGATGTCATCAAATTTATCCATTATTACAAATAAAACCATATTACAAATTTATCCATGTTATTACAAATAAAAATTAAATATATTTCACAAAAGTTGATATTTTTTTTATTTATGTAATTTTTTGATAAATTTATTTGAAAAATGTGCAATATCTCGAGAGCGTTTCATGCTAGAGTTCTAGCGTTTATGTCAATCGTTTTCTAAGGACAAATTATATAAGAAATGTGTATTTGCGTAACTTTTCAATGTTTTGATTTATTGATGATTTTTTCAAAATTTCACTAGAAAATGGGGGTTAGTACTGTGATGATGGAAAAGTACTGTGACGGGGTCGAAAATTCGAATTTGAGTTTTCGACGGGAAAGCACGTTTCAAGCTTCCCTGAACACGAATTAGACGTTTTTGAGATGATGTCTATATGTCTGTGGGTGTGTGTGTGTGAGTGTGAAAATAGGTGTGTGTGTTAGTGAGTTTGTAGAGACGATCGATAACTGACGAACGAATGGACTAATTCGAAAGAAATTTGGTACAAAAATTACAATCCATGAGTACTGAAAGACTGTTGTTTTTATATGCAATCGAATGTTCAGAATTCCCCTAAATTTTCGAGTTAAATTCTGGAAAAATCATCAAAAAATTAAAACCTTTAATAAAGTTACGCAAATAGTTATTTCTTATGTAATTTTTCATTAGAAAACGATTGACATAAATTTTAGAACGCTAGCATGAACCGTTCTCGAGATGATGCACATTCTTCAAAAAAATTATCAAAAATTATAAAAAACATTACTTACTGTGAAATATGTTCTCTTTTCATACGTAATAATATCATGCTATAAATTTGGTGACATCATTCTCGTGGATCTAGCTAGTTCCAATCATGAGAAAAAATACTTTGAGTAATACTTTTGTATTTAAACACAAATAGTAATTTTTTGCTATAAGAATAAATTATTTCTACGTCCATAACATAAATTATTTCTACGTCCATTGGCGAAATTTAGCGACGAATTTGTCGCAATGCCGCCAACTTAGCGATTTTTTTAAATGTTGCCAAATTAATTAAAATCTCGCCAAATGATTAAAAATGACTTTAAATCAATGAAAATGACGACTCATTGGCGAAAATTTAATTTCTTGGAAAAAATGTAATTATCTACTATAAGAATAACCTATTTTTTTGCTGTAAATGTGGAAAATTCATTGCATTATATCAGGAAATTCATGTGCTGCCCACATCAGATTTTTTTTTAGTCAGATGGTCCTTGCAAGAGAATTATCCATCATATACTTAAAAACACCGCTTAAAAATATCATGTATTCACAGATGTTATAAGACCTTCTTCAATTAAAACAAATCTGATATGGACAGCACGTGACTTTCCTTGCTGACTCATTCACATTCTACCTATTTCACCAATAATTCATTAAATTGAGCTTAATTGTAACTAAAAAAGAAACTATAATAATTTTAAATTACACAAAATTTACACTTTTAATTCTATTTCCGTTCTCATTTGGTAACTGGACGTATTTTCAAAAGTAGTGCAGCAAAAATGCTCAGAAATATAATATCTGAAGAACGACTGGCCCTACAGCAGTAGGGTTGGTCTTATTCTTTTCATCGTTGAAATTTATGTATAAAGCAACCATTTAATTAACGCATTTGAGCATACGTAGTCATTTATTTTAGATTTTGATAATTTTAGTTGGTCATTCCGTGAAAAAGGCAGCTGCTTCTTTTCTGGATCGTACCGAAATATATTCAGCAACAAAGTAACCTACAACTGACTTATCTATTAAATTTTGCGAAATTTGATCAATTAATTTTACAGCTAGAGTGGATAAAATCAATTTTGGCATTCCATTTTGCATAAAATATAGGGTCTGATGGGGTAAAATGGGTATAAAATTCATTGTTTTTTAATGTTCAGTTAAAATTTTTTAGTAAATGTTTAACAATTCAAACTTTTTTTTGGTTTTTCTTTACATTGCATTTTATGGAAATGAAAATGCACAATTTTCAATTTTCAGGCTATAAAACTTTGTCTGCAAGGAAAGGTTTCACAACTGTATGTTTGCTATACCCATTTTACCCCATGCAGGTGAAAATGGGTATAGTGTGGGGTAAAATGGGTATACAATAATTTAACAATGAAAACTGCAAAATAAATACACTTACCAAAGATTACATAATGATATATGAAAAAACAAAGTAGTAAGCCATTAAAAATTTTTAAACTTTTTTTTTTAATATGAAATTGAAGTTAATACATGTGAAATTTAATAATGAATCTCACTTCATTGCAAATGTTTATTAGCAACGTTTTTTCCGTGACAAAATCCTATCATCTCACACTTGAGTGAAAAAATACTAGTTATAAATGTTAAAGTTTACCAAAAACATAATGTCCCTGATTATTAAATGTTGGTTCATTTAAGGTGTCGAAAGCCCAGACCATCCGACTCATCCAAAGACATAGAGCAATTTAGTGGATGGCCGGTAGATAATCGCCCGATATATATCTCATTTAAGGTGTGTATTATTTGTTTCTTTTCAACAAAGTCTGTATCTTCAACCTCGGGAAAAACATAAAACTCACCGATCTTAGATTTTTTCAAGAATTTTACCTCATACATATGTCCTTCAATGGCCATAACTTTGCTAATGAATTCTTGTTCTCGCTTTTTCCCAAAATACGCTACTTTTACCCATGCACCCACAGATATATCTACCGTGGAAATTTCTTCTATGCATTCCGATCTAATTTCAACTTCGTTTGAACCTTTCTTGTTGGTTTTTCCTTTTTTAGCATTTCGGTTATCAGATTCATTTTTCAATCTTGTCATGCCTTCCTCAGATGTCAAAACTTCATCCGCTTTTGATTGAACACGCTTTCGTTTCAATTTTGAATTTGCAATGCACTTCGTTGTGAGACTGGAAGTCTTTGGTGATATGGCTTATAAAATAGCAGTTTTCAAATCCTTATAAGGAGAGACAATCATTGAACTTGAACATACGCCTTCTTCTATAGGCATAGGTGATATGGGAACATCGTGTTGAGAGGTTAATGGCATTGATTCATTTGAGGCAGCAATGGGAACATGAGGCATTACACTAGAGGTAGATGAAGAACCTTCAATAACATCATCTTTTGATGGTGTAATTCTGTGTACTACCGCTTCACAATTAGGAGGATAAATTCCACTGCCTTTGAAGTTTACCTAAAAGGTAAGGAAAAACAGCTTTGGTCACACTCTGAAGGCTACTTTCTTGAAACCATAGCTTCAGAACGTCTTTCCATTTTCTTTTCAACAGTGAAAATACACCAACATCTAAATACACCAACATGTTGAAGGGCATGGCTGGTGTTTGGGGGTAAACACAAGATGATTATTTGTTTTTCCATGGCATGTCTAATGGTCTCGTACGTCATAGTCATATGACTTCCATGGCCATCATAGATGAGTAGCACTGGTTTTTGTAATGACTCAACATACTTTGAAAAGTTTTTCATCCATTGTTCAAAAACTGTATCGTGCATCCAGCCTGAATCTGTGCAGCCATATATAGCTCCAGGAGGTCCACCACCAGTCCATATGTCATACAAATGAAGGCTTTTGTAAACTGTAAATGGTGACATGTATTTCCCATCTGCAGAAACACAAAAAAGCACTGTGTATATGGTTTTGCCACATGTTGCAGATTTTAAATATGCTATACGAGAATTTTTAGCAACAAAAACTCCACAGTTCCGAGACTCAGTGCCAAGGTCTGCTTCGTCCAAATTGAAAATTCTTTCGGGGCTATTTATTAGATTGTTTTCCTTCAATAAAGCTTCATAGGTATTAAAAAAGCTATTCACACAAGAATGTGTTAAAGCCAATGCTCTTGCTTTCGTCAGCAATTCCGGCTTCGTATTTCCTAACTCCTTCGACCACCTCTTCTCAAAATTTCGAATCCAATCAGCACCTGGTATAACATTTGAAAAAGGAATTGCTTTAGAAATGGACAATAATTTAACAAAATTCTGTACAATGAATTTCAGATCTTTCCGGTCTTGGGGATAACCGCACCTTGCCATAAATTTTAATGACTGCACGATAATATTTTCTTCCTCCAATGAGAAGACTGTTGATCTTCCAGATCCCTTACGTGAAGGATTTTTTACCACCTATCTTCTCAAAATTTCATAAGGAATTTTGTATTCTTTAGCAGCATTGTTTATCGATTTACCATTGTCAACATCTCTAACAGCCAGCTCAACTTGCATCTGAATAACTGCACTGCATATTAAGCCTAACACTATACCCATTTTACCCCATTTATGAAATCTGAAAAAACAAAGCAAAAACAAAAAGTAATTTCTTACCTGTAATTTAGAAAAGTAATAGAAGTGTTCAATAAATGCAATGAGGTCAGTAGAATATAATTTTATCAAAGATTCTGAGCTGCAAGATGAAGTTTAATCAGTTAACATGTGGCATGAAACTGTGCAGAAGGGTTTCTACTGTTGCCACTCACATAAAACAAACTATAGAGACAAAAATATAGTGTGGGGAAAATATTTAGACATCAAACAATCATCTGTAGTTTTGAAAACTGTAAATATGTTTGAAAATTTAAAAATGTGAAACAATATATTTTGACTACCCATTTTACCCCACTACCCATTTTACCCCATCAGACCCTAGGTTTTTTTCTCTGGAAGCGAACCAAAATCTAATCAGCACGAGGACAACCCAAAAGTGACATATCTATGAAATTTTATGAAATTTGTTTAATTGGAAATTTAGCTAAAGTGGATACAAACTCTGCACAAATACACACACAAATTCAGACGTCACGCTAAAAATAGTTTTTCGTGTTCTAGAGGTCTTTCTAGAGGATTCTAAAGGTGTTCTAGAGGATTCGTCGAAAATTGGAGCTGCGATTTTCGATATGATTCCAATACTTTCCCCATACATTACCATGTATTTCAGAGTATATTTAGTATTGAATTTAATAACAGAGATACTATATGTTCTGTGAATGTTTTTCTTTGTTAATCATTTCTCTCAAACTTAGATTTATTTCATCAAGATATTGTTTCCCTATTTATCATTTTAGTTTCGAATAATTTTTCGAAAATTTGAGTATGCTTGCTGATTTAAATAATGAATTTTAAAAATGTCCAATGAAAGGTTAGAATAACGAAACTATTTTCAATATATTTGAAAACTTAAAAGTTTGATTTGCTAATTAATTTTATAAACCTAGGTTCATTTCTTCTGAAAAGTAAATTTCGGAGCTTTGATTTTCTTTAATACTTGAGTGCAAAGTACTGTTATCCGATAGTGTTAGTATATTAGTGTATGAAACTGTATATTATTTCAGAAAAACAAACATTGAATTCTGACAAATAAACACTGAAAAATAATTATTGAATTGCTGACAATTTTCTGCTGCTTTGTTTTTATGTTCTGAATTTTGAGTGCAACTGAAAGCGATAAAAGCTTTTACTTCTTTGTATGCACGATTTTTAAATGCGTTTAACATAAATCACTACTGGTCGTTAGCCGGGGAGTAAGCTAATCTATGGTTAAAGAACTCTATATATTTTGTGGGAGAATTTAAATATGCCCTTTAAATGAATGTTTAAATTAAATGGAATTGGCAGGCCCAATCTCCCCCCCCCCCTCAATATTTTCTAAAACTCTACGCCTATGCATTGACATTATTGATTAAGTGGTGGTTTTATTTAGCTGTCTCGATATTGCAATCTGCAACTCATTATTACTACACGTATATTTTCATTTTAAATTTGAAAGCGGTAAGATATCTGCAAAAGCACAGAGATGGTTGAAATTTTCCTCTATTAATTTAATGATATGCTAAATATATAACCCCTACTCATTGATTATATATGCAAGACACATACTATTGATATAACCAAAAATTATTAATTATATATATTACAAAGTAATTGATATTTTCAATTAAAATTATCTATGTAAATGGTGATGTAATGATGACAATCCTCGAAATACAACGCGAGTTCTGCTAGACTACATACTAAGATGTATGACAATATATATCATAGACTATTATATAGAATTATGTGATACTAATATATAGTATATATGGTATTCTGTGCGCTGCTAGACCATCATAGCAGAGATGCAATGAAATTCCCGCTCTCGAATGTCTGCACACCCCACCTTCCTCTATTACCTCCTCTGAAAAGTGAACTCGCCCTCATAATTTGTTCCCCCGTGTGGGCATAGACTAATATAGTATTCTGAGGTCAGAAGTATTCTGTGGGCACATTGTGCATTACTGCAATTGACGGTTTAGTGTCAGTTACAAAAGTTTGTTGCCCGTTTACTTAAACGAAGGGTTTCTTTCTGTAAACACAATTTTGTCAGATATCAGAGTCCTATTACTACATACCTGTATATTTCTACAACTACTCTTAGGTAAGCCATTTTTATGTTTTTTGAAAATGTAGGTGATATGTTGGCATTTTATTTAACATAAAATAGGGGTGATATCACCAAATATCTCAGTCGTTCCAAGCAAGCAATTGGACCAGAATAAATCCTATATTTACTGAGGTCATTTATCAATTATGTAATTCCGGTAGTAGTAATCCATCAGCAATTATACGCACAGTTGATGGGAATTACGACTTTGTTTATAGAAATTAACTGGAGTGTGGTTCCACTCGACTTTCTCATATCAGAATTCATTTTTTTTTCTTTCATATTTTACATGGGGGAAAAATTGAAATATCCGTTTAGTGGGTCCAAAACAAGGTACTTTAAACATAAGGTAGGTCAGAGAAAGGGGGTTGCTTTTCGACCGGAAGAGCAACTTGAAGCGGGACGTCACTGACTTACAAGTCAATAATAGGGGACATAGAGATACGTCTATAAAGTTTAGAAAGTTGACGTTTATAATTCCAAAAGGATATAAGATCATTCGTAATAAAATTTTAGAAGAATGAAAATAAATGATTCTACTCATACATGCATAGGGCTATCATTAAAATATAATAATACATATATTATTTATAATAAAAGCTGAAATATATCGTGAAAAGTGCAATAAATATAAAAATTACATTTCAAGTGTTTTAATACAGATATGAATAAATATCTAGTCATCGGATTTTTAAAAATATAGTATCCATTATCTTAAACATTGATAATACTTTCTACTTTTAATATAAACATGTATTTCAAAAATATCTAATTGAGTAAAAAATACCACATACATATAACATATATTGATGACTATGAGATATCATCAATCTAGTAGTTACATAACTATATATTTCATTAAAAAGAGTAGATCGGATCTTGGGAAAAGGGGGGAGTTGACGGTCGAATGGATGATCAATAGCAGTAGATTTATTTTATTTACCCAACAAAAAGACGATGCATTTTGTGAGCTAGTAGAATATTATGACTCTTGGATAAGCCACTGGATATGTCAGTTTTTCTAAAGATATTTTAAGCATGCAAAATTGATGTTATTAAACTTTATAGAGTGTTAAATATATAAACTATATACAGTTTTAAAATTTTAAAGCAATGTTCACATGGATCATAAATAATAAATCAATGCATACTATTTTTATGCCATGATACTGCTTTTACACCATTTAGAGGCTTTTCTTTGCTTTTTTCTCACTACTAATTGTTGCGTGAAAGTCTTATTTAAAAGTTTAATGCGAATGAATGTTCTGGTTCGTGAAAACAAAGTTATGGCTTTTAGTGATATAGAAAGTGAAATGTTTGCTAACTTTGACTGCAAGTTCTTAATGACGCATATCTCTTTTGATATATATGCGTCCTGCATTTCTAAGAAAGCATTCTCCCACTTTTTTATTTCTTCTGGAAAATGTGCCGTTGGCTTTTAGTTTTATTGTAAATAAAATTTTTATGCATTATATTTCAACTTTGATGATTTTAGTTCTGTATTCCAAGCTTTTTACATATCAAAATGAAATGCCCCATAACTTGAGATGATGTAAATATAATGCCAATATTATGATTAGTAAAGAATTGCGTTTTATGATTATGTATATTAATAACAAAGTAAAATGTGCTTAAGGCATTTAAAATTAACTTTACATACATTTTGCAATAAACTAAACTGTGGAAATTAGCTTACAAAATGCTAATATCTCCCCCCCCCCCTCCTCCAAAAAAAGAAAGAAAACTCCATAATTGCTAGTATCAGAAATATAAATTACTTTTATATATTTTAGATACTGCATATGAAGTCAGTTTTTTTTTTATTAATTTTGTTTTTTTGGATTACTTAAGAGGACCACCTATTTTACATATCAAAGAAAAATGTTAATCATAAGTATTTTTTATACTGCTATATTAAAAATATTATTTTTAGCTGCGGTATTAATGGTATGTGAAACTTTTGTGCCATTGGCTCCTTGTTCTAATCGTTTAACCGACTTCAAATTTAAACATTCAGCCCGAAAATCTTCATCAGAAAAGTGACTCGAACAGACAGTTGCGTTAGCAATGGTAATTTTATCCCCTCTTTTGCACTTCATGATCCATAATTTTTAGAGTGTAGGATCTTTTGGAAATCTATGAAAACTGATAGATCCCATTGACTTCTTATAATAATTTGAACACAAAGCAACCGCGCAGCAACCAGGCATTTTTGCGCTCACAAAACACAATTTATGTACAACAATTAATCAAAATTATACTTTATATACGTGAAAATACTAATATATATAACACACAGATTTACACTTAAACTTCACATTTACGATAGAATTACAAATTATATTAAAACAACGACTGACACAGTCTATGTTTTCCCATAGATTTGAATAGTACTCGGCTAATCTGTCAGTTCTCCTACTAAACCTAGAGCTCCTCTACTACAGGCTGACTTATCAAGCATATTGAAGCCCACCATAGCTGGAAGAGCCATCCATTAGCATTAGCTCTATTCGCATTTTCACTTTATTAAGTATTATTGAAATAATTATGGGTGGTTGTTCTGTACCGAACTGCTCTAGTCATTCTAGAAAGGGTTTTGAGCTATTTCGCTTTCATAGAAACGAAAAAAGAAGAAAACAATGGCTAATAAATAGTCGGCGCGGTAATTGGATACCCGGTACTGGAGCATACTTGTGCGAGGTAAGTTCTACAATATTCTAATTGAAACTTCTTTTTTTATATAAAGTATTTATTTTAAACACTTATTTTATAATTTCTGTAACTGTAATATGGATTATTAATGATTTTTAGTTGTTATAGTCTTATCTAAGGACACTTGGTTTGTAATGTAAGCATCACCTTGAATGCATTATACTATCTTCAAAACCTAGAAGTAAATAGCTTCAAATTTTACATATATATATTAAAAATTTATTCCTGTTACACCAATATCTTTCAAGTTTTATACACTTTGTTGTATTTTTAGATCATAATGAATCACAAAATTGGTGAATTCTACTATCAACAAACTGTTCCCAAGTGGAAAACTTGCCATGTTATAGTAATTATGCAAACATAAGCTAAAATGGTAAATAAATCGAAATACGTTTATCATAAAAGGTTTTTTTAATAGCATGTATGAATGATTGTCTCACATATTTGAAAGTTTAAATAGGAAACTTTGTATTTAAATAGGAAAATACTAATAATAACCCTACTGAGCTCGGCTTTTTTTCATCAAAGATTTTCAAACAATAGTTGTTCATTAAGTAGCTATTATGATAAACGTATTTCGATTTATTTACCATTTTAGCTTATGTTTGCATAATTACTATAACATGGCAAGTTTCCCACTTGGCGACAGTTTGTTGATAGTAGGATTCATCAATTCTGTGATTCATTATGATTAAAAGTACAACAAAGTGTATAAAACTTGAAAGATATTGGTGTAACAGCAATAAATCTTTAATATATATATATAGCTTCAAATTATATATATATATAATTTGAAGCTATTTTCTTCTAGGTTTGGAAGACAGTATAATGCATTCAAGGTGATGTTTACATTACAAACCAAGTGTCCTAAGATAAGACTATAACAACTAAAAATTATTAATAACTCATATTACAGTTACAGAAATTATAAAATAAGTGTTTAAAATAAATAGTTTATATAAAAAAGAAGTTTCAATTAGAATATTGTAGAACTTACCTCGCATAAGTATGCTCCAGTATCGGGTATCCAATTATCGCGCCGATTATTTATTAGCCATTGTTTTCTTCTTTCTTCGTTTCTAGAAAAACGAAATAGCCTAAAATCATTTCCAGAATGATTAGAGCAGTTCGGTGCAAAATAACCATCCATAATTATTTCAATAATACTTCCTAAAGTGGAAATACGAATAGAGCTAATGCTAATGGATTGCGTTTCCAGCTACGGTGGGCTTCAATATGCTTGATGAGTCAGCTCGTATATAGAGGAGCCTTAACTAAACCAGTGACGTCACGAACGGCGATAACGTCCACCCCCTGGAATACTGTCAACAGCAGCATTCTGGTCTTTTGATCTCTGACCCTCCCCTTTTGGACCCTCCTGGGTCCAAAAGAATACAATTATAGCGTGTTACCCTTCACTTCAGAAGGGTTCACCCTGGAAGGGGGATGAGTTTAACTTGCCCTCAAGGTCACAACAAACGTCAAGGTCACGAACAAAAACAATTGTATGGCTGCTATTTTCCACAACATTGATTTGAGCCATAAATAACCACTTTTATTTATAGCTAGCGGCATACCCGTTCTTCGTACGAAGAATATAATATAATAAACTTTACTTATTTAATATAATATAATTTGTGTTTAATAAAGAAACTTAAAATTCACAATCATGTGCAAATTCCAATAGTATTCAAAATGACACTTTTCATCAAAATATTCTGTTGAAATATTCAATTTAATGCTCCTAAAAAAGTTTAAGAATCTCTGTCCCCGCTATACAAAATTATCTTCACTGGCAGATCTGAAGAATAAAACAACCTTTCTCCTTTTATTATAACCTGTATTAGTAGATTACATGCATAAATTGAAAATATCAATAAATCCGTCATCTTTAAACCTGAAGGCAGTAACTGATTCCAATATATGCCAAAATGAAAGTGTTAAAATTATATGGGAAGATATATATACCCGTACTACTTATAATATCGAAGATCAGAATACATGTTCGAGTGTTAAAAGAAGATTACCCGTATTACTATATGTCTCTCAATCTTTGCTAAAATAAAACAGATGACGTAATAAATTGAAAATATCAATAATCCCTGTCATCTTCATACCAGACAGCCGTACTTGATTCCAATATATGTTAAAGTAAATGACAATATACCTGTACTACTTATATTCTCGTAGATTAGCAGATATACTCGTGTATTTGCAGTAGATTACTCGTACAACGTACAATATATGAGTTTCATCAATTTCTGCTGCAATGAAACAATGGCATAATAACTTGAAAATATCAATAGTCTCTGAATCAATATTTCCCAAAAATGTCAATAATATTAATATTAAAAGACCGTAATTGATATTATCCAGTCAAAAATGTATTGGCAATGAAATTTATTTTATATACATAACGTTATTATTCAAATCGGAAAAGATTTAATAAAAATCGACTGTCACATAAACACATTGAATTTAAATCTTTTGTTGCTAAGCGACATAATATCACTTGCTTCATATAATTTGGTGGAAAAAATATATTCTGAATAATTCTATCTCTATGGAAGGTTTCATTAATTCCATTTTCATCAATTTAGAGACATTCTAAAAAATCGCCAAACTTATCGCCAAGTGCGACTGTAAAACTGGAAGTCCCACTTGGCGACAAATTGATGAAACGTCACCACAATACAATTTCCCAGCAAAACATAATTAATTTCATTTATTTAGCTCAATTTTATAAATTTTAAGATATTATGGATTTATAAATTTTTTTATCAATTTGGTGATATTTCAAAAATATCTGATGTGGACAACACATGAATTTCCTTATATTTATAATAAAAATAACAAGAAAGATCAATCATGCATATAGCCTTGATTATGAAACACTTTCCAACTTTAATTCAAAAGCATCACTAAATTGCACTACATTCCTCAAGAATATATTTAAAATTATCACAATACTATATTAATTGATTATACTTGAAAACTTAAAACTTCATCGAAAAAAATGAACTTGATTCAAATGACGGCATTGAAATATATATTGCCTGGTTTAAACATTTCTAAAATGCGATACATTCCTCGGTAATATTTTAAAATTATCATAATACTACAATAATTTGTTATATTTTAAAACTTCCTCAAAAACAAATGAACTTTATTCAAATGACGCCATCGAAATATAAATCGCCTCTATATAAAAGCAGCATTTCATTCAAACATTTTTCCAATCCTTTCATTCATCATAATACTATGATAATTTATTTTATTTAAAAACTTAAAACCATGAAGGTACTTGTAATTTAACTCTAGGTTTCAAACTTCATCGTGGGACGTCTTTTCTCTGTAAAATCAGTGAATTCATTCATATCAGCAATGTTGCAGACTCCATGAGCTAAAAAATTTTGAGTTAAAGAAATGTAGCAATTCTTATACAACTCATTCTACATCTTTTGGTGTTTATACTTTCCATAAGTGAAAATTTTGCTTCGTTGTAGAAATAATCAAATTTGGATGATGATTTAAACTCAAATATATTGTAATTACGTTGTTTCAGTATGTAGATGCACATAATTTAAGCAAAAATAAAGCGTTTTTAGGACGGATTGAACACTAAATATGAATTAAGAAGGACTTTAAAAATCACGATTTTGAGACAAGATAGATGCCATATTTTATTTTGAAGTGGGTCACGTGATCTCTTCATATAAAGGGTGTAATTATTATTTTTATTTAAAAAACTGCAGAATGAATTTTGCTAAAAAAATGTTTATATATTTTATGGGATAATTTGAATATTTCCAAAAACTTTCGAAGCAATTTGTGAATTTTAGATTTGCTTAAAAAATGTTTGAAAAATTAGGTCAGGGTTGAATGTATTTCGTTTTTTCAACCCGGGTTCAATCCGAAACTGACTGGATGATATTATTCATTTATATTCCCATAGATTCATTTATATTCCCTCGTTTTCTAACGTAAAATTACACAAGAAATGTCTATTTGCGTAACTATATTAAATGTTTTGTTTTGTTTTATGATTTTTTCAAAATTTCACTCGAAAATTTAGGGGGTTCCGAACATTTGATAGTAATTATGAACAATAGGCTTCCAGTATTCAGGGATTGTAATTTTTGCACCAAATTTCATTTGAATCGTTCCATTTCTTCGTAAGAAATGGTCTCTTCAGCCTCATGGTCTCTTCAGCCTCGAACTACGGTCGTAGTTACGTGTGAATCGCTGTCAATCGCGATTTGGGCACACTAAAAGTACTTACGTGTTTGTAATTAGCGAGATATTTTATAGAAAACTATAAGTGTCTCCCCCGCCTGCGCAGGTCGCAAATTCGATCAAATAAAATTTTGCTTTTTTTTATAGGATTCTTTCACGGATTTGAATTATGTTCCTTCCGAGTACTTCCCGCATTTTTCGTGTTTTCCGCGGACGAAAATTCTTTACCCCGTACACAGTATGTCTACTGGTTGCAAAAATCCTGAAAATGTCGTGAAATTATCCATATATGTCCCAAAAATGTCGCAAAATTTGAACAAAGCCACGAATTTTTTATCAGAGACATTCCTTTCTTTCATGATCTGAAAATCTGTTTCCCCCGCGATTGCGAAAACGGCGCTCGCATACAGCGATTCCCACAGTTTCTGAGGAGAGATGACCAATGAATATCTTTTTGCTATTTTTACAATCTATTTGGATCGACTGCATTTTTTTATAATTGTTTCGTTTAATATACAAAGAATAAAAACCAAACCATTTTTCTACCGAATTATTAATAAAATGAAGGGTTGTTTTGCAGCAGAATCACGAAAATCTGCATTGTACACGAGCCTCGGCATACCTCGTTTAATTTGAAAAATATTTCCCACTTTTCCAATCTGTTTGCATCGACTACAGTGTTTGTAATTGTTTCGCGTTTTATACAGAACAATTATTTTACAAGCGTATTATTTATGAAATAAAGGCTATTTTGGAAACAAAATGAAGAAAGTCGACACTTTTCAAACAAAATGGCTAAAATTACATGACTGGCTTCAAATTCAACAAAAGGACGATACAACCCTTACGTTCTGCAAGTTTTGTAAAAAATACAAAAAAAGGAATCCATTCTCAAACGGCAAGTCAAAATTATTACCTAATTCTATTTGCCTAGTGAAATAGTTTTCGTCGATATTCGCCTTCGGCGATCAAAAATCGTTAAAGTTTTAATTGCTATTGCTGCATGAAAACTGATCATAAAAGGATTTCAAAAATCAAAATATAAAGCAAATACAGTCGACCCTCGACTTTTGCAGTTTACAGACAAAAAAATCGTAAATTCGCATGTGAGTCATTTTACTTAAAATAACCCATGTTTTTATATCAGCAAATAAAATCATAACGTAAGCATGTTGGAAGTCAGGAATTTGAGTATTTTTGCTAACAAGTGTGTGTGTGTGGGGGGGGGGGAGGTATAAAATTACCAAAAATGTGCTTACTTAATACTTAAACGACTCCTAATTAATGTTTGAAAAGAATGTTAGTAAAAATGTTAAAAGAATGTTAGTTTTAAGAATTGAAAAATTTAAATGTCGAAGAATATGAGTTATAGTTAATGCTTTCTTTTTTATTGCTTTCTAAATTAGCATGGTAAAAAAAAAGAAAAAAAAATTTTCTCTCCTTATGACAGAAAATCTCTCCCAAAATTTTCTGGAAGGAGAGAAATTCTCCCCCTCTTTTCCTGACTTAGTGGGAACCCTGCTTCAGACTCACTGACACACACGCACATACTTTCACACACACACACACACACTGACAGCACCTCAAAAATGTTCGATTCGTGATCAGGGATGCTTGAAACGTGCTCTCTCGCCGAAAACTCGATTTTTAATTTTCGACCCAGTCACAATACATTCCTTATACATTATACTATGTATATAAGGAAAGCAAAAATCTGATGTGGGCAACACATGACTTTCTCTCCAAACACAAATTCATTTTCTCTTTATTTCATTTGGTAACTGCACGTATTTTAATGGACAGCGTAGTAAAAGTTGGAAAAAACTAAAATACCTCGAAAAGGGTAAGGTCTGGAATAATAGAGTTGATCTTACTCTTTCACCATCAAAAATTACGTATAAACAGGGTTGACCCTACCATTAGGCCAACTAGGCGACCGCTAGGGCGCTACACTAACATATTTGCTGAGGAAATTCTTAGAATTAGCAGAAAAATGTCCTTTTATTAAAAAAAATCTTAATATAAAGAATATAACAGTTCATCATTCATTACAGAGAATAATTGAATCCATTAACAGTTGATTGTTTTAAACACTAACAAGAAAGATCAATCATGCATAAAACATTAATTATGAAACACTTTCCGACTGCAATGTTATTTTATTTAAACATTTCTACAATGCGATACATTCAGAACTGATATATTTTAAATTATCACAGTACTACAATAATTTATTATGTTTGAAAACTTCATAGAAAACAAATGGACTTTATTTAAATGACGTCATTGAAATATAAGTTGTCTGGCTCTCTATGTAAAAGCAGTGAATATTTCATTCATACACTTTTATTCCAAACCCCAGGGTTAAATAATTTTGCATGAAAAAAAATTCAGCAATTCTTATAGAACTCATCTTACAGCTTGATTTGTTTACGTTCTGCATACGTTAAAATTGGACTTCGTTGCTGTAAAAATCAAAGTTTGATGATCATTTAAACTCAAAAATATTGTAATTGCGTATGGACAGGTTATAGATGTATGGAAAATACGAAAAATAAAGCGGTTTTAGGACAAATGCAGCAATTTATATAAATTTAAAGGAACTTTAAAAATCTCGCTATTTAAACTGAGCAAAAAAGATTAATGTTCTACTTCATTTTGAAGTGGGTCGCGTGATCTCTTCATATTATAATGTAAGTGTCATTATTATCTTAATTTGTAGTTAAAAACTACCGAAAATATTTTATTGAAATTTTTCTATATACTTTATGGGATAATTTAAATATTTCATAAATTTTTCGAAGCAAGTTGTGAATTTTAACTTCCCTTAAAAAAATTATTCCACAACGGGGTTCAATGCATTTCATTTTCTCAACTCGGGTTCAATCCAAAACTAATTGAGTGATATTATTCATTGGAATTCCCATAGGTCCCACAGACAGTTTGAACAACATACTAAATTCCATTTTGATAAAGTCATTTTTACAGCAGTTATCGTGAGAACGGACAGACATACAGAATGAACAAAGTTACAAACACATTTCAACTATATTGTAAAGTGGTAAAAATACTGTTGAATTTAATTCAATTTGGATATCATATATATTTTCATATCATTATCAAATGAAGTTATGGCTGATAAGAATCGATCTTATGAAGGAAAATACCACAGATGAAAAGCATAAAAAGACAAGGAGTAAGTTAAGCAAGAGGAATTTCCTTAAAATACCTTCTTAAACAGAAAGCAAATGAGAAACATGAATATGACTGTGTTGAAATTAGCACTAGGGGAAGCAAGGTGTGGTGCTCCTACTATAAATGATATACTCAGAAATTTAACAAATTGGAGAATTATCTTCTAGTAAAACACAGAAGAAAATAGAATGTCAATGTTATATGAGAGCACTTCAAAGTCTGCAAAAGACGATAGAATTGTGACTGAATTGAATAACTTTGGCCCTGTGAAGCGGCACTACTGTTGCAGCGTTAATTTGCGATAGCTTATAGGACAGCATGAAACACAATACGGTTTTTTATCCAATGGCCAGACATTTTTTAAATTGTGACATTCGCCTATAGCGTCCAAGGCGCGAACAATTTTACAGTTATAAACGCTACCCCGGCCCATCACAGGGATCGGATCCCATTGCGCGGTTTATTCACCCAATTTAGACCGGAACACAGAAAGGGTGACAATCACAGGAACGTATCCTGCCCTGAACACATCAGGCGTGATGATATGATTTTCTCAGACACCAGAAACATATTTTCTCCTATACACTGCAGAAAAAGTCTAGCAAATGATGAATAGTCACCACACCATTGAGCCACAAAAAATGTGGTTTTTGTTTTCGTTCTTAAGAAACGTGTGTTGTATATTTTCTTTAGAAAAGAGGTTCAAAAGATTACAAGAAATTTTGAGTAATTATTTCTTCGTGAGTGAAATACTGGCCAATTAGAGAACTATTATACCTGGCCTGAACTAATGCTTATATAAAAGAAAAACAATTTATAAGAAGAACAATATGGGAAACAGATCTTGCAATGTTTGATTACTTAATTACTTTAATGTTCAATCGCTTGTTTACTTCAATGTTTTATGTCCTCGGCATGCAAAGCTCGTCTTTCCGCGGTATACAAATGAAAAATTGTACAAGGCTTAAAATGGATCTTATGCAGCTTCTATAATATTAAGACCCTTTATGATCCTGACATGAGTGAACATTTGCGTAGAGCTAAAGATAAAGAAACAATAGTTTACTCCGTAGAAAAAGATATTCAAAATGAGCTTATACAACTTTTAGCAGCTGCTATAAAGCAGCAAATTTTATACAAACGCTATCAAATATATATATATATATATATATATATATATATATATAAAAAAATATATATATATATATATATTATATATAATTATTAATTATATAAATAAAAATGAAAAATAATAAACTAAGTCAAAAACATTAGAAAAATCAAAAAATCGGAAAATAAGATGCATTAACATTAATATTTTGAATTTTATTTTCGCAAAAAAATGTAACTTTTGTCAGTATTGAAACTACGTTTTGAGCGCCCTTATAATGGTGTATAGTGGCATTCTCGATTATCCATTTTTCATATGAATTACTTGTTTAGTAGGAATTTTCATCTTTGATTCATATTCATATTCATGTTTGCATATTTGGGAAGTTGTATTCTGAATTGCTTGTCCAGTCTCCAGCTTAGACTCACTGGACGGATTTGGGAGTAACTCCGTGAACGTTCGTACTGCCTCCCTGGTAGAATTTCGACTTGTTCATTCCGGTGCTTCTAGATTAAGCTGTTGAGGTTGATCGTGTATACACGTGGTAGAAGAATGGTTCATGCCGCATGGTAATACAATTTTCTTAATGTATCCTTTTTTCATTTTTTGTTGCCTGTAGTCTGAGTTTAAGTATTTATAGTAATGTACTATTGCTTAATCTGAAACAGGCATTTGTTTGGGTTAATTGGAATTAAATACTCAGACCTGACGATGAATTTAATTCTAATTAATCATCGAATTTGGGATGGTGCTGTTCTTTTCTCTTATCGGCATTATGGCCGTGAATTTGCTTCTATGGTGATGTTAATATTACTTGAATTGTATTTTTTTATTTTTACATAATTCTTATTATTACATTTCAAATATATATATATATATATATATATATATATATATATTTAACTTTTGTTTTACTTAACATTTTTTGTTATTCATATTGAACAAATGAAAATGATTGAATATTGGTGTAATCAAACCATCAGATCTTAGTCTTAAGTTATCATGAGAGGACATTTCGTAGGATTAGAATCCCACACGTGCCTTTAATTAAACAATCTTTTTGAATAGCTTAAGAAAATGAGATTATCAATTAAAAATCTATGTGGTCAAGCTTATGATAAAAGAATTGAGGAAGAAAAATTGTGTACAAAAGAATGTTAAACATATGTGCTTTTTTACGCCCTACAATACACACACTTTAAACTTGGTTGTCAATGGTGCTTGGTTGTCATTGGAATAAACTTGGTTGTCAATGGAATTGTCTGGAAACAATTACTTTCTTCAGTTTCGTTCAGCATATTTTTAATTATTTCTTTGCATCGACAAAGTTTTAGCAAATTCTAACTGGTCGTATATTAGATTTAAGCATAATTGTTACTTTGAGTGAAGTAAAGTGGGAGAGTCTGATCGACGTTTTGAAAGCACTGAGATACCTTAATAATATTGTATATGATGCTTTAAAAGAAATATATGATGATAGAAACCTAACCAGTTTGTCTGCAAATATTTCCAGAGTTAAACCTCTTGTTATTGCAATTAGTAAGTTCAAATTTGTGGCATCCTTTGTTATACGAGTGTCACACTGAAATTTTTTAAATACGGTTAAGAGGTACAAATTAAATTTCCCAACCCTTAAGAGTGTTCAAAGTACTCCCGTAAAGCATCAATGTGCTTTTGTAGGCGAATATTCCAAAGATTAAGTGCTTCAAGCCATCCATTTCTTGGAATCGATAAAAAATATGCCTTTATAGTCTCATCAATCTCATCTTCGGAATGCCCAAGTAATTTTTTTTTGGATTAAAAAATAGCCAAAAGTCACACACAAGATCAGGTGAATAGAGTGGATGTTCTATCACTGATGTTTTTTTTGTTCAAGAAATTCGACTGTCATTTTTGCTGAATGAAAAGATGCATTGTCATGGTGAAGCATGAATCCACATATAATCATTTCCTGAAGAAATTCTGAAAGACACTTAGTGGTGCACCAGTTAGACCCAACTGTCTTCTGTCTCTCTAGCTTTTTGGCTTTTAACAGTTCTGTTCTTCTGAAAAACACGGCATATATCACTTTTTTCATTGCTCCTTGTTTTTTCACCATTGTGGATTTGGGGTCATCTTCAAAGACCCAAACTTTACTTTCTTTGGCGTGTTGGAACGTCAAAAAAATTGGTATGTACGTTTTGAATGGATGACACATTTTCTGGGACTAGAGCTGACAAAGGTCTTCCTGTGTGTTTTTCTTCGAGGAGAGTATTCCGACCTTTTTCAAACTCTGTAAATCCTCTGAATACCATGGCACAAGAAGGAGCATCATTTCCATATGTTAATTGTAAACGTTGAAGATATTCTTCTTGATTTAGCCCCACTTTAAAATCATAGAATGAATATCATAGCTCGAGAATACCCACCCGTCAACTCCATTTTCTTTTCTTTCAAAATTTGTTTAACGATAGCTAAATTGTAATTGTTGCCAAAAATTATCTTTTGGGGATATAAAAGGGTTCAAATGTATATATTCGACCAATATTTTATTTTTTACTGCATATTGCCTGCCCCTGTCTCAAAAATTTCAGTTTGACCCTCGTATGTTGAAACATCCATTATAAAGTCAATCTTATAATCAAGCTACTAAAATGTAGTAGAGTAATTAAAAAAGTTTCTATTAGAATGCGAAAATACTACTCCATATATCTGCCGAAAATTGAAATTATATGAATTTTTCATTTTTCAGATGTAACAATATACATATGAAATGTCACAAACTATGAAAATTTCAAGGAATATAATTTTTTTTTTTTATGAACGAAGAAATTTGCTTATGAATTAGTGTTAAAACTCGTTAAACGCAAAGTGAGATTATGATGTGCACGAAATTGAATCATTTATAACACGCCTTTTAAATCTGTGTGTTTCTATGTTTGATTGTAAACAAACTATTGTGATAACATATCGGGCTGGTTATGCCAAATAACCTTTAACTTCAATCATATACTTGAAAGTATGTGAAGTAACCGGTTTTAATGCAGTCTTGCAAATAGTTGGGGCATACATTATTCTGTCTGCGTTTAGTTCAAAATGATTTATGTGCCAAAATATTTTCTTTTGTATTTTCGATAATCAATTGCAAATTCAAATTATACAGTGGCGACTTATTCTTGCAACGCTAAATAAATTAAGGTTTTGTATTTTTATGTTTTTGTATTCAAGTTTTGAGTTTTTTTTAAAAGGCACCAATTTTTAAGATCGAAGTTCGTATTTTTTGGATGGATAAGGGGGTGCAAATAGCTCGTTTTGGCTAGGCCTCACTCAAAATAGTGTGGGAGTATCCCTGCGTATAAATGAAGCATTTCTAAAAAGAAGTCCAAAAATTTAAATCATTAATCATCAAGGCGATATATAAACAGAGTTGCCTAAATAAAACTGTCCCGCAAAAGTTTTTTCGGAATTTCGTGAAAACGTAATCTAAACAGCAAGGACATCGTTAGTAGACTTAGCCGGGCCAGTTTTATTTTGGCAACCCTGTGTGTATATATATATATATATATCATTAGACTTTCAAACTATTATTATTATTATTATATATATAAAAATAAACTACCAAAGAGGACAAGTAATATTTATATATAAAGGACAAGTCTTTTATATATAAATATATATATTTATATATAAAGGACAAGTCTTTTATATATAAATATATATATTTATATATAAAAGATATTAACTCAGACTTTTACACTCAATTATTAATCAGCTGCACAACAACTTTTGGTTTATGCATTTAAAAAGCATCATATGAATAAAGTCATTTTTCATATGTATATGTATCTTCCATATTTATCTTTCTTTTTTAATCTCGCTAAATAACAAAGCGCAAATTGTAGACTTGTTATTTGACCTATTATTAACCAGAACATCTCAAATTGATATTAACATCAAATTTTTGCACTCAAAATAGCGAACAAACCACACTTATTGTATAATCAATTATACAATGTCAATTTTTATTAATATTAACTTTACACAACTTTTTGAAAAATTCATATATTTTTACCAATAAAATGTACATCTACACGCAGCTTTTATGTAACCTGATCTCTTTGATTTAAAAATCTATAACTACAATTTATTGTCAAAACACTTAAACAACTCTGTTACTTGTTCGTGTTTCAAACTTTAATCCAAATTGATAACAGTTTATAGACAATCATCATGGACATGTAATTACAGGAAACTTAAATATCACTAAAAAATACACACACTAAAAAAATACTTAGCTATGAATATAAAGACAAACGTCATGGACATGTACTACTTTCAGGAAACATAAATATCAATAAAAAATATCCACACTAAAAACATACTTAGCTATGGATATAAATTCTGGCTTTTTCTTCTATTAAGCAAAGAGAATATTCTACAAGCAATTGCAATAATTCGTGTCAAATGTATGTATAAATTATCAAATAAATACAACCCCGATAGAAGCCTGTAAATGCTGCCAAGTACAAATCACTTGGTATATAAAGAAATTGCTCAATCATCTAGCTATACCGCCTTCTCTATATAATTATAAAGATATTTTGAAAGAGAAAATTACTGCAAAATAAATTTGCTGTTACATATGTAGAAAATCTGATGTGGGCAACGCATGACTTTCCTCATATAATGTAATGAATGTACTTTTACAGTAAAAAAAAATAGGTTTTTCTTATAGTAGATACTAACATTCTTTTCAAAATATTGAATTTTCGACAATTAGTCGTCATTTTCATTGATTTAGCGTTATCTTTATCCATTTGGCGAGATTTTCGTTAATTTGGCAACATTTCAAAAAGTCGCCAAGTTGGCGACATTCCGCCAATTTCGTCGCCAAAATCTCGCCAAGCGTTATGGACGAAGAAATAAGTTATTCTTACAGCAGATAAATGACTATCGGCGTTCAAATACAAAAGTATTACTCAAAGTACCTTTTTTCATGAATGGAACGAGCTAGATCCGCGAGAATGCTGTCACCCAATTTATCGCATGATATTACATATGAAAAGTGAACATGTTTCTAAGTAGAAAATATTTTTTTTCTATTTTATATGACTTTTTGATATTTTTTTTGAAAAATGTGCAATATCTCGAGAATGGTTCATGGTAGCGTTCTAAAATTTATGTCAATCGTTTTCTAATAAAAAATGACATAAGAAATGTCTATTTGCGTAACTTTATTAGTGGTTTTGATTTTTTGACAATTTTTTCAAAATTTCATTCGAAAATTCAGGGATGTTCTGAACATCCGATTGCGTATAAAAACAATAGACTTCCAGTGTTTACGGATTGTGATTTTTGTACCAAATTTGGTTCGAATCGGTCCATTCGTTCGTCAGTTATCGTCTCCAAAGACCCACTAACACACACACACACTCAGACATCACTTCAAAAATGTTTGATTCGTGATCAGGGATGCTTGAAACGTGCTCTCCCGTCAAAAAGTCGAATTCGAATTTTCGACCCCGTCACAATACTTTCCTTATACATTATGTATATAAGGAAAGTAATGTGAATTTCGATTTAAATCTAACATTCTTATATTTTTTATAAAGTATTTTTAGTTATAAATAATAATAAATTTTAATTCGAGATGTTAGTTCTAATATTTTAATTATTTTCATTTCCTAATCTATACTGAAATTTATGAATTGAATAAAATACATTGAATTTATATATCTAACGCTATTAGGTTTTATAATCTATTAATATTCTTTGATGATTTAAAAACGGTTTCACCGCACTTTTCTTTTTCAAATATTAACATCCATCCTTTTTGATTAGGTTCGTAATTGAATGCACTTTTTGTGTAAATACCGACTGTAAAATTAGTTTCCTTTGCCTGAAGCATAAATTCATTCTTCGCGTCATTTCTTTTCCATTTTAAATTCAATTTTATGAAAATCTGATGTGGGCAATACATGACTTTCCTTATATAATGAAATGAATTTACTACTTTTAGAGTAAAATAAATAGGGTTTTCTTATAGTAGATACTAATATCCTTTCCAAGATATTGAATTTTCGACAATTAGTCGTCATTTTCATTGATTTAGCGTCATTTTTATCCATTTGGCAAGATTTTCGTTAATTTGGCAACATTTCAAAAAGTCGCCAAGTTGGCGACATTCCGCCAATTTCGTCACCAAAATCTCGCCAAGCGTTATGGACGAAGAAATAAGTTATATATATATATATATATATATATATATATATATATATATATATATATATATATATATATATAACTTATTAGATATTGAATTTTCGACATATATTATATAACTATTATGATATATTTATATATTATATAACTTATTAGATATTGAATTTTCCACAATTAGTCGTCATTTTCATTGATTTAGCGTCATTTTTATCTATTTGTCGAGATTTTCGTTAATTTGGCAACATTTCAAAAAGTCGCCAAGTTGGCGACATTCCGCCAATTTTGTAGCCGAAATCTCGCCAAGCGTTATGGACGAAGAAATAAGTTGTTCTTACAGCAGATAAATTGGCGTTTAAATGCAAAAGTATTACTCAAAGTATTTTTTTTTCATGAATGGAACGAGCTAGATCCACGAGAATGATGTCACCCAATTTATCGCATGATATTATATATGAAAAGTGAACATGTTTCTCAATAGGAAAATTTTTTTTTTCTATTTTATATGCCTTTTTCATAATTTTTTTGAAAAATGTGCAATATCTCAAGAACGGTTCATGTTAGCGTTCTAAAATTTATGTCAATCGTTTTCTAATGAAAAATTACATAAGAAATGTCTACTTGCGTAACTTTAATATTCCTTTTGATTTTTTGACGATTTTTTCAAAATTTCATTCGAAAATTTAGGGGGGTTCTAAACATTCGATTGCGTATAAAAACAATAGGCTTCCAGTGTTTGCAGATTGCGATTTTTGTACCAAATTTGGTTCGAATCGGTCCATTCGTTCGTCAGTTATCGTCTCCACAGACCCACTGACACACACACACACACACATACTTTCACACACACACAGACATCGCTTAAAAAATGTTTGATTCGTAATCAGGGATGCTTGAAACGTGCTCTCCCGACGAAAACTCGAATTCGAATTTTCGACCCCGTCACAATACTTTCCTTATACATTATGTATATAAGGAAAGTATTAAAGCAGCCAGGAACTAAGCCTTTATTTGCAAAAATATTTTATTTGGAAGAATTTAATAAAAGGCTCACTACTTCTCTATCACTAATACCCATCCAGCATATTCAATCGATTATCAGTAAACATATTATAGCATACTACAAACTTCTCAGACTGAAACATAATCAAAGTTATCTATACCTATTTCTTAGACCAACATCCATATATCTCGAATTACATATAGAACAGTCACTATTGGATTTAACTCTTATACAAATGCAGCTGATAAGAAACTACTTTTCATTCTAATTCATATGTATGTACTAGGGTTGCACCGAATATTCGGTTGGTATTCGGTATACTGCCTATTCGTCAGTCAAACCGAATATTTGGTTCGGCCGAATACTTTAATATTCGGCCGAACCGAATAGTAAGAAAAATTTTAAATATTCGATAATTGGTAAAGCACATTTTTTATACAATGAATGAAAGTTATAGTATCATAGTGCAAAATTAAATCACATTTTTACTTACCAATATTATCGCATTTAAAATAATTTTAATGTAAAAGTTAACAATCTGATATTAAATTTTGTTGTTTTTTCAATTTTTCTTAAATCTTATCACACCTTAACCTTACTAACTCGTTTAAATATGAAGCAGTAACCAGAAAATAAAACTCATAATATTACGTGTTCAAAAATATAACAGTTATTTTTTTATAAAATATGCAGCTAAAAATAATCAATTATCATTTCACCAATATTAAAAAAAGGTGAAGGTGATTAATATATAAAAAAAAGCACTTTGATGAATATTCAATTTTGCAGTATTTTAATTTCGATAGAGATAGAGAAGATACTGAGGATGCCATAGGTGTTCCTTTGTATCCATTAAAATGTGTCGAGTAGGATAACCAAAGAATTTCTCTCTGTGTGTGTAGTCAACCCTTCTAATTTCTTTCATGATTTCTGAAGAGAAGATTACTTTGTTGAGTCTTTTGTCACAGAGTGTAACTGTTTAGTTATCTATCAGTTTCTACTCTGTTGCAGTTTGTTGTGACAACTTAAAAAGAAATGGCTAGACATTCTGGCAAAGTATCCTTTGCACTTTAAAAAGAAAAATGATTTGACAATGCTTGAATTTGACTGCTCAGTTTCAATTTTGATAAAATTATTTATTAGTTACATTACAAAAAAGACTAAGATAGCAAAAATTCACTTGAATAAATTGTAATTCTAATTTGTAATGATATTTTAAGCAACTTGGGTTTGTATTTGTATGTAAGGTAAATGCAAGATTATCTATAACATAATATGAAGCCATGATTATCACATATCAGAAATTAATTATCAATTATCAATTTATGCAGATAAACATAAAACAAATTAAGTACTATATTAATTTGCTTTTGAAATGATTTATTTCATTTTTTATTTATTTTAAATTAATAATTATACTTAATGTAAATGCATTTAAAAAGGCACAAAATAGAAACATTTTCTATTTTAAATTGGCATAAAATAGAAATATTACCTTTAAAAAAATGTAACCGAATATTCGGTATTCGGCCGAATATTCGGTTTGAATTTCAACCGAATATTCGGTATTCGGCAAAAGATGGTATTCGGTGCAACCCTAGTATGTACCATACAGCAAACTCATATTATAAAAAAATTGCTTAGAGGAAGTACAAAACTTTAAAAAACTTCAAGATATTTATGAAATCAAAACGCTTGAATTTAAAGACCTATTTAATAGCATAGACATACGTGATTGATACAAAGTAATAATAAATTTATATGAAACATATACTAAATACCATACCCTAACAATTCCAAAATATAAAACTTTATTAAAATCTATTTTACACAATCAGTATTTATCTGAATGTACTTGCATTTACTAATTAAAATATAATTTCTTGAAACGTGCTAATTTGTTAAAATATCAAATTAAAAAAATTTGAGTAAACAATACCGAGTAACAATAGCAAGTAAAAGCTCTATATTTGCTTTGATTTTATGCAAATGTCAGGAAGTCTTACTATCAGTATTCTAATATGTTTTATTTCCTTTTCAGGTTTTCGAGGTCTTTGTCCCTGTTAAGAAATATTCTAATATATAATATTTTCCTACCAAGTGCAGGAACTTCTGGGAATGAATGTAAGCAAAATGAATTCTTCTGAGAAATTAATAGAAGGCTGCGTGAAAGCCCCATCCTCACTGGAAAAGCAGGCTTTTTCGAAGATATCTCTTCAGTTGTATCAAAATATGAAAGCAAAGAATGACTTCAGATTTGTATCAGGTATACAGGAACGGGATAAAGAACTATTGTTATCGAAAATTGAATTTCAGTCTGCTGACATGTGCTCGAAACTACCTCTTCCTCGTGCATTCAAGAATCAATTGATTGTTCGCCTTCAGTCATTAGCTCCGGAGGAAATAAAGGTGATAGAGATCCTATCACATGGACTTTCATCAGCTTTCGCAGAAAGTTTTTTGATTCCCTCTGATTGGACAATGGAAGGGAAATTGGACAGAAATAAGATTTTAAATCGATTGATCAATGACAAAAGAATCTCAGATGACATCGTCGGACTTGTCTGTACTACGATATCGTTTGTATTTTCATAATAAGTTCCCTTAACCGTTTGAAGAATATGGAATGTATTTGGAAACTGTAAATATAAGCTTATATTTTATTTGCATTATAAAGCTTTATCCAATTAAACTGTTTGTAGAATTCATTCTCAAAACTCAAAAACAATATATTTTCTCATTTACTTTTTACACCTTTAAGGCAAAATTATGATATAGTTTCAAAAATTATAAAAGTACAGTCCTCAACATTTTGTTCCCCTCCCGTTTTAAAAAAAGATCGCCAAGTGAGCGATAACGCGCCATATCTGGCAGACACATCGAAGTTCAGTTGGTCCAACTCAAGGTCCATTGAAAGGTACTTCCATTACTTGAAAGGTACTTCCATACTCTTACTTCCATTTACCTTGGGTCCAACTCAAGGTAAATGGAAGTAAGAGAGGTAGGCCATTCGTTTCTGGCAACCTACTCCTGTCCAGAGTTCTTAGAATTACTAACGTCACTGGTTCCTAGCAGAAACTTTCCGAAGCGTGAGAAAAAGTTAAACATGGAGCAGTAGCACGGATATCAGTTTGAAAGTTTGACGACAAAGCTGTTTTAGATTTGGTAGTCTTCAAAATGGTTTATTGTGCTGTTGCTCTTTGCAAAAACGGCAATTCAAGCAAAAATGCATCCTTTCACAGATTTCCTCAAAATGAAGAAATGAGAAAAACTTGGATTGTAAAATGTCGTCGACAAGATCAGTTTTGTGCAAGCGCCCCCCACAGTCAATTTTGGGGCCGGGTACTAAGTCGAGCTGCGGGCCCTAGATAAAAATAAGGGGGAGGGGGTACCTTTTTTTTTCTTTTACGTATTATTTAGGGGTAGAGTTGAATTTAATAAAATATATCTAGTACGAGGTTTAGCACAATATGACACAGTTTATACAATCTAATAAAATATATCAAGTTTGAAATATAACACAGTTTATGAAAGATCGTTCATATAATGGCAAGTGGTGTGTACATTTCATTATTAATGAAATATTTTTATACTCAGTTGTACACTTATTTCGCATAGTCAAAGGAATTTTGGGGAAAATCGGAAGTGACATCTCCAGAACCGGAAGACTAAATCATTAGTGATCCCAACTCCCTGCAAAATTCGTTGCTGAATACATATCAGTCATTATCTAAGCTATTCCTACAGCCAATCCTGAGAAATAGGTATTGTAAAGAAAATTATAATTACTTTAATCGGAAGGGACATCTGTTGAACCAGAAGTGGAAATCCTTAATGAATTCTCCAAACCCCTAAGCAATTTTATACTGAATCCATATCAGTCATCATTTAGCTCCATCTATAGCTGATTTTGAGAAATAAATATTTGAAGAAAAATGATTTTTTTTTTATCCAGAATTGGGAAAAGAACTGGAAGTGAAAATGCTTAGTAAATCCACAACCCCTACCCTTACTGAAATTCGATGCTAAATTCCTATCAGTCATCATCTAAGCTCCATAGTCAATCAAAATAATATTCTGAACCGTAAGATGAAAAACTGCAAGGAGAAATCCTTAGAAGAGTAAATTCAAGAGGGGATAGGAGGTTCCCTGCTTCCTCTGGAATATGATGCTGAATCTATATCAGTCATCATTTAAGCTCATCTTTAATAAGAAAGATCAATCATGCATAGAGCATTGATTATGAAACACTTTACAACTGCAATGCAATGCCATTTAAACATCTCTAAATTGCGATACATTCAGCGACGATATTTTTGTGATTATCACAATACTACAATAATTTATTATATTTGAAAACTTCGTCGAAAGAAAATAAACTTTATCAAATGACGTCATTGAAATATAAATCGCCTGGCTCTCTATGAAAAATCAGTAAAAATTTCATTCATAAACTTTTATTCAATTCCTTTCATTCATCACAATACTACAATAATTTTACTTAAAAACTTAAAACCATGGAGGGAAAAGTAATTTAACTCTGTTTAAAACTTCAACGAGAAAATCTGACATGAAATCGTCTGTTCTCTATGTAAAATCATTGACTGTTTCATTCATATCAACCATATTGCAGACTCCAGAGCTAAATAATTTTGCGTTAAAGAAATCCAGCAATTCTTATACAACTCATCTTACAGATATGTTTACAATCTCCATAAGTGAAAATTAGGCTTCGTTGTAGAAATAATCAAAGTTTGATGATCATTTAAACCCAAATATATTGTAATTGCATTGTTTCAGAACATTGATGAACAGAAATTAAGCAAAAATAAAGTGGTTTTAGGACAGACACAACACTAAATTCAAATTAAAAATAACTTTAAAAATCACGATTTTAATACAAGATGGATGCAATATTTTATTTTGAAGTGGGTCACGTAATCTGTATATAATGGGTGTAATTATTATTTTAATTTTTATTTAAAAAACTACGGAATATATTTTTCTGATTTTTTTTTATATATTTTATGGGATAATTTGAATATTTCCTAAAACTTTCGAAACAATTATTTTAAATTTTAAATTTGCTTAAAAAATATTTGAAAAATTAGGTCTTATAGGGTTTAATGTATTTCATTTTTTCAACCCTGTTTCAATCCAAAACTAATTGGGTGATATTAATTATTTATTTATATTCCCATAGGTCCCACAGAACGTCGATCAGCATACTAAAATTTCATTCTGATAAAATCGTTTTTACGGCAGTTATCGTGCTAAAGGGACAGATAGACAGACAGATATAATGAACAAAGTCATAAACATTTTTCAACTATGTTGTAAAGTGTTAAAAAATTGATGTTGCAATGAAAATACAAAATTTTTAAATTGAATTGAGACCTCCCCACAACCAGAAGTTGATATTCTTAGTGAATTCATACTCCTTCGAAATTTGATACTGCATAAATCATCGCCTAAGCTCCATACTTAGCCAATTCCAAAAAATAAATGACGCATGGGAAATTTTTGAATATTTCTAGTAATTACCAAGTTCAACATAAAGTCATACAATATAAAGTGAAAGTTTAAAAAAGCATTATAAACACAAAATAATTCATTTTTCTTTCATCATGCAATATTTTCTCAGAGATTTTTGTACATATTTAATTATAGTTATTTTAGACGATTGAATTTACAAAGCAGCATAGAAATTTGATAAAATAAATTTTAATTAAATCTAAAATTAGCTGTTTAAGATTAATAAATCTAAAAATAATATTTGAAAACTATAAGAAAATGGTTTTGAACATACCTTAAATCTTAGATGGTAGCATTGGGATTTGTTTCAGGGAATCGTTTTTTTTACTTTCCCTGCAATACACGGTAATGTATAGGGAAAGTATTGGAATCATGCCGAAAATCACAACTCGAGTTTTCGACGGATCTACACGTTTCGAGACCTCTAGAAAACGAAAAAACCATTTTTAGCGTGACGTCTGTGTGTGTGTCTGTGCAGATTTTGTATCCACTCTAACTAAAATACTAATAGACCGAATTTCACAAAATTTTGTAGGTAAGTCACTTGTGGGCGGGTCTGGTGCTGATTAATTTTGGGTACGATTCGGAAAAAAAGAACCCGCCTTTTTTTGCGAAATGGCCCGCAAAAGCTTGTATCCACTCTAGCTGAAAAACTAATGGACCAAATTTCACAAAATTCGGTAGATGAGTCACGTATAGGTCACCCTGGTGCTGATTAGATTTTGGTATGATTCAGAAAAAAATAACCTGCCTCTTTTTGTGAAATGGCTCGCAAAAATTGCCAACATCTAAACTAAAAAGCTACGTATGCTCAAATATATCCATTAAATGCTTGTTTAATGCGTAATATTTAACGAAGAAAAGAATAAGACCAACCCCATTACACTAGGACTAGCCGTTCTCGAGATATATTAGTTTTTTTCGTATTTTTCCACCCCACCTTTGAAAATAAGTCCAGTTATCAAATGAGAACGAAAATTGAATTTTAAAAGTGAATTACATTTAATTGAAATAAATAGAACGTGGATATAAGTTTGCAGGGAAAGTCATGTGCTGCCCACATCAGATTTTTATATGTTGTAGTCATGTGTTGAGATTTGCACTCGCAACTATCACTGATAACGCATATGAGATATTACCATATACTTGCATAAGAAATTAAAATGAACTTGCTTTTTATGCTTTCTAATATCGGCTATCTCGGAAATCAACGTGGGAAGCAAGTTCATGCCAGGAGGGAGAAACAAGGTTTTTTTCTTTCTACATCATTCAGTTCGACACCACGTCGCGTTAATTGGTCGCGACACCCCATCGCTTTAATTGGTTTACGACCTCGAAGAGCAGGAAGATCGCCCCTTCGAGGCTAGCTCTTTGGAACGCCCCCTTCCCAAACTGATAATTTCACAAAGGAAACTTCTAAACGGATCGTCTTAGTAGTTAGCTGGACGTGATTGATATAAGCTGTAAACATGAATGAATGAGCAAACTTACCCTCTAGGGTCATAAACGTATCTGTTTTGGTGCAATTCTAGAAAATTTCTCCTTGATCGGTTTTTATTGCCTGAGATTCTGAACACAGTGACGCAAAAGCTATCTGTACCCAGACGGCTTATATCAAAGAGCTAGAATCACTAGAGGTAGCCTTTCCTTTCTTTAAGCATGGCCAGTATGTCCCCCTTCAGTTCTACAAACGATTGATTACTCCTCAAAGGCTTGTATTGAACTAAGGGGCCCTTCTTTCAGACTTTTTTTACTATTTCTAAAATGAGACACAGAATTCAAACAGATGCTTACAAAACGTTTTGTACTTTTCTTTCATTCAAACTTACAGATTGTGTTTAGGCTTTATATATAATTTATATTTGTACTTTTATAATTACACATAATACGTACATTTCAAAACCTTCAATTAATTTAGAAAAAAAATTATATACTCATACACAAATGTATAAAAATTTTATCCTCAGCAATATTCACGGGCCCCTAACAATCGCCGGGCCCCAGTACTGTAGTACCAACTGACCCCCCCCCCCCTTTGTGGGGGCCCTGGTTTTGTGTGGAGAAAGCCAGAATATGTTCTTCGCACTTCAGTGTAGATGCCTATGAACGAGATTTTAGAGGAGAATTATTAGGCAATCAATTAAGGAAAAAGCTTAAAACTGATGCAGTTCCATCTCTATTTTTACTCAACAACAACGAAGAATTTTCGGATCGTAAACTTCGACATGATAAAAGAGATGAGAAGAAGTCAATGAACGATTTGCTAAATGTTGAAGATGCAGAGCAGACTTCAAATATTTTTGAGAATATGTCAGTGGTTATTCAGCCAGGTGATTTAAATGAAATAGAAAGGCAAAATTTATATTTTGAAAATCAGAAATTATTATTTGAAATAAATTATTTAAAAAGAAAATTATTCGATGCTGAATAAAATATCAAGTGCTTAACTGAAAAGTACGAAAAAATGATAGAAGACAATGAGAAAATAAAAGCAAAATTAAATTGTTTTGACGCACACAGTGGCAATATAAAGAAGAAGGATGATGAGAAAATTCAAAGTGAAATTGTAAAAGTCCTTTCAAAATATTTCACATCAGGTCAGATATTACGAATTTTGAATAACGACAAAAGAACACAGTGGAAAATTGAAGATATAGCTAAAGCCTTAGTTCTTAGAAGTATTTCATCAAAAGCATACTGCCATCTTAGAGAACAAATTAAAATCCCTTTGCCAAGCAGTAGCATGTTAAAATTATGGACAAAAAATTTTCAATGTTCTCCAGGAATTTTAACCCAAGTAGTGGAAATGATGAAAGAACAGGGCAAGACAGGAAATATAGGACAGGGCAAGAATAGGAAACAACATATTACATTATCGCCCTCCCCCCCATTTTTTCTGTCAACGCAATTGATTAAAACCTACTGACCGGTTAGACGTGTTATATTTTCATTGATTTTCAAACATATAGCGTAAATAAGGCACGATTTCGGTAGATGTTCCTTTATGAAAGGCATTTTCAAAATCTGGTCACAACTGAACTTACTTAATCAATATCTCGTCCTATCTCTTTACTTTTTTAATTTTTAAATTTTTTTTATCATGAAGTACCCATATTCAAAAATTGCCTATCGTTATATGAAATTCAGTGCTCATTTAATTTCTTGAATAATTCAATTTTTTGACCATCATGAAACAATAATAATACATTATTAAAGAAAGCAATTGTACTGATCTTTTGTATCGTACAAAATATGATTTCTATTTTTGTTCGCATTCGGAGAAGTCTTTAAATAATTGGATTTCGTACACATATCAATTTCATTATGAAAAAAAATAATAATACGAGCATTTTTCTGCCTGAAATCATTAAGGACGTCACATATTTATTTATTTCTATAAGCTATTTTTGAATTACATTCAGCAAGTCATTCACTGTCTTCTAATTTATTTTACCATGTCAAATCTACAAGCATGATATTTTAAAGCAGTTCGATAAAAATAGACAGGTTTTATTGGCTTATTATTCTAGTCTTAGATAGAATAATAGGGCCTTGTATTTTAGCTAAATCCTCAGATATTTTACTATGCACTTATTAGAGGAAAACTAATAACAATTCTAAAATGCAGAAAATATTTTAGCTTAGTTCAAACAGCTCAGTTGCTAATGTCATAGTTAACCCTTTCGCGACGAACGGCACGCATAGGTGCCAGATGCGAACATGCATTCAAGGACGAGCGGCACTCACTCGGGCCAGAGGAAATTTTACCGCAAGCGGAGAGTGGCACGCATAAGTGCCAGTACGCAGAACGTTTTAATTTGTGAACTAGATGGCGTTACTTGTCCATGGAACTAACTTCAATGCATTTTGCAGAGGCATGACCTTGGTAGAAGAGGATCGAATGAATTATTTCTCCATTTGGAGCGGTGAAAATCATTTTGTAACATAAACAAACAGAGCAATTCTCGTAGCATCAGCAATTTTATAATTGAGTTTCGGTTTTTATTTTTTTTTCAGCGTTATGATTTCGTTGGTGAATCATAGGAATATAAGAGAGTAGTTTTTTTGTTTGGGTTTTAGAGGCAGTGAAATTATTCGTTTATTTCGGATAAAAGGATGGGAGCAACTAACGAATATTTTGTATTCAGATTTGTATGAAAATTATACATCAAATAGAACATAAATATTTCTTTTATTCCTGTAAAAAGTAGATTTCTGTGTTGAATAGGTGATTTTTAGTGAATTTTTTTCGAGAGTCAGGCTTAGCGCAAAAAATGCGCCGTCTTTTTCGACCAGTTCGGAAGCGAAGCGCGTCGTCCTTTGGGCCGCGACAGCTCCGGAATACCGCCGTCCCGAAAGGGTTAAATATGCTTATAAACAACTCTAACAATACAGTCCTAAATAAAATTTACCATAACTAGTTTTATTTAATATTATATTCTTATATATGAATAATGAAATCTAATCTATCATTTACTCGGAAGAAATTTCAATATAATATATGATGTATATTTAAAATAAGAAAATTGTTGCGGTATTCAATGTATTTCTTATGACAGCAACGGGCTACGGACCTGTCTTTGGGACCAGTGACGTCAGTCGCGGAAGGGAGGGGAGAATTCCAGCTGTTGGCGTACAATCTTTGGCCAACCTTACCTTTCAATAGATCTTGGGTCCAACTCACGAGCTCTAGTGTCTATGTGACATCCCATGTTAAAAATGTTGCCATAGGGTCCTATGGGAGTGAACCTTCTGAATATAGTATTCTGTGAGTCTGTGGTTCTAAGTTTTCGTCGAGCGAAATAGGGTTATAACATTGAAAATCGTCTTGGACCCAAACCAGACCATCGCCAAGCACTCAGACCAAACCAGACCATCGCCAAGAGCGCGCCAACCCTTGTTTTGGTCTATCTCTAATGGCCGCCGCGAAAACGAAACTATCGAGAGTGGCAGGTCTGAATAATATTAGTCTGTGGCACAGAGGATCCTACCAACGAGTTAGTATATATGGAGGGAATGCGGTCCAATCTTTCCCATGCTAGTAGCATGGTCAAACACAGAGCAGGGGTAGTAGATCGAGGAGAAGAAGTACATTTCATTATTTGGCGATTTATCGCCTAAACTGTGTAGTGTACATTCTGTTTTTTTTTAACTTCTATTAAATTCGAAGATGAATGGGAAGTTGTTACACGTGTTATACGTTATAAGATTTTAAAAAATATGCATGAAGAAAAATGCGAAATAGGATTAGAATATTTTTATTACGAAAAAATTTTATTACAAAAGAATAATTTTGTTAATGAAGTGAATTTCGTATAACAAATTGAACTGCAAAACAATTGCAAATAAAACATGATATGAAATAGATTACAAAAATACAAATTGAAGTATATATATAATATATTTAAAAACAATTATAAAGTATATGAAAAAATTGTGTGCATGCTTGCCTAAAATGTAGAATTCTCCACTCTTATCCAGATAAACTTTATCTTTGAAAGTTATGTTAGCAGTATCCATATCTGCTTTGAGGCGTAATACGACTGAATCATTTTTACATCTAAAACATGATGTAAGTAATAATATTTATATTGGTAGAACTGTTTCTAGATCAAAAAGTCTATTACTTAAATTATGATGAGGAGAACGTAAGATTCTTTTAGAGTTAAGATTGCTCATTTAACAGATTGTTAACGCATGATTAAGAAGTCGGTGATTCAAATACTTCTTTGGGCAAGACATACTTCTTTCTCGAGAACTAAACAAGAGTGTAATACCATAATACTTCTTGAAAACATTGGGAGTTTGATGATACATCCTTTGATATTTAATTTGTGAACAATCGAGATGTTTATATGAAATTAATTCTAACCAACATCGACATCTATAAGATTTATCCGGAAGGGGGGGGGGGGCAATACCAAGATCAAGATTAACAATATCGACTTATTAAGTACGATTTACACTGAACTAGAAATGAAATCGTGCTCATATTTCAGATCATATATATTTAAATAAAATGCACTTTAAGCAATGGGGGGGGGGGGGGGCAATCTCAAGGGTAAGGTTAACAACATCGACTTATTAAGTACGATTTACACTGAACTAGAAATGAAATCATGCTCGTATTTCAGATCATATATCTTTAAATAAAATGCACTTTAAGCAATGGGGTGGGGGGCAATCTCAAGGGTAAGATTAACAACATCAACTTATAAAGTACGATTTACTCTGAACTAGAAATGAGATCGTGCTTCTATTTCAGATCATATATCTTTAAATGAAATGCACTTTAAGCAATGGGGGGGGGAGGGCAATCTCAAGGATAAGATTAACACCATCGACTTATTAAGTACGATTTACTCTGAACTAGAAATGAGATCATTCTGATATTTCAGATCATATATATTTAAATAAAATGCACTTTAAGCAATGGGGTGGGGGGGGGGGGGGCAATCTCAAGGGTAAGATTAACAACATCGACTTATTAAGTACGATTTACACTGAACTAGAAATGAAATCGTGCTCGTATTTCAGATCATATATCTTTAAATAAAATGCACTTTAAGCAATGGGGTGGGGGGCAATCTCAAGGGTAAGATTAACAACATCAACTTATAAAGTACGATTTACTCTGAACTAGAAATGAGATCGTGCTTCTATTTCAGATCATATATCTTTAAATGAAATGCACTTTAAGCAATGGGGGGGGGGCAATCTCAAGGATAAGATTAACAACATCGACTTATTAAGTACGATTTACTCTGAACTAGAAATGAGATCGTGCTCATATTTCAGATCATATATCTTTAAACAAAATGCACTGAAAAATTATGATATAAAATCCAGCTGATATTGCCAATGAATGTAAACTATTATTACATTTTATTATGAAAGTAAAATTTTATCACACACGTCTCTACGTTCATTATCTAAACTCCCACTTTTCTTCCCTAGTCACCAAATTTTGCGAGGCGCCAAGTTTTACCTCCAAGGAAACAAACGAGGGTACCGAAAATAACTCTATAACTATCAGAAATGTGCTCCGAATGTTTTTTAAAGTGTTTGAATGATATTATAAGTTTTCTGCAATGTCGCAACCACCAAAAATAGAGCAAAACTTCTAATAATACAGCATTAAAAGTAATGAAATTAATAGCCGAATGGAATGCACCATGCTAAAATGTAGCAAAATTACTTCTTAACTATATTTGTAAGATATATAATGAAAAAAAAAATTACCCATGAAAAGAGTAAAGTCCTCCTTTTACATGCTTTTTCTTGCAGCCGTAAGCACAACAGTACATAACCATTATTTTACCATTTATATTTCTTAAGGGTGAGCGTCAGTAAATTTTCTGCCCTATCCGCGCTTTGTTAACTTTCGCGGCACACATATTTCGCCGTAATTCTGCTCAAACAGTTGCGAAATATTTTCTTATAGATAAAATGCTATGCTCAGATTATATTAAAACTAAATTTAATACCCAATAAAAGATAGAATATATGTTTTATTTTAATTTAAAGTATTTTTGGTGCTGCCATCTGTTGTCGTAATTTAATTCATACCAATTATATTTATTTTTTAATGAACATTTTTAAATGTCTATTCCTTCTAATACGCTATTAAATACAACAACAGATCATATATAATGCTATAATCACGGAAACGTAATTGAACTTGAACTTGAAGACAAAACTGCAATCCTCAGTGATGTACATTCAGATCCCTTATCAAATTTATAGAATGATAAATTACCTTTTCGTGATTGTGGCATTATTGTATATGATCTGTTGTAGTATTAAACACTGTATTAGAAGGAATAGATATTTAAAAATGTTCATTAAAAAATAAAAATAATCGGTTTGAATTAAATTACGACAACAGATGGCAGCACCAAAAATATTTTGGATTAAAATAAAAAATATATTCTATGTTTTTTGGAGCATTAAATTTAGTTTTAATATAATCTAAGCATTGCATTTTATCTTTCAGAAAATATGTCGCAACTGTTTGAGCAGAATTTCGGCGAAATATGTGTGCCGCGAAAGTTAATAAAGCGCGGATATGGCAGAAAATTTACTGACGCTCACCCTTAAGTACGCTCTCGGTCAGAAATATCCATTGAAATGTACAGGGTGAGAGTCGGATGAGAACGGGTTCGGAGGAAATTCGTCTTAATTACAATTCCCTTTACCTTTGACGACGATTGCAACCCTTAAGCTCTCTCCATATATACTACCTCGATGGCTTCTACAGATGAACAAAGAATATACATTGAAGAACTGAGGAAGGAATTGCACAAGACGAAAATGTCCCTACCCATTACCTCCGGATGAAATGAACTCGTCGGTGTAAACTGCAGTGACGGTCAGGTCACGTGGGTCAGGTTCTGTCTAGTTCTGTTGAGTACAGTAGCATTCTTTTGAGCATTCTATCGTTTGCCCTGTGAGCGCATGTTCGTATGTTTCGTGTTTTACAGTTTATGTTTTGTGATCCATTTTTAACCCAGTGCCTCATCTATTTCTTCATTTAACTTAAGTTGGATGCCAATACATATTTTCAACTCTTAGGTAAGTTGACTTTTTAATGTTTTGACTATATTCTGTTGATGTAAGGTAAAAAAACGAATATATATATATATATATTTGAAAAATGATAAGTAGCAATTCATCAGTACGGAAATAATGAAAAACATTTTATCACCTCATTCAATGCGCAGTGACAGTATGTCAGAGCATCTAATGCAATCTCGAAGGCAGACTTCATGTATACTAATACGACCATGCTGAATCCAAATCTGAAATTTATTTCTCAAATTGACCTTAGGATAGGAAGGTATCCTTTCACGGTTTGAACAGTTTTGCTATTTTTATCATTTTGTAACATAGTTGAAAAGTGTTTATGACTTTCTTCATTCATTCTGCCTGTCTGTCTGTCTGTTTGTCTCTCCGATAGCACGAGAACTGCCATAAAAATGACTTTATCAAAATAAAATTTTACATTGATGTTCAAACTGTCTGTGAGACCTATGGAAATATAAATGAATAATATCATCCAATTAGATTTGGACTGAACACGGGTTGAAGAAACGAAATACATTCAACCATATAGGATCTTATTTTTCAAACATTTAAGCAAATTTAAATGTCACAAATTGTTTCGAAAGTTTTGGGAAATATTCAAATTACCCAATAAGAAATCTGATGTGGCCAGCACATGATTTTTACTCATATAATGCAATGTATTTACTACTTTTACAGTAAAAACCAAATAGGTTATTTTTATAGTAGATACTTATATTTTTCCCGAAATATTGAATTTTTGTTAAATAGTCGCAATTTTCATTGATTTAGAGTCATTTTTATCCATTTGGCGAGATTTCCTTTGATTTGGAAACATTTAAAAAAGTCGTCAAGTTGGCGACATTTCACCAAATTCTAGAATAATTCGAAATAATAAGTCGAAATAATTTATTCTTATAGCAGATAAATGACTATTGGCGTTCAAATACAAAAGTATTACTCAATGTATTTTATTCATGAATGGAACGAGCTAGTTCCACGAGAATGATGTCACCCAAATTATCGCATGATATTACATATGAATGTGATCATGTTTCTCAATAAGAAATACTTTTTTTATTTTATATATTTTTTTTTACTTTATATATTTTGAGAATTTTTTTGAAAAATATGCAATATCTCGAGAACTGTTTGTGCTACTGTTCTAAAATTTATGTTAATCGTTTTCTAATGAAAGATTACATAAGAAATGTCCATTTGTGTAAGATTATTAGAGGTTTTGATTTTTTGATGATTTTTTTTTTTAATTTCACTCGAAAATTTAGTGGGTTCTAAACATTCTATTGCGTATAAAAGGAATAGGCTTACAGTATTCATGGATTGTAATTTTTGTACCAAATTTCATTCGAATCGGTCCATTTGTTCGTCAGTTATATTCTCCACAGGCTCACTGACACACACACAGACTTCACCTCAAAAATGTTTGATTCGTGATCAGGGATGCTTGAAACGTGATAACTCCCGTCGAAAGCTCGAATTCGATTTTTCGACCCCGTCACAATACTTTCCTTATGCATTATTGTATATAAAGAAAGTAAATATATGAAAAAAATATCAGTAAATTATATTCGGTATTTTTTTGAATAAAAATTTTAAAATAGTAATTACGCCCATATTGTATGAAGAAATCACTTTTCCCACTTCAAAATAAAATATGGCATCCATCTTGTGTCGATATCGTGATTTTTAAAGTCCTTTATAATTTATATTTAGTGTTCTATTCGTCCTAAAACCGTTTTATTTTTGCTTAATTTCTGTGCTTCTACATTCTGAAACAACGCAATTAGAATATATTTGAGTTTTAATGATCATCCAACTTTAATTATTTCTACAACGAAGCCTAATTTTCACTTATGGAGAATGTAAACACATAAAGATCAGGATGAATTGTATAAGAATTGCTAAATTTCTGTAACACAAATTATTTACCTTTTGAGTCTGAAATATAGCTGATATGAATGAATCATTCATTGATTTTACATAGAGAATAGACGATTTTATAGCAGACTTTTTCGATGAAGTTTTAAGCATAGAGTAAAATTACGTTTACCTCCATAGTGTTAAGATTTCAAATTAAATCAAATTATTGTATTATTGTAATTAATGAATGGAATGGAATAAAAGTGTATGAATGAAATATTTACAGCTTTTACATAGAGATCCAGCCGAATTATATTTCGATGACATCATTTGAATAAAGTTCATTTTTTTCGATGAAGTTTTAAGTTTTCAAATGTGATAAATTATTGTGATAAATTTAAAAATATTACCGCTGAATGTATCGCATTTTAGAGATGTTTAGATAAAATTGCATTGCAGTTGGAATGTGTTTCATAATCAATGCTTTGTGCATGATTGATCTTCTTTGTTATGCTTATATCAGGCTGAAGACGTCGATACATTGCTTCGACAGACTTGGATACAGTTTTATCTTCAAATTCATGTTTTTAAACAATGAAAATAATAAAAACTTCGTTCATCTATAGATAGATTAAGTGGAACTGAATTGTATGGCCCATAAAGTTTGAGGGAATTAATCCCTTTTCTTCCATGGTATAACTGGAAATTGAAAATTCTGATAAAATATGTCAGGTGTTAATCTTGATAAAATGGCTTATTAAAGTGTAATTAAGTGCAAATTGAATGTGCTATGTAAGGGTTTGGTATATTATTAGTCGTATAAAAATAGTAATATTGAATGGGAGGGGTGTGGACATTAGAAGCTAATGGGAGGATAGGGTGGGAGTTATTGTCCATGGGTTCCTGTTGTGACTAGCCGTCGTGTGCTTTGATGAACTTAGAGCACGAAGTACGCGGACTTCGCTGAGTAATACTTCAGCTTTCTCGAAAAAATGCAAGTTAAAGGTATTGGAGGTAAAAATTGTTTGAAAATCTTCTGTCAAACTTGGCTGGAAATGCCCATATGTGTTGATATGTGTAATGTAACAATTGCAATGGGAGATAAAGTGGTTCAGAAATGCTAATTTCTGCTTTGGAATTATGTATTGAGTCATAATAAAGGGGTGACAACAAATGCTGTAAGAAAGTTATTTTTTCTGACTATTTAAATTATCCAGAATTTTCTTTGGTACGTCTTTCTCTTGTTAAGCTTGGATTAAAAAATAAATAAAAAAAAAACTCGGATTTATTTTTAATAATTTTTTTGTAAGAGAATGTTAGCAAATTAAATTCGAATTAAAAAGGAAAAATTAATTTGCTGCTCTTGAAAATTAAATAATTTTCCTTTTTTTTTATATGCCTCCTCTAGCAATGCACATAAGGGTAATTTTCAATGTATTTAAGCTCAAACAAGATAATTATGGAGCAACAATCATGCTGCATCATTGTTTTATTTGTGCTTGAATACAGAAGGTCGTTGGCACTTTATGGAAACAATTATGATACTTAATTTTTATGCATAAAGAGCTTATTTCTTGAGGAGATTTTCTTCTATTTGATAACCCTGATTCTTGACTATAGTTCTAGCTCGAATTTTCCATGAAAGCAAACTTTTTCTTAGCACCGTCATGTCAATTTTATCCCACTCCTCTTGGGTAGTTTTCCAAAGTCCGTTCAGTATTCTTGCCGTTTTCCTAAGTCTCGTTTTAACAAACATAGACCAGAGGAGAAGCGTCAGATGATTTTACAGGTATTTCATTAAATGGGACATATTTTATTCCTGTTTCTGATTCTTTCTTTGCTAAATACGCGCCAGTTGACTTAAACGTGTGACTAGAAGTTTTTTCCATATGAAGTTCAACTTTATTGATGTCCATATAAAGTCTATATAATATATTGATTTCCATATAAAGCTGGAATTTCTCCTTCAAATATATTCTGTTGATACTAGAGTGAATTAATTTTAGCTTTACTTGAGACTCTTTTAAGTTTTAATTTACCAATGCAACAAAATCCTGCACACACACACACAACTATCATGAATCCCTGTGGGAACTTTTCTGTATATTGACGAAGCCATTTCGCACGGTCATTTTCGTCATTTGAGCAATAGCAAATTGCCCTTTTTTATTACAGTCACTTAATTACATCCATGCCTCATCGGATATACCACAAATTTACATTTATCAGCACCCAGGTGTTTTTCATATAATTTTCTACAATTTGTTTTTTATTCCGCAATATGCTTTGGCAAAATCAGAAAAACTTTAAATTTAAACATCTTTTTTAACTTCAAATTTTTATGAAGGATTTTACTTACAGTGCCATAAGACATTCCCAGTTTCAAAGCAATGAATCTTTGAGTCGGTGGAATTTCTTTTAGGATCAGAGACTTCACTTTCTTGATATGTACCCGAGATCGAACAGTTTTAGGATGCGATTTTGCGGCCATTTTTTCTTTTTTACTTTCAGCTAGACGCTTTTTCCCTTTCAAATTTAATATATTAATAATACTTTTCTTTGAAATGCAATAACCTCGATTTTTACACCGACTAACAATTTGTTGATACGAATATTTTTGCTCGGAAAGCGCATTTACGTAGCCTTCGAGCCATCTATCAATTGCAAGAGCCATTTTAAAAATACGTCTTTTATTCTACATTTCAATCAAAACAAAAAAAGTAGCAGACAATCGAAAGTGCCAAATATTTATCTCAAAATGCTAACGAGAAACATAAATACAATAAATTTTCCTTAAAGTGCGAAGCACCTCTGTACATTGCTGCAGTTTTCATTGTTCTTGAACAAATGGTCTTTATTTATTTATACACATTAAACCATTCACAGTCAGCTTCCTCTCAAGAAGAAAGGTTGCCTATATCCTGATGAAGAAATTTGTTCCTTATCTCCGAAACCAGTCGATACTAATATTTTGTGTTGTATGCTGTTCTTAAAGAAGTTGTTTAATTTAAATATACATAAAGTTGTACATACGGCAAAAACAAATTTATTGTTTGATTTTCTGTTTTGCAGAATATGCAGCAATTATTTTTCAATAACTGTTTTGATAGAAATGAGATAGATCACAACGTAAAATACACCCCAAATAAAAACAAGTAAGGATAAGGTCACTTATCATTCTTACACTGTTACACCCTAGAAGGTCGCCTCGTAAGGTCGTTACACTCAATAAGGAAATCCGATTATTTCCGAAACGTACGTAAGCTTACTATTATTTATATGCGTTAGTAGTTATAAAACACCGGTTCACCGGCGGATCGGGGAGGCGGCACAGTGCGGCACAGGAGGAGAGGCCCTCTTTTGGGAGGAGGGTCCCTTTTTGGGAGGATCCTCTTTGGAGTGGACCCTCCTTGGAGGGTCTTGAGACCCCCAGGTGGGAGGATCCTCTTTGGGAGGATGCCTCTCAGTGCCCCCCCCCTCTTTTGGAAGTTTGGTGAGGCGGTACAGCACCGGATGCCTCTCTTGGGAGGATGCCTCTTTCCTAGTATTGCGAAAGTCTTTCACAGAGGCATGATGACTCATACGGAGTGAGTTTCACTCCGTATCAGCAGAAGTTAGATTATTTTTCAAAGTTCATTCGAATCGCTCGGTGAATAGCGATGCAAGGGTGCGTTTTAAAACAGAATGCTACGGAGTGAATATAAATCTGTGTATTATAACATTATGATTTTTTTTTTTTTTTTTAAACAAATGTATACACAAACTTTAAAAACACGAATGTAATAATTAGCTAAAATTGTATTCAGTGGATTTTTTTTTTTAAATCTAACTATCAATACGATTTTTATAATAATAACGAAATGATTTCGAATGTTTAAAAACAAATTGATTACGAATGAACACACAAATTGTGTTCAGTGAACACAAAAATTGTATTCAGTGATATATAGCAATGTGGATTTTTTTTTTTTTAAATAAATCTAACTATCAATACGATTTTTATAATAATAACGAAATGATTTCGAATGTTTAAAAACAAATTGATTACGGATTTCCAATAAACACACAAATTGTGTTCAGTGAATACCATTCGACCATTCTGAGTGTTGTGTATCTAAAAACAAATGTATACACAAACTTTAAAAACATGAATGTAATACATAGCTGAAATTATGTTTTGTGAACAGGATTCGACCATTCTAATTGTGTGTGTGATTTTTTAAAAATAAATCTTAACTATCAATACGATTTTTATAATAATAACGAAATGATTTCGAATGTTTAAAAACAAATTGATTACGGATTTTCAAAGAACACACAAATTGTGTTCAGTGAATAGGATTCGACCATTCTGAGTGTTGTGTATCTAAAAACAGTAGTAGTTATAAAACACCGGTTCACCGGCGGATCGGGGAGGCGGCACAGGAGGAGAGGCCCTCTTTTGGGAGGAGGGTCCCTCTTTGGGAGGATCCTCTTTGGAGTGGACCCTCCTTGGAGGGTCTTGAGACCCCCAGGAGGGAGGATCCTCTTTGGGAGGATGCCTCTCAGTGCCCCCCCCTCTTTTGGAAGTTTGGTGAGGCGGTACAGCACCGGATGCCTCTTTCCTAGTATTGCGAAAGTCTTTCACAGAGGCATGATGACTCATACGGAGTGAGTTTCACTCCGAGTCTTGAGAGGGAATGTCACAATCGCTGACTGACCTGAGGAAGTGGTTTCAAGGGATTTCGCAATCGATGACTGACCTTTGACCTGAGGAAGTGGTTTCAAGGGATTTCGCAATCACACAATCTGGAAATGACGTGTCGCGCCTTGGAGCTCCTTAGCACACGTCCTCCCTCTCTGCTGGTCAGTGACAGAGTGAAAGATCTTATCAGCGTGACGTAGTTAAAGCGCCCTCTGGCGAATTTTGATGAAGTGCTGCCATCTATCGTCATTTTTTTTTTCCAAAAGAATTTAATGTTTCACTGGTCAGGAGCTGGATTCGATCTTGGGTCCAGCCGATTAGAAGCCGCGCGTCTTACCGCTGTGCCAAAGCACCCGTGCTTTATAGGAAGTTAACTTCGAAGTGTACCTTATCAGCAGAAGTTAGATTATTTTTCAAAGTTCATTCGAATCGCTCGGTGAATAGCGATGCAAGGGTGCGTTTTAAAACAGAATGCTACGGAGTGAATATAAATCTGTGTATTATAACATTATGATTTTTTTTTTTTTTAAACAAATGTATACACAAACTTTAAAAACACGAATGTAATAATTAGCTAAAATTGTATTCATTGGATTTTTTTTTTTTAAATCTAACTATCAATACGATTTTTATAGTAATAACGAAATGATTTCGAATGTTTAAAAACAAATTGATTACGAATGAACACACAAATTGTGTTCAGTGAACACAAAAATTGTATTCAGTGATATATAGCAATGTGGATTTTTTTTTAAATAAATCTAACTATCAATACGATTTTTATAATAATAACGAAATGATTTCGAATGTTTAAAAACAAATTGATTACGGATTTCCAATGAACACACAAATTGTGTTCAGTGAATACCATTCTGAGTGTTGTGTATCTAAAAACAAATGTATACACAAACTTTAAAAACATGAATGTAATACATAGCTGAAATTATGTTTTGTGAACAGGATTCGACCATTCTAAGTGTGTGTGTGATTTTTTAAAAATAAATCTAACTATCAATACGATTTTTATAATAATAACGAAATGATTTCGAATGTTTAAAAACAAATTGATTACGGATTTTCAAAGAACACACAAATTGTGTTCAGTGAATAGGATTCGACCATTCTGAGTGTTGTGTATCTAAAAACAGTAGTAGTTATAAAACACCGGTTCACCGGCGGATCGGGGAGGCGGCACAGGAGGAGAGGCCCTCTTTTGGGAGGAGGGTCCCTCTTTGGGAGGATCCTCTTTGGAGTGGACCCTCCTTGGAGGGTCTTGAGACCCCCAGGAGGGAGGATCCTCTTTGGGAGGATGCCTCTCAGTGCCCCCCCCTCTTTTGGAAGTTTGGTGAGGCGGTACAGCACCGGATGCCTCTTTCCTAGTATTGCGAAAGTCTTTCACAGAGGCATGATGACTCATACGGAGTGAGTTTCACTCCGAGTCTTGAGAGGGAATGTCACAATCGCTGACTGACCTGAGGAAGTGGTTTCAAGGGATTTCGCAATCGATGACTGACCTTTGACCTGAGGAAGTGGTTTCAAGGGATTTCGCAATCACACAATCTGGAAATGACGTGTCGCGCCTTGGAGCTCCTTAGCACACGTCCTCCCTCTCTGCTGGTCAGTGACAGAGTGAAAGATCTTATCAGCGTGACGTAGTTAAAGCGCCCTCTGGCGAATTTTGATGAAGTGCTGCCATCTATCGTCATTTTTTTTTCCAAAAGAATTTAATGTTTCACTGGTCAGGAGCTGGATTCGATCTTGGGTCCAGCCGATTAGAAGCCGCGCGTCTTACCGCTGTGCCAAAGCACCCGTGCTTTATAGGAAGTTAACTTCGAAGTGTACCTTATCAGCAGAAGTTAGATTATTTTTCAAAGTTCATTCGAATCGCTCGGTGAATAGCGATGCAAGGGTGCGTTTTAAAACAGAATGCTACGGAGTGAATATAAATCTGTGTATTATAACATTATGATTTTTTTTTTTTTTTTAAAACAAATGTATACACAAACTTTAAAAACACGAATGTAATAATTAGCTAAAATTGTATTCAGTGGATTTTTTTTTTTTAAATCTAACTATCAATACGATTTTTATAATAATAACGAAATGATTTCGAATGTTTAAAAACAAATTGATTACGAATGAACACACAAATTGTGTTCAGTGAACACAAAAATTGTATTCAGTGATATATAGCAATGTGGATTTTTTTTTTTTTTTAAATAAATCTAACTATCAATACGATTTTTATAATAATAACGAAATGATTTCGAATGTTTAAAAACAAATTGATTACGGATTTCCAATGAACACACAAATTGTGTTCAGTGAAGCGCCCTCTGGCGAATTTTGATGAAGTGCTGCCATCTATCGGCATTTTTTTTTCCAAAAGAATTTAATGTTTCATTGGTCAGGAGCTGGATTCGATCTTGGGTCCAGCCGATTAGAAGCCGCGCGTCTTACCGCTGTGCCAAAGCACCCGTGCTTTATAGGAAGTTAACTTCGAAGTGTACCTTATCAGCAGAAGTTAGATTATTTTTCAAAGTTCATTCGAATCGCTCGGTGAATAGCGATGCAAGGGTGCGTTTTAAAACAGAATGCTACGGAGTGAATATAAATCTGTGTATTATAACATTATGATTTTTTTTTTTTTTTAAAACAAATGTATACACAAACTTTAAAAACACGAATGTAATAATTAGCTAAAATTGTATTCAGTGGATTTTTTTTTTTAAAATCTAACTATCAATACGATTTTTATAATAATAACGAAATGATTTCGAATGTTTAAAAACAAATTGATTACGAATGAACACACAAATTGTGTTCAGTGAACACAAAAATTGTATTCAGTGATATATAGCAATGTGGATTTTTTTTTTTTTTTAAATAAATCTAACTATCAATACGATTTTTATAATAATAACGAAATGATTTCGAATGTTTAAAAACAAATTGATTACGGATTTCCAATGAACACACAAATTGTGTTCAGTGAATACCATTCGACCATTCTGAGTGTTGTGTATCTAAAAACAAATGTATACACAAACTTTAAAAACATGAATGTAATACATAGCTGAAATTATGTTTTGTGAACAGGATTCGACCATTCTAAGTGTGTGTGTGATTTTTTAAAAATAAATCTAACTATCAATACGATTTTTATAATAATAACGAAATGATTTCGAATGTTTAAAAACAAATTGATTACGGATTTTCAAAGAACACACAAATTGTGTTCAGTGAATAGGATTCGACCATTCTGAGTGTTGTGTATCTAAAAACAAATGTATACACAAACTTTAAAAACACGAATGTAATAATTAGCTAAAATTGTGTTCAGTGGACACGAAACTTGTATTCAGTGAATAGGATTCGACCATTTTAAGTGTTGTGTATCTAAAAACAAATGCATACACAAACTTTAAAATAGCGCATTTAGTTAAAATGAAGTGAACAAGATTTCACCATTCTAAGTGTGTGTGTGTGTGTGATTTTTGAAAAATAAATCTAACAGTATATAAAAATAATAATGAAAATTAGAACTCACAGAACGACCTCTTCACTACCCGCTGGGCAAACTCCAAATGAGTGAGACACTCTCATTATGCTATTAAAAATTAGATCTTATCTATAATGACGTCAGCAGTATGAGGTGTTGCCACCTATTTTTTCTAATAATATATTTTAATAGTTGGATACTTCAAGGGTCTGATTTGCTACACGTAATCTGAAATACATCATTTTAATGATATTACGCATCGAATATGATTTGACCATTTTAAAGTGGTGGATGTAATTGAAATATCGAAGTTTAGAATTTAACAAGCTAACGAATTTTCACCCCCAAAATTTTAGCATTAAGTTTAAATAAAATAAAAACCAACAAATATGATATAACCATTTTAACAGTGAAGGGTATAATTTTTACTACCATTATAGAACTTAGAATTGAGTGTACATTATTTTTTTCAGGACACCTACACATTTTAAAATCTATTGAATAGGAATAGACCATTTTGCACATACATGTACCTAGATTTCAACACCCGGTATTAAAACCTGCTAAACATGAAACGAGTAAGTATTGTGTGAGATTTTATCACACTAACTTTCAAACTTTTTAAATTTTTAAAAATGTCCGAAATAGTTGTATTTCATCGGTAGACATAAATTGCATGGAACACATTTTTATGAAAAAAATATCTGTTTCGATAGCTTTTAAAAATATATTTCTACAGTTGTACACTACGGTTCTAGAATTTTCTAAATACGAATCGACTGTTTGAACTACCAATGGTGGTTTTACCGATGCAAATATTTACAGGACAAATATTTCGATGAAACCGAACTTAGTTGAAGCTTCTAAGTTTGAATATTTAGAATCATTTCATATAATTTTTATATTCACATTGAAAATAGTTAACAAAGTTGGAACTCACGGAGCGACAGCTTACTGTCCACACTCCAAATGAGTGATACACTCTCATTACATTATAAAAATTAGATCTTATCTATAATGACGTCATTATGTTGACGTGTTGCCACCACACAATTATTCTTTCCAAATTATGCATTTTTTCTTTTTCTTTTTTTTTTAATAACATGCGACTGTCTTATGCTATCCATTTTTTTTTTTTTCATATAAGCAGATATTCCATATACCTTCTAAATGTTAAGTTATAATTAAAAAAAAAAACCCATTAGAGGTGTATTTTACGTCTGAATTCGTCCATGTGGAAATCCGACGATTGCAAATGCATGATTGCATCCTTACATTTCAATAGACACTATTAAAATGTGTGGATCTTATTTTGAAAAAGCTGCTCTCAGAAAGAATATGTATATGAATACATATTTTCCATAAATATACCCCCTCCCCCTACAATACACACAACATGCAAGCCAAAGACTCACCCAGAACACATTCCAAATCGGCTCTATAGCTTATCATGCTTATCAGTGTAACAGATAGTGACCCAAAGTTCATGTTCCCAAAGCGTGATAATTGCAATCTTATTGTTTTAAACAGTTCCCATATTTAAATGAAAAATTTATCAAATTATACAATACATACAAGAGCTGGAAGATCTTAACATTTCAATATTAAAGAATACTCACGAATGTTTTTTTTTCCCCATTTAAAATTATCAAATTTTAACGCAATTTGACAAAAATTACACAATACTTAGTGTATGACTATCAAATAAGAGCTAGGTTGTATTGTTACAACAACGTTTAAGATCATTAAACGAGTATATATATATATTTTTTTAAAGAAGAATAGCATATAACTTACTGTTTTTAAGGATAGGTGATTGTTAACATTGAATTTAAATGAAAGAGTGACCCTCTGAGACAAGTACAGTACATTGCAATAACATTAAAAAATATGAAAGATATGCAATTAACACCTTAAAAGAAACATGTAATGAGTTTTGATATATTAATACGAGACATTATTGACATGCACATAGAAATGTCACAATTTTGTGGCTGTAGGTGCTCCATAAGACCCCTCTGCTCTTAATAAATGATCCCATTTGAATGTACATATTTAACAACACACAGAAAATGACAGGACCACAACAAAATTTTACACCTATTACAGAATAAGTCCCAACTTCGTAGATTTTTAAGAAACTACAGTCGAATTTTCAACGATTCTTAGAGATTGAAACACAGCATTGTTTATGAATCTTCATACTTTAGAGAATGGAACATAAATTAGCATTTATTTTGAATAAAATCAGAATTTTGACATTGATTATAAATTTATGATTTAAACTCTGTAAAGTGTAAATATCTTTTGTCATGAAACTCACACTGTAGACATTTGATATGATTCGAATAAATCTATTTTTAATTTTTTTATATTTTATTTTAAAAAGTGAGATTAGTAAACCTGTTACACTTGAATGCATAGATACATAACTCATAACCATATAACATTTCTTAAATGGAACATGCTAAAAAAAAAAATTAGCTAATGAGTATAAATAAGAAATTCAATTTGAAAGATAAAAACCATTTAATGAATCTATTTTTCATGAAATACACATTAGCCATTATCAGCTGTACATTTAAACAAATAAGTTAAAATAATTTCCTTATCGCACTTTCATAGTCCTCTGATTTGAATGACTCGAAAAAATTTCTATCATAGCAGTAAAAGACTTCTTCACCACGCAACAAAACTTTCTTAGCAATGTTATTAATGTCAAGATTTAGAAGCACTTGTTCAGACACTCTGTCAAACATTTGTAATGGAGTGCTGTAAAGACATTCATGGTAACTTAAATCTTCAACTTGAGCAACACAGCCAACACATTTGAAAAGTTTTCTTACATGACACATGATGTTGTCATGAATACAAGAGATTAATTGTTCGAATGCAAAATTTTTGTCACAAATAAGTGATGGTAGAAAGGTTATAGTGTTCTTTATTTTTAATATTTGAGCAGGAAGCCACTCTATAAATATACTTTCTCGAAGATGTATACTAATGTTGTTAACACTATTCTGTAAACATGCTATTTGATTTTTATCTAAGGTAATATGACACTGTGTTAGGCAAAATTTTGAATCATATAATTGAATTATTTTCTGCAGATGCAATTTTCCGTTGTCATTGAAACAGAACAACTCATTGCGACTGACGAAAGAGGTATCTGCATATAGAATATTGAACGACCACAATTTTTGAGAAAATTCACTCCATGTAGCCGGTGACAGTGTAACACCTTCACGCGTAGGCTGTAATTCATTTCGATCGTTAGAGAGATATTTCCATATATACACTTTTAACTTCCCATGACGAAGTTTCAAATACACATACACATTAGAACCTAAATGCCAACGACGGAGTGCATCTTGCATAAAATCTGAAGAAGTAGATTCAGTCGAAACTGATTCTGCATTGGAAGATAACAGTCCACTATGTGTTAGAGCACAAGAAAGCAGATCTTGAGTTGGGTTTTCAACCTCGGTGAGAACTTGTGAATTGACAACGGTAGATGTTTCTGCTGGGGTTTTGGAAGACATAAGATAGGTTTCTAACCAATCCACAGCAAATTTTTGTGAGGGTGAATTAATCACATCTGAGACAATGTCCACAGATTTTGTTTCTTCTAGGGCAGGAACAGTCAACTCCTCACTATTTACACTAGAAATTATTTGCTCGAGTGATGGCATACTTTGAATTTTAGACATTCTTTTTAGATAGTAACATTCAACTACGACATTCACAGTATAAGATTTATTTTTTAAAACACTAACATCTTAAAACATTATAATTTTGTCACAGCTATGAGCGAAGCAAACCTATCCACACAACGTCCAAAGTTGAAATGACTTATCAAACATCTTCATAAGTATAATCACGTAACCTAAATCGAGTGTCGTGTGCAAACAGATCACATAAGATATGAAGTGATTAGAACTTATAATTTTTAATGAATCGTACAACATTAGATTGTGGTAAATACAATTGTTATCCACATGAGAAAATTTCTATATTATTTCATTCAGCTTCGAAATCATAGAGTGAAAATATGTACCAAACTTACTTAAAGTTCCGAATTTTAAATCACATTAACATTATATACTTAGAAAAATTTTATATATATTTTTATAACTTTAGGTGATATGTATCACGCGGAATATACAAGAATAACTACCAAAAACACGAAAATAACTAACAGTATGAGGCCTTCACAAGTCGGCATCCAAACTAGAAATGAACGATAAACACACTAATTGCAACAATTAGATGAGAGCTTATCAGTTCTTATCTTATCTAAGATTCCACATAAAATGACGTCATCACTCCAAAGTTCACAAGATGACGTCATTGGTCCAAGGTTCGCAAGATAGCCATTTAGCCTTTTAAAATTAAGAAGTAATTAAAAATTTTTTAATTACTATCGATTTTTAATTACTTCTTAATTTTAAAAGGCTAAATGGCTATCTTGCGAACCTTGGACCAATGACGTCATCTTGTGAACTTTGGAGTGATGACGTCATTTTATGTGGAATCTTAGATAAGATAAGAACTGATAAGCTCTCATCTAATTGTTGCAATTAGTGTGTTTATCGTTCATTTCTAGTTTGGATGCCGACTTGTGAAGGCCTCATACTGTTAGTTATTTTCGTGTTTTTGGTAGTTATTCTTGTATATTCCGCGTGATACATATCACCTAAAGTTATAAAAATATATATAAAATTTTTCTAAGTATATAATGTTAATGTGATTTAAAATTCGGAACTTTAAGTAAGTTTGGTACATATTTTCACTCTATGATTTCGAAGCTGAATGAAATAATATAGAAATTTTCTCATGTGGATAACAATTGTATTTACCACAATCTAATGTTGTACGATTCATTAAAAATTATAAGTTCTAATCACTTCATATCTTATGTGATCTGTTTGCACACGACACTCGATTTAGGTTACGTGATTATACTTATGAAGATGTTTGATAAGTCATTTCAACTTTGGACGTTGTGTGGATAGGTTTGCTTCGCTCATAGCTGTGACAAAATTATAATGTTTTAAGATGTTAGTGTTTTAAAAAATAAATCTTATACTGTGAATGTCGTAGTTGAATGTTACTATCTAAAAAGAATGTCTAAAATTCAAAGTATGCCATCACTCGAGCAAATAATTTCTAGTGTAAATAGTGAGGAGTTGACTGTTCCTGCCCTAGAAGAAACAAAATCTGTGGACATTGTCTCAGATGTGATTAATTCACCCTCACAAAAATTTGCTGTGGATTGGTTAGAAACCTATCTTATGTCTTCCAAAACCCCAGCAGAAACATCTACCGTTGTCAATTCACAAGTTCTCACCGAGGTTGAAAACCCAACTCAAGATCTGCTTTCTTGTGCTCTAACACATAGTGGACTGTTATCTTCCAATGCAGAATCAGTTTCGACTGAATCTACTTCTTCAGATTTTATGCAAGATGCACTCCGTCGTTGGCATTTAGGTTCTAATGTGTATGTGTATTTGAAACTTCGTCATGGGAAGTTAAAAGTGTATATATGGAAATATCTCTCTAACGATCGAAATGAATTACAGCCTACGCGTGAAGGTGTTACACTGTCACCGGCTACATGGAGTGAATTTTCTCAAAAATTGTGGTCGTTCAATATTCTATATGCAGATACCTCTTTCGTCAGTCGCAATGAGTTGTTCTGTTTCAATGACAACGGAAAATTGCATCTGCAGAAAATAATTCAATTATATGATTCAAAATTTTGCCTAACACAGTGTCATATTACCTTAGATAAAAATCAAATAGCATGTTTACAGAATAGTGTTAACAACATTAGTATACATCTTCGAGAAAGTATATTTATAGAGTGGCTTCCTGCTCAAATATTAAAAATAAAGAACACTATAACCTTTCTACCATCACTTATTTGTGACAAAAATTTTGCATTCGAACAATTAATCTCTTGTATTCATGACAACATCATGTGTCATGTAAGAAAACTTTTCAAATGTGTTGGCTGTGTTGCTCAAGTTGAAGATTTAAGTTACCATGAATGTCTTTACAGCACTCCATTACAAATGTTTGACAGAGTGTCTGAACAAGTGCTTCTAAATCTTGACATTAATAACATTGCTAAGAAAGTTTTGTTGCGTGGTGAAGAAGTCTTTTACTGCTATGATAGAAATTTTTTCGAGTCATTCAAATCAGAGGACTATGAAAGTGCGATAAGGAAATTATTTTAACTTATTTGTTTAAATGTACAGCTGATAATGGCTAATGTGTATTTCATGAAAAATAGATTCATTAAATGGTTTTTATCTTTCAAATTGAATTTCTTATTTATACTCATTAGCTAATTTTTTTTTTTAGCATGTTCCATTTAAGAAATGTTATATGGTTATGAGTTATGTATCTATGCATTCAAGTGTAACAGGTTTACTAATCTCACTTTTTAAAATAAAATATAAAAAAATTAAAAATAGATTTATTCGAATCATATCAAATGTCTACAGTGTGAGTTTCATGACAAAAGATATTTACACTTTACAGAGTTTAAATCATAAATTTATAATCAATGTCAAAATTCTGATTTTATTCAAAATAAATGCTAATTTATGTTCCATTCTCTAAAGTATGAAGATTCATAAACAATGCTGTGTTTCAATCTCTAAGAATCGTTGAAAATTCGACTGTAGTTTCTTAAAAATCTACGAAGTTGGGACTTATTCTGTAATAGGTGTAAAATTTTGTTGTGGTCCTGTCATTTTCTGTGTGTTGTTAAATATGTACATTCAAATGGGATCATTTATTAAGAGCAGAGGGGTCTTATGGAGCACCTACAGCCACAAAATTGTGACATTTCTATGTGCATGTCAATAATGTCTCGTATTAATATATCAAAACTCATTACATGTTTCTTTTAAGGTGTTAATTGCATATCTTTCATATTTTTTAATGTTATTGCAATGTACTGTACTTGTCTCAGAGGGTCACTCTTTCATTTAAATTCAATGTTAACAATCACCTATCCTTAAAAACAGTAAGTTATATGCTATTCTTCTTTAAAAAAATATATATATATACTCGTTTAATGATCTTAAACGTTGTTGTAACAATACAACCTAGCTCTTATTTGATAGTCATACACTAAGTATTGTGTAATTTTTGTCAAATTGCGTTAAAATTTGATAATTTTAAATGGGGAAAAAAAAACATTCGTGAGTATTCTTTAATATTGAAATGTTAAGATCTTCCAGCTCTTGTATGTATTGTATAATTTGATAAATTTTTCATTTAAATATGGGAACTGTTTAAAACAATAAGATTGCAATTATCACGCTTTGCGAACATGAACTTTGGGTCACTATCTGTTACACTGATAAGCATGATAAGCTATAGAGCCGATTTGGAATATGTTCTGGGTGAGTCTTTGGCTTGCATGTTGTGTGTATTGTAGGGGGAGGGGGTATATTTATGGAAAATATGTATTCATATACATATTCTTTCTGAGAGCAGCTTTTTCAAAATAAGATCCACACATTTTAGTAGTGTCTATTGAAATGTAAGGATGCAATCATGCATTTGCAATCGTCGGATTTCCACATGGACGAATTCAGACGTAAAATACACCTCTAATGGTTTTTTTTTTTTAATTATAACTTAACATTTAGAAGGTATATGGAATATCTGCTTATATGAAAAAAAAAAAAATGGATAGCATAAGACAGTCGCATGTTATTAAAAAAAAAAGAAAAAGAAAAAATGCATAATTTGGAAAGAATAATTGTGTGGTGGCAACACGTCAACATAATGACGTCCTTATAGATAGGATCTAATTTTTATAATGTAATGAGAGTGTATCATTCATTTGGAGTGTGGACAGTAAGCTGTCGCTCCGTGAGTTCCAACTTTGTTAACTATTTTCAATGTGAATATAAAAATTATATGAAATGATTCTAAATATTCAAACTTAGAAGCTTCAACTAAGTTCGGTTTCATCGAAATATTTGTCCTGTAAATATTTGCATCGGTAAAACCACCATTGGTAGTTCAAACAGTCGATTCGTATTTAGAAAATTCTAGAACCGTAGTGTACAACTGTAGAAATATATTTTTAAAAGCTGTCGAAACAGATATTTTTTTCATAAAAATGTGTTCCATGCAATTTATGTCTACCGATGAAATACAACTATTTCGGACATTTTTAAAAATTTAAAAAGTTTGAAAGTTAGTGTGATAAAATCTCACACAATACTTACTCGTTTCATGTTTAGCAGGTTTTAATACCGGGTGTTGAAATCTAGGTACATGTATGTGCAAAATGGTCTATTCCTATTCAATAGATTTTAAAATGTGTAGGTGTCCTGAAAAAAATAATGTACACTCAATTCTAAGTTCTATAATGGTAGTAAAAATTATACCCTTCACTGTTAAAATGGTTATATCATATTTGTTGGTTTTTATTTTATTTAAACTTAATGCTAAAATTTTGGGGGTGAAAATTCGTTAGCTTGTTAAATTCTAAACTTCGATATTTCAATTACATCCACCACTTTAAAATGGTCAAATCATATTCGATGCGTAATATCATTAAAATTATGTATTTCAGATTACGTGTAGCAAATCAGACCCTTGAAGTATCCAACTATTAAAATATATTATTAGAAAAAATAGGTGGCAACATCTCATACTGCTGACGTCATTATAGATAAGATCTAATTTTTAATAGCATAATGAGAGTGTCTCACTCATTTGGAGTTTGCCCAGCGGGTAGTGAAGAGGTCGTTCTGTGAGTTCTAATTTTCATTATTATTTTTATATACTGTTAGATTTATTTTTCAAAAATCACACACACACACACACTTAGAATGGTGAAATCTTGTTCACTTCATTTTAACTAAATGCGCTATTTTAAAGTTTGTGTATGCATTTGTTTTTAGATACACAACACTTAAAATGGTCGAATCCTATTCACTGAATACAAGTTTCGTGTCCACTGAACACAATTTTAGCTAATTATTACATTCGTGTTTTTAAAGTTTGTGTATACATTTGTTTTTAGATACACAACACTCAGAATGGTCGAATGGTATTCACTGAACACAATTTGTGTGTTCATTGGAAATCCGTAATCAATTTGTTTTTAAACATTCGAAATCATTTCGTTATTATTATAAAAATCGTATTGATAGTTAGATTTATTTAAAAAAAAAAAAAAAAAATCCACATTGCTATATATCACTGAATACAATTTTTGTGTTCACTGAACACAATTTGTGTGTTCATTCGTAATCAATTTGTTTTTAAACATTCGAAATCATTTCGTTATTATTATAAAAATCGTATTGATAGTTAGATTTAAAAAAAAAAAATCCACTGAATACAATTTTAGCTAATTATTACATTCGTGTTTTTAAAGTTTGTGTATACATTTGTTTAAAAAAAAAAAAAAAATCATAATGTTATAATACACAGATTTATATTCACTCCGTAGCATTCTGTTTTAAAACGCACCCTTGCATCGCTATTCACCGAGCGATTCGAATGAACTTTGAAAAATAATCTAACTTCTGCTGATAAGGTACACTTCGAAGTTAACTTCCTATAAAGCACGGGTGCTTTGGCACAGCGGTAAGACGCGCGGCTTCTAATCGGCTGGACCCAAGATCGAATCCAGCTCCTGACCAGTGAAACATTAAATTCTTTTGGAAATAAAAAATGCCGATAGATGGCAGCACTTCATCAAAATTCGCCAGAGGGCGCTTTAACTACGTCACGCTGATAAGATCTTTCACTCTGTCACTGACCAGCAGAGAGGGAGGACGTGTGCTAAGGAGCTCCAAGGCGCGACACGTCATTTCCAGATTGTGTGATTGCGAAATCCCTTGAAACCACTTCCTCAGGTCAAAGGTCAGTCATCGATTGCGAAATCCCTTGAAACCACTTCCTCAGGTCAGTCAGCTATTGTGACATTCCCTCTCAAGACTCGTAGTGAAACTCACTCCGTATGAGTCATCATGCCTCTGTGAAAGACTTTCGCAATACTAGGAAAGAGGCATCCTCCCAAGAGAGGCATCCGGTGCTGTACCGCCTCACCAAACTTCCAAAAGAGGGGGGGGGGCACTGAGAGGCATCCTCCCAAAGAGGATCCTCCCTCCTGGGGGTCTCAAGACCCTCCAAGGAGGGTCCACTCCAAAGAGGATCCTCCCAAAAGAGGGCCTCTCCTCCTGTGCCGCCTCCCCGATCCGCCGGTGAACCGGTGTTTTATAACTACTTGCGTTGTATTTTAGGTTGTGCTCCAATTCATTACATTCATGCGATCGGATAACTGTGTGGAGTCACGTGCTTCAGTTACTCTAATACAGGAAGAAATAGATATCAAACAAATTATATAACGATTGAAAAGCGAAGTTGTTCAAACACTACTTCTTTGCATCGACTAAATGTTAGCAAATATTCTAACTGGTCGTATATTAGATTTAAGCATAAGTGTTACGCCATTGAATGAAGTAATCAGCGTTCAACGTTTTGAAAACACTGAGAGACAGTTTGGTAATATAGTATATGACGCTTTAAAAGAAATATATGATGATAGAAACCCAACAAATTAGTCTGCAAATATTTTTCGAGTTAAACTCCTTACTATTGCAAATAGTAAGTTCAAATTTGTGGCATCCTTTGTTATACGATTGTCACATTGAAATTTTTTAGATGCGGCTAAGTGGTACAAATTAAACTTACCAACTCTTAAAGAGTGATTAAAGTACTCCCCTTAAACATCAATGCACATTTGTAGGCGAATATTCCAAAGATTAAATGCTTCAAGCCAATTATTTCTTGGAATAGATGAAAAATATGCTTTTATAGTCGCATCAATCTCTCATCTTCGGAACACGACGCCACTTCTGAAAACGACGCCAAAGTAATTTTTTTTAGATTAAAAAAATAGTCAAAACCTAAAAGTCACGCATAGCAAGTTCTACAGAATACAGTGGATGTTCTATCACTTTGATGTTTTTTGTACAAAAAATTCGACTGTCCTTCTTGCTGAATGAAAAGATGCATTGTTATGGTGAAACATGAGGCTCCTAACATTCACATCCTGAAAAAATTCTGGAAAACACTTAGTGGTGCACCAGTTAGTTGTGACTTGTGGCTGTCTTCTGTCCCTCCAACTTTATGGCTTTGAACAGATCTGTTCTTCTGAAAAACACGAAATATATCACTTTTTTGATTGCTCGGTTTTTTTTTACCATTATTAGTTTGGGGGGGGGGGGACCATCTTTAAAGACCCATACCTTACTTTCCTTGACGTGTTGGAACGTCAAAAAAATGGTATGTACGTTTCATCACCAGTCACAATTTTAGAAATAATGTGGTGTTCACCAACATTAAGTAAGTTTAGGGTTTCATTACTGATCCTGACACTCTCCACATTTTGGTGTTCTGATAAATTATGGGGGACTGAACGACAAACGAATTTTTACTTTCCCTGCAATACATGGTAATGTATAGGGAAAGTATTGGAATCATGTCGAAAATCGCAACTCGAGTTTTCGACGGATCTACACGTTTCGAGACCTTTAGAATACGAAAAAACCGTTTTTAGCGTGTCGTCTGTGTGTGGTTTGTGTGTCTGTCTGTGCAGATTTTGTATCCACTCTAACTGAAAAACTAATCGACCGAATTTCACAAAATTTGGTAGGTAAGTCACTTGTGGGCGAGTTTGGTGCTGATTAGGTTTGGGTACGATTCAGGATAAAAGAACCCGCCTTTTTTTGCAAAATGGCCCGCAAAAGTCACCAAAATCTAAAATAAAAAACTACGTATGCTCAAATATATCCATTACATGCTTGTTTAATACGTAAATTTTAACGAAGAAAAGAATAAGACCAACCCCATTACACTAGGACTAGCCGTTCTCGAGATATTTTAGTTTTTTCGTGTTTTCTCTACGCCACCTTTGAAAATAAGTCCAGTTATCAAATGAGAACGAAAATTGAATTAAAAGTGAATTAAACGTAATTAAAATAAAGAGACCGTGAATATAAGTCTGCAGGGAAAGTCATGTGCTGCCCACTTCAGATATTTTTACATGCAGTTCTTCATGAATAATTTTATGTGTAGCTGCGGATCCAATGTTAAGTTCCTTCTGTATCCTTTGGTAGGTACAGCGATTATCATCGAGGAACATTTTTTGAATGACCGACACATTTTCTAGGACTACAGCTGACAAAGGTATTCTTGTGTGTTTTTCATCCAGGAGAGAATTTCGGCCTCTTATAAACTCTGTAAAACCTCTGAAAACTATGACACGAGATGGAGCATCATTTCCACATGCTAATTGTAGACGTTGAAGACAGTCTACCTGATTTAGCCCCACTTTAAAATCATAGAATGAATATCATAGTTCGATATTGCTCTCGCTTCAACTCCATTTTTTTTTTTCAAAAGTCATTCTACAATAGCTAAATTGTAATTGTTGCCACAAGTTATCATCTGGAGATATAAAAGAGTTCAAATTTAAATATCCAACCAATATATATATTTTTAAGCATATCGCTTGCCCCTGTCTCAAAAATTTCAGTGTGACCCTCGTATGGTGAAACATCCATTATAAAGGCAATCTTACAATCAAGCTACTAAAATTTAGTAATAGAGTAATAAAAAAAGTTTTTACTAGAATGCGAAAATACCACTCAATATATCTGGCGAAAATTGAAATCATATGACTTTTTCTTTTTTCGGATATAACAATATACATATGAAATGTCACAGACTATGAATATTTCAATGAATTTTAAATTTTTTTTGTGTACGAAGAAATTTCCTTATGAATTAGTGTTAAAACTCGTTGAACACAATGTGAGATTATGAAGTGCACGAAATTGAAACTTGTATAACACGCCTTTCAATTCTGTGTGTTTCTATGTTTGATTGTAAACAAAATATTGTGGTAACATAACGGACTGGTTATGCCAAATAACCTTTAACTTCATATACTTGAATGTATGTGAAGTAACAGGTTTTAAAGCTATCTTGCAAATAGTTGGGGCATACATTATTCTGCCTGCGTTTAGCTCAAAATGATTTTTGTGTGCCAAAATATTTTCTTTTTTATTTACGATAATCAATTGCAAATTCAAATAATACAGTGGCGACTAATTCTTGCAACGCTAAATAAATTTAATCGTTTTAAGTTTTGTATTTCTAAATTTTGTGTTTATGTTTTGTATTTCTCTAAAAACACCTGTTTTTAAGATGGAAGTTCGTATTTTTTGAGGGGATAAGGGGGTGCAAATCGCGGCCTCTGGCTGTGGCTCAAAACTGTCTGGGGCTAACCCAGCATATAAAACAAGCATTTCTAAAAGAAAAGTCAAACAAGAAAGATCAATTATGCTTAAAGCATTGATAATGAAACATTTTCCATCTTCAATGCAATTTTATTTAAAAAAGTCTAAAATGCAATACATTCCTCGGTAAAATTTTTAAAACTATCATAATACTACGATAATTTATTATATTTGAAAACTTCATCGAAAACAACTGAAATTAATTCAAATGAATGACGTCAAAGAGAAAATAACACGTCTGGATCTCTATAAAAACAGCATTTCATTCATAATTTTCCCCCATTCATTTCATTCATCACAATACTATAATAATTTATTTTATTTAAAAATTAAGACCATGTTTTTATTTCTCTAAAAAACACCTGTTTTTAAGATGGAAGTTCGTATTTTTAGAGGGGATAAGGGGGTGCAAATCGCGGCCTCTGCCTAGGGCTCAAAACAGTCCGGGGCTAACCCTGCGTATACAACAAGCATTTCAAAAAGAAAAGTCAAAAAATTAAAATCATCAATCATTGATGCAATATATATACAGAGTTGCAAAAAAAAAAAAAAAAAACTGGCCCGGAAATTTGTTTTCGGAATTTCGTGAAAACGCAATCTAAACAGCAAGGAGATCATTTGAACAATACATATATATATATATATATATATATATATAAAAGATATTAACTCAGACTTTTATACTCAACTAATAATCTGCGACACAACAACTTTTGGTTTATGCAATTAAAAAGCAGTATAGGAATAAAGAATAAAGTCTTTATTCATATGTATATGTATCTTCCATATGCATCTTTCTTCTTTAACCTTCTAAGCGTGTCATTTATTTCTGTTCGAGCGCACTGAAGTGGGGATTTTTTTCTCCTATACACTTTTCCCCCTTGATTGCGCGTTTAATGAGAAGGTATTATAAGTATTATGTAAATAAACATGTATAATAACAGATAAGTAAATAAAACAAGAAAGATCAATCATGCTTAAAGCATTCATCAAGAAACACTTTCCAACTACAATGTAATGTTATTTAAACATCTCTAAAATGCAATACATTCCTCGGTAATAGTTTAAAACTTATCACAATACTACATTAATTTATTATATTTGAAAACATAAACCTTCATCGAAAGAAATGAACTTCATTCAAATGGCGGCATTGAAATATAAATTGACAGGTTTAAACATCTCTAAAATGTGATCCATTCCTCGGTAATATTTTTTAAATTATCATAATACTACAATAATTTATTATATTTGAAAACTTTATCGAAAACAATTGAAATTCATTCAAATGACGTCATAGAAAAATTTATACGCCTGGCCCTCTATAAAAGCAGCATTTCATTCAAAAATATATATACCCATTCATTTCATTCATTACAACACTATAATAATTTATTTTATTTAAAAATTAAGACCATGGAGCTACACGTAATTAAACACTATGCTTGAAACTTCATCGAAAAAAATCGCCCCTCTCTCTGTAAAATCAATGAATATTTTATTCATGTCAGCTATGCAGACTCCATGATTTAAATAATCTTGCGATAAAGAAATACAGCAATTCATATACAACTCAGTCTGCATATTTTGCTGTTTACATTTTACATAAGTGAAAAACAGGCTTCGTTGTAGAAATAATCAAATTTGGATGCTCATTTAAAATCAAATATATTGTAATTGCGTTGTTTCAGTATGTAGATGCACAGAATTTATGCAAAAATAAAGCGGTTCAATTCATAAAATAATTCATAAATAATTCATATTGAGTGTTGTATCTGTCTTAAAGGCAGATACAACACTAAATATAAATTAAGAAGAACTTTAAAAATCACGATTTTGAGACAAGATGGATGCCATATTTCATTTTGAAGAGGGTCACGTGATTTTTTCATATCATGGTCTCGTGATCGCTTCATTTAAGAGGTGTAAATATTATAATTTTTATTTAAAAAACTACTGAATATATTTTGTTGAATGTTTTTTTTATATATTTTATGGAACAATTTGAATATTACCTAAAATTTTCGAAGCAATTTGTGAATTTTTAATCCTCTTAAAAAATGTTTGAAAAATTAGTTCCCATATCATTCAATGTATTTCATTTACTCAACCCGGGACCAATCCACAACTAATTGGGTGATATTATTTATTTATATTCCCATAGGTCCTACAGACCATCTGAAAAACAAAAATTTCATTTTGATTAAATCATTTTTACGGCATTTATCGTGCTAACGGACAGACAGACAGAGTAAACAAAGTCATAAACACTTTTCAACTTTGTTGTAAAGTGTTAAAAACATACAATTCCATATTTTAAAAGTTCCTCTTGGTGTGATAAATTTTAAAACATGGAACATAACAATGAACAACTTCACAGTCTGGACACCATGTCCTGGTTAATTCCTAAGCTTCTTGCCACTTTTATTGGAAGCATAACATACAAAACATCGGCTGGTTGGCTCTTTTTTGCAGGGTGTGAGATATCTTACGTTTCGCTGAAATAAGATTGAAAGCATTTGGGGCCTCCATTGCTTTGAATTTGAAATCCCAACGAAACTGCGTTTATTTTACGCTCATTTACGAAATAGTCTTTGATAAAATTTAGTTTTTAGGGCTACTACTGCCATCTAGTGTAAAGTATTGTAAACACTTTTAATATCTCTTAAAAAAATCATATAACGTATTATTTCCATGAAACACACAGGAGTCTCGACTTTAAAAGTGTCTACCTCGTCAAACCCGCTTAGTAGTAGTGCAATGCATGACGAGTTGAACCAACACCCTCTATATTCAAGGCCTCCACACCATCCCGTAATGGCCGACACCGTAGTCCAACGCAATACGAATTTGTACTGAAATTGTTTTTGGGCGAATTTTTTTTTTCTTTTTTTTTTTTTTTAAATTTAAATGTTCCAGCAGGATGAGGATTTTTTTTTCTTTAAAATATATCTGCTTTAATTTAAATTAGAATTTGTTGACATAAATAAGATTCTTTCTTTCTTTTTTTATGTGTGATTTGGAATGAAAGAATAATCTTAATAGAACCACTTTATAATTTGATAAGTTACTAAAAACTTTATAATTTAATAAGTAAAAAATCAAATCCTTACTGAAGATTAATTTAAATTCAATCGAAATAAATTAAAATTTACATGATTAAAAAGTATCAGAATGTAAAGGTCATATCTATCCTAACACAATTTAAAGAAGTATATAGATTGTACTATATAGTAAAGTATATACTAAAATAGATTGAAGTACATAATAAAATTGTACTTTAATTGCTAAAGATTGCATACTTCATTAATATATAATTAATATTGGTCTATTACTTAATTTTAATTTATTCGATCACAAGTAGTTAGCATTCTAAAATCAGACTTACCCTCCAAGATAGCTGAAAATCAAACATAATTATAATTAATTAATTCCAAAAGGCCTGGAGTCAAAAGAAGAGGCAGGTGTGGATCCAAAATAACATTTATTATATATACATATATATATTTTTATATGCATTGAGAAGTGAATATCTATCCATTTAAATTCTTGCACAGTTTTATACCAACAAATTAATGCATAATCATACACACCATTATCTAATGAAATTACTAACTCATATAGCATTTCTTAATATCCTTTAAGTAAGTTTCATCATTACAAATTTACCTTTCAATATTCATTACACAATTCTTATATTCATTCAAAATTACAGATTTAAATTAATATTCATCAAACTATTATTATCCTTCCCCTCTAGTCTCTATGTTGGGGTTCATTTAAATTTATTATATCAGTATTCGATAAGAGCATTGTAAATAAATGCTATCATAACAGATGGACTTAATTATAATAATAAGTTGATTTAGATTTCAACTATATATTAAATGGGCAAAAGTAAAATCTTTAAATTAAATCTCTCTTTACTATTTATTGTTACCCCAAATGATATAGTCTTTCATTGTAGTTTCTCAGGACAAATGTAGACTAGGACTTACGTGGTTGAGCAGTCGTGGATTCCTTTATGGATTGTTATTTTGACATCTGCATCTACGTAAACAGGTCTTTTATAGCACAGATTGTTCCTTGTTACACTGAAAATGAGTTGTCGGCTTATACGACACCTTAGTTCTAGGAAGCATTTCTCCAAGAACACACCAGCACTTGATAAAGTATGCCGAATTAAGATGTACGACATAGTAGGACCCTTGTCCATAACTATCAGTCGTCCCATACTCTAACGACGTCAACATTGGAGTTTCAATATACCAGGCCATGATTATTCATTACGGATTAAGTTAATATGTGCACATTCTGTTTTTCTAGGCGCCTGTCTGTAGTTATTGCCTGCAGATGTGAAATGTGTGAAAATAGAATGAAATGACTCTTTGGCCATTGCATATGCCTTTAGAAGTTTTTTAAAGAAACTTGTAAAAATCCAATTTTGCAAAATATTGGATATTTAATATTAAGTTCATCATTAAAATTTAAATTCAAAAAAAGTTTAAAAGGTTCTGTGCATTAATTAGAATTGCACAAAATGTCTTTTATGACAAAAAGCATGTATGCAGCTAATAATTTCCAAGGTGAAAATAAAAATTTAAAACCCTAACATAAAATGAAACACATGTATGGAAAGTAATTCCAAGGTAAGTTTAAATATTTATATAAATAGGTTACATCAATACACTATATATATAATGTTTCAGTTAAATAAGTAGAAACTAATAATTATGTTTAAATTTAGTTTAAAGAAAAAATAATGCAGTGATGTATTAACATTTAGTTTAAATCAAACTATAGTATTTATATTAACTTCATGAATATTAAATTTATTTTTTATTTAATTTATTTTAATTTTTTAACTCAACTACACTCATTCTATACTCTCTAAAAGCCAATACTTTGCCATTTTCTATCTCGGAAAGGTGAGTACTTTTTGGCATTTTGAAAATTAAACAAACATGCAATACAATGGTATAAACATTAGCGATACACCTACAGCTATCTTATAAAGATAAGGGATGAAATATGCTCAGCATTAAAATCTTTGTGAAAACAAGCTGTAAAAATATAGTTATAGTTTATTTTGTTGCAATCCTATTAGGCTTTACATATATAGAAAATTCGAAAAAGTTTTTTTTTTAAGGACAGCACTATTACTGTACATGTTTGAAAAATAGGCTATCACTTTTTTAATGTTGCAAGTTTACGTTTCTTATTTTCTGGTTTTTTCACATCATTTCTCTCTTTGCAATAGTTTTTTAAAAATGTATTCGTGGCAGCCATGATAATATACCTGGTAATGACAGTAGAGGAATGACCACCAGGACAATTGCCTTTCATAAAAATTTCTTTTTCGGTTAAAATAAAAACTGCTAAACTGATAACCAATTGTCGTTGATTGTTTACATTCAAGAAAAGATGTTCGAAATCAATGGAAACTAATTTTTGTACAATTATAAATACATGAATTACAATTTCAAGAACTTCGGGCTGCGGATACATCAAACCACCCCTATCCATCTTTTCTATAACAGAACTTTCAATCAGAGGAGACTCTTTAACAGTTGCAATAGTTAAGTTTATCTTACAAAAAGTACAGTTATGAAGTTTTTTAACAGTGGCAAATGCACAATATCCTGCTACGTAAGATATCACAGGGATCATATCAGATACATTAGAAACATCATCATCCAAAACGGAAATGCTTTGAGCAAAGGTAGGAAGATCATCAGTCTGAGAGGTTTCTAAGTCTCCTATTTCGTTATTCTCTACATCTACAGACAATTCACCATATTTACAAGATTTGATCTTTAAAGGACCGATACTTTGTAGTCGTAATTTACTTTCAGTTTCAAACACCTGTCGCAAAGATATCAAATATTGTGAACCTGCAAGTTGTCTGAATTTCCCAAACCTTTGCTCTAAAGCATCCGTTTGAATTTTTCCAGTTAGGATATACGAAAACCCTAATTCATTTACACAGTATGATAAAAGATCCAACACACCATGTGTTGTATGCGTTAAAGCAGCATGAGTTTCTCTGGTCAATATACCAGTCGTGTATTTCAAATTTTTCCAATTCTCTAACCAGATTAGGAACTTATTTAAAAATTTAGTCTTTTCATCTGTTTCAGACAAAGTAAGTGGCTCTTGAAAAACATCTCTTTTACATTGTCCTTTAAATAAACTTTTAACATTCATTATCGACCACCAGGTATATATTAGGCGAACATAATCAGCTGTATCCTGGCAATGTTGTAAGTCATTACTTTCATCAAACTGGCGTAGGCCCTCAATAACATGATTGTTAAAAATTTGCAGAACAAACTTTACATTTTGTCGCTCAAGATTTGTTGGTATCAATGCTTTTAATGTTACCCCATATGCAAATTTCAATATATTTCCCGCTTCAATAGAATGAAGTTTTTTTATCGTTCCAAAACAAGCAGTTTTTGTGACGCCAGGTTTTTCAAAATCAGGATAAAACATACATTGTCCTGTATTCTTTTGATTCCGCCAGTTGTTCCTTATACATTTTAAGATGTGCACGGGATCATAAATAAAATATAGAGGTCTATTTAAATCTGACGGATGTTTATATATAATGCTTTGCTTTGGAGGAACATTAAAGAAAGACATAGCTCTGCCGTTAATGGCATTATTGTCAGAACTTATGCATATCACCTTAAATCCAATTTCCTCCAAACCTACTGTTACTTTTTTAATTATAGTAAACAGACTTTCTGCGTTTATTTTTTGAACTGGCACTATATGTGCAACATCTTTATATGTCGATAAAAAGCTTTGAACCATAAAAACATATGCACTTGTTGCACATTTTACATTATCATATGCATGGCCAACAATGCTCCCTCCCTTAAAATCCATGACAGGTTTAATGTGGATTTCGTCCATCATTAAACACACTGTACAGTCTTCAGACTGTAAAGTTTGATAGCGTTGTTTAATATAAGACAAAAAGTTATCTTCAAATTGTTCATTGACAGGGTTTAAGTGAAAGGAAGAACATATTCTGTAAATTGTATAGGGATGTGGTAAAATAAAATGATGAGAGTTTCGTAAAAACTTATAAGCATGGGGAGATATTGAGAACAGCAAACTACAGAAAATCAAAAATTCAGTATTATATTTAAAATGGTGTTTTCCATTAACGATTAAAGAGAACTGTTCAAGCAAGAAATCCAAATTTTTGTTTGAAGATGGTAACAAAGTTTTCAACAAATTTACCGAATCACTTATTACATTAAAGATTGATTTGCTCGAATTTGTTTCAACATTTTGATTAAGCAACTCAACCTCTTGCAGTATCTCTGTAGCATCATTAACATTGCATAATAAGAAAGGAAAAATAAACTTCTTTACCTTTGATAATGGTATATTCCTAAAATAAGCAGTAGTATTCATCGAGGAGTTTATTAAGATGCATTTATGAATAACTGGTACTGGAGTCACTTGTATTAATAAAAACATCACACTGTCAGATGTTACTGTTACTGTCCATTCTTTTGGTATGCAGACAAGATTAATTTTGCTTTTAAAGTCTTCAAAACTTTTGCACAATCGTTCCTCATCATATGAAGACTTGCTATCGATGCTTTGCTGAATAACTTTTTCTAAATTTTGCATTTCTAACCTTAGGCGTTTCTCATCTGGGGCTTCACGTGAAGTAGTTGGTTTTGAAAAGTACTCTGGACAACCTGGTAAGCAAGATGGAACTGCGCCTTTTCTTAACTTTGGTGCAGATAGCGGAATCGTTACCGATGTGCCAGTTTTCTCATCGTAGTGTACAGTCTCTCGAATAATATCACCAGATGTAAAATGTTGCTCACAAAGCTAAAAAAAATTAAAAAATATACATTAGTCCTTATGCATATATGCACTGCTTAATGAAAGAAGTGCATGTTTTGCTCTTTCGATATATTTTACTTAATAAATAAATCCTGTGGGAAATTAAAGAGCTTCGAACATAACAGAATCAGGGGTACCACAGAATCAGCTAAATTACCACTACTTTACTTCTAAATAGTTAAACAATATCTCATGACTAATCATTGCTTCGAGATGTTTCACTGTATAATAATATTCCTTAGAATTATATTAAATAATCAAATATAATTATTTGAACACTTAGAGATTAAAAATATCTAGGCACCAGCCAGAAATCGAACCCGGATCATTATCATGCTATATTAAATCAAATATAGGTTCATAAATTCCTAAACTAATATAATTTCCCAAACTCATATACATAAATTAAACCTTTAAGTACATAAATTCAATTAGAATTTAATAAGTTTAACGACATAATCTTATTTTTTCAAATTACAATATCTTTCTATACTTCCCTTGTACATTAAATTAAAACACATGGGAGGAACCAAATTATATATATGTTCTAGGTTAGCTTATTTAAAATCCTGCATACGCATATACATTTTTTATCAATGTGTTTTGCTCTTTCGATGTATTTTACTTATTAAAATAAATCCTGTGGGAAATTAAAGAGCTTCGAACATAACAGAATCAGGGGTACCACAGAATCAGCTAAATTACCACTACTTTACTTCTAAATAGTTAAACAATATCTCATGACTAATCATTGCTTCGAGATGTTTCACTGTATAATAATATTCCTTATAATTATATTAAATAATCAAATATAATTATTTGAACATTTAGAAATTAAAACTATCTAGGCACCAGCCAGAAATCGAACCCGGATCATTATCATGCTATATTAAATCAAATATAGGTTCATAAACTTTAATATAATTTCATAAATTCCTAAACTAATATAATTTCCCAAACTCATATACATAAATTAAACCTTTAAGTACATAAATTCAATTAGAATTTAATAAGTTTAACGACATAATCTTATTTTTTCAAATTACAATATCTTTCTATACTTCCCTTGTACATTAAATTAAAACACATGGGAGGAACCTAATTATATATATGTTCTAGGTTAGCTTATTTAAAATCCTGCATACGCATATACATTTTTTATCAATGTGTACATATGTATTTAAAAAGAACAGTACTTACCCTAGAATTTTTAGTAACTTCGAATCCATCTCTTCTAAGGAAAAAAATCCATTTTTTTCTTACTTCAGGATCTTTTGGAAAATTGAAAACAGCAGAACGTGGGCCGTTATTGTAGTTCCCACGACAGCCGACTGCCGAACAACGATACGGCATTACACAATTAAATCTTCGAAAAAATGGTAAAAAAAATAGCTGTAATTAACAGCTCATATAAAATATAAATAAAGAAACGTTAAAACGAATTCAATATTCGATCACACTGAATATAGAGGGTGTTGAATGGGGACGGCTGGCTAGACTACACGACGCTACCCATGCGTTGTCAGTTCTTCTGGATATACCTTTGGACTACGAAGTCGGCCATCTTGCCACTTCCGGTTTTCTCTGTGGGGGCCTTGAATATAGAGGGTGTTGGTTGAACTCGTCAACCAAGCTTAAAGGGGGTTAATCTCACTAAGTAACAAACTGCAAATTGTACACTTGGTATATGACCTATTATTAACTAGAACAAGTGAAATTGATATTAACTTCAAACTTTCACACTCAAAAGAGCGAACAAACAATACATATTTTATAATCAATTATACAAATCCAATTTTTAATAATATTAACTTTACACAAATTTTTGAAAATTTCATACATATTTTACCAATAAAAATATACACCTACTCGCAGGTTTTGCGTACCCTGATCCCTTTCATCGAAAAATGTATAACTATAAATTATTGTCAAAACAATTAAGCAACTCTGTTACTAGTTCGTGTTTTAAACTTTAAACTTAATTAGTAACAGTTCATAGACAAACATTATGGACATGTAGTTACAGGAAACCTAAATATCGCTAAAAAATACCGACACTAAAAAAATACTTAGCTATGAATATTAATACCGACTTCTTCTTTTCAGTAAACATAAAATCCTACAAGTAATTGCAATACGTCATGATAAATGCATGTATAAATTATCAACTAAATACAACACCCTATTGAGATCTCTAAATACTGAAAAGTACAAATTACCTGGTATATTAAGAAATTGCTCAATCAACAAGCTATATCGCCTTACATATATAATTATGAAGTTATTTTCAAAGAGATAAAATTTCTGCAAAATAAATTTGCTGTTACGTATGAAGATAAAGCAGCCAGTATCTGATCCATTATTTTCAAAAGGTTTTATTTGGAAGAATTTAATAGACAACTCTATTCTTTATAGACAAACATCATGGAGATGAAATTACAGAAAACTTAAACATTAGTAGGGAACCCAAACTAAAAAAATACTTAGCTATGGATATAAATACAGACTTTTCCTTCTATTCAGCAAACTGAAAATTCTACAAGCAATTCTAATAATTCATGTCAAATGTATGTATGAATTTTCAAATAAATACAACTCCCCATTGAAGCCTCTAAAAAATGCGGCCAAGTACAAACAATTTGGCATATAAAGAAATTGCTCAAGAAACTAGTTATACCGTCTTCTTTATATAATTATAAAAATATTTTGAAAGAGATAAAATTACTGCAAAATAAATTTGCTGTTACATATCTAGATAAAGCAACCAGTAACTAAGTTTTTATTTGCAAAATGTTTTATTTGGATAAATTTAATAAGAAGCTCACTACTTCTGTATCATTAATATCCATCCAGCATAGTCAATCGATTATCAGTAAATAAGTAATAACATACTACAAACTTTTCAAACTAAAACATCCCATCTAAGTTATCCATAATTATTTCTTAGACCAACATCCACAAATCTTCAATTCCATATAGAACACTCACTACAGGATTTACCTCTTATACAAATGCAGCTGATAAGAAAATACTTTCTACTCTAAATCATCTGTATGAACATTTCACCTAACAGCAAACAAATATTATAAAAAAATTGGTTAGCGGAAGTAAAAAACTTAAAAAAATTCAAGATATTTATCAAATTAAAACATTTGATTTTAAAGACCTGTTTAATAATAGACATACGTGTTTGCTACAAATTAAAAATTAATATGAAACATATACTAAATATCATAACCTAACAATTCCAAAATATAAAATTTCATTAAAATTTATTTTATACAATCAGTGTTTATCTCAAAGTACTTGCATTTACAAAATAAAATATGATTTCTTGAAACGTGTTAATTTGTTAAAATATCAAATTAAAAAAATGTGAGTAAACAATACCGAATAACAATAGCAAGTAAAAGTTCTACATTTGCTTTGATTTTGTACAAATGTCAATGAGTCTTACTATTGGTATTCAAATATATTTTATTTGCTTTTCAGGTTTACGAGATCTGAGTCCCTTTTAAGAAATATTCTAATATATAATATTTTCCTACAAAGTATAGGAACTTCTGGGAATGAATGTAAACAAAATGAATTCTTCAGAGAAATTGATAGAAGGCTGCATGAAAGCCCCGCCCTCACTGGAAAAGCAGGCTTTTTCGAAGATATCTCTTCAGTTGTATCAAAATATGAAACCAAAGAAGTACTGCAGATTTGTATCAGTCATACAGGAACGTGATACAGAACTATTGTTATCGAAAATTAAATTTCAGTCTGCTGACATGTGCTCGAAACTACCTCTTCCTCGTGCATTCAAGAATCAATTGATTGTTCGCCTTCACTCATTAGCTCTGGAGGAAATAAGTTGGATAAGGAAATATGCCAGTAAACCATATAGACTTTCATATGCTTTCTTTGAAAAGTATTTGAATCCCTCTGATTGGACAATGGAAGGAAAATTGGACCGAAGTAAAATATTAAAACGATTGATGGACGACAAAAGATTCCCATATATCAACCAATTTGTATTATCGTATTGTTTACGTGTTTTTAATGGTTTCCGTTAAACCTTTAAAGAATAAGGAATACATTCTAAAACTGAATATATAAGCTTATGTTTTATTTGCATTATAAAACTTTTTCCAACTAAACTGTTTAAAGAATTATTTCTCAGTACTCGAAAACAATATATTTTCTCATCTACTTTTTACAATTTTAAGGAAAAATTAAGATATATAAATTTGAATGAATTTGAAAAGAGTAAAACATTCACGAAATTTTACACAGTAGAAATCGATATCGAATTGTAAGCTAGAGAAAAAAAACATATTTACACAGCATACAACCGTCCAGACTGCTGCTCATGTCCCAGAACCAGTCGGACGATCTGGGCTTTCGACATCATACAGTTTAAATATTCTTTAATCGATATAAAATATCTATATACAAACTAGTAATATCTAACATAATACAGAAGCAATAAAAGTCTCATCTACATCTATTACAGCTGTTGGATTTTTTTTCAATTTATTATTATCTGATGGCGTCACGAATACAAAAATTTTATGTTTGTTATTTTTCACAACAGTGCTCGAAACTTTTTTGTGGTACAGCCATTGTGCATACAAGAAATCGACGACAGACAGGCGGACACCAATCCAAATAGAGTCAAAACGTGTTCATGAGGTCTTAAAATCAATATTGAATTTTAATCAGAATCTTGAATTCGAAAGTTTTCGCGAAATAGTGTGTTACATTGTATTGGAAAGTAAAAATAAATGAAACAAGAAAGATCAGTCATGCATAAAGCATTGATTATGAAACACTTTCTAACTTCAATGCAATTTTATATAAACATCTCTAAAATGCGATACATTCCGTCGGTAATATTTTTAAAATTATCTAAATACTACATTAATTTATTATATTTGAAAACTTATAACATCTTTGAAAAAAAAATGAACTTCATTCAAATGACTGCATAGGAATAAAAACTGCCTGGTTTAAACATCTCTAAAATGCGATACATTTCTCGGTAATATTTTTAAAATTATCATTATATTACAATTATTTATTATATTTAAAGACTTTATTGAAAACAAAGGAACTTTATTCATATCACTTCATCGCAGCATTTCATTCATAAACATTTTTCCATTCCTTTCACTCATCACAATATTATAATAATTTATTTTGTTTAAAAACAGTAATTTAACTCCATGCTTAAAACTTCATCGAAAAATTCTTCTGCTTCTCTGTGTCAATCAATGAATGTTTCATTCCTCTCAGCTATATTGCAGACTCCATAAGCTAAATAATTTTGCGTTAAAGAAATGGAGCAATTCTTATACAACTCATTCCACATCTTTTGGTGTTTACACTCTCTTTAAGTGAAAATTAGGCTTCGTTGAAGAAATAATCAGAATCTGATGATCATTTAAATTCAAATATATTGTAATTGCGTTGTTTCAGTATGTAGATGCACAGAAGTTAAGCAAAAATAAAGCTGCTTTATGACAGATACAACACCAAATATGAATTTAACTTTAAAAATCACGATTTTGACACAAGATGGATGCAATATATTATTTTAAAGTGGGTAAAGTGATCTCTTCATATAATGGCCAAGTGATCTCTTCTTATAAAGGCAGTAATTATTATTTTAATTTTTATTTAAACAAGATAGATCAATCGTGCATAAAGCATTGATTATAAAACGCTTTCCAAATTCAATGCAATTTTATTTAAACATCTCTAAAAGCATCATTTCATTCATAACCATTTTTCCATTCATTTTATTCATCACAATACTATATTAATTTGCTTAGATAAAAACTCAAGACCATGGAGGTACAAGTAATTAAACTCTATGCTTAAAATGTCATAAAAAAAAATCGTCTGCTTCTCTGTTGTTTTTGTTGTTGAGACCCAGACCGTCGGACCTACCAGAGAAGTGTAAGTTAACGTCTGTTTCTCTGTGTAAAACCAATGAATATTTCAATCATATCAGCTATATTGTAGACTCCATGAGTAAAATAATTTAGCGTTAAAGAAATGCAGCAATTCTTATACAACTAATTTTACGTCTTTTGGTATTTACATTCTCCATAAGTAAAAATTAGGCTTCGTTGTAGAAATTGTCAAAGTTAGATGATCATTTAAACTCAGATATATTGTAATTGTGTTGTTTCAGTATGTAGATGCACAGAATTTAAGCAAAAATAAAGCGGTTTTAGAACGGATACAACACTGAATATGAACTAAAAATAACTTTAAAAATCACGATTTTGACACAAGAAGGATGCCATATTTTATTTTGAAGTGGATCACGTGATCTCATCATATAATGGTCACGTGATCTCATCATATAATGGTCACGTGATCTCGTCATATAAAAGGTGTAATTATTATTTTAATTTTTATTTAAAAACTACAAAATATATTCTGCTGAAATTGTTTTTATACATTACATTTTATGGCATAATATGAATATTTCCTGAAACTTTCGATGCAATTTGAATTTTAAATACGCTTAAAAAATGTTTGAAAAATTGGGTCCCATAGGGGGTTCAATGTATTTAATTTCTTCCACCCAGGTTCAATCCAAAACTAAATGGTTTATATTATTCATTTACATTCCCATAGGTTCTACAGACCGGCTGAATAACATACTAAAATTTCATTTTGATAAAATCAATTTTACGGCAGCTATCGTGTTAACAGACAGACAGACAGACAGAATAAACAAAGTCATAAACACTTTTCAACTATGTTGTAAAGTGTTAATAAATTAAAATTTCTGATTAAGAAGAAGATTAATCCAAATGTAATCATTATTTTCGTGTTTAGATATATCAAAACTGACTTCACGTGCAGAACTTTAAATATGGTAATACAATTAATTTTTCTGATAATGGTGAAGTTTCCTTTTGATTGAAAAGCTGAAAAGACTAAGATAAAATTGCAGAGAAAATATAAGTTATTTTTATTTATGTATATTAAAAGCAGCAGCTAATACAGTCCAGTTTAATGAAAGATGCATCTAAGAAATTTTGGACACCACCTTAACATTTTATTTTGTTACAAGTAATTGTACCCAACATTGCCCGGGATTTAAAACAGGCACGGATAAAAGAAACACACACAAGTCGTGCATATCGTAATGATTGAAATTGCATTTGTATAAAGTTGACCAATTTCCATTTTGTATTAGAAAATTGTCTATTTTGCACTCACAGAGAGATTATATTTTTCTTTCGCATGCAAGCTTCTATCAAAGGCATATTTAGAGTCTCATAGTGTGGGGGATGGAGTTGACAATCCAATGGGGGTTACAGTGCTGAATGTAAAATATTCTCGAATTATAAAACTATACATTGTATTGTAGGGCTGTCAGCTATATTTTAGTTCTCATGAAATATGACTCGTAAATGCTAAACATACATTCGATCAACAGGCAGATGTTCTTCAGAGTTGTAGGTTACAAGCATAAAAAGTTGAAAACTGCCGGTCTACAAAATTTTGATTCGCTATTTATAACATTTATATTACTGAATGTGGATGTAACTAAATTTATTTATTAATTTGTAATCCAAAGACAATTTTCAGCACTGTTACCCTTTTTGATCGTCGATCACCTTCCCATACACTCTGAGATTCTGGTTATGCTTATAGTATTAGGTTTGAATGTGAGAGAAGAAACATTTAAATAAGAATTTACAGTTATCTGGTTGTAAAGCTTTATAATTTTAATGCAAAAATTAAATTTTTCAGCTTTGAAATGATGTAATTTTCAGCATTATGCAAGCCACAACTTGGGTATACACCTTTATATCTTCTATTTGTGTCCATTTCGGCTTTTCAACTTTGAGTTTGTTCGTTCTACAGCACTGATGAAGGGTATACGGTGTATATTTTAAAACAACTGCATGCTGCATTTTCCTTTTTAACACAATTGAAAAGTGTTCATGACATTGTTCATTCTATCTGTTTGTTCATTCGCACGATAACTGACGTAAAAATGAGTTTATCAAAAGAAAATTTTAATATGTTGAGACGGACTCTGAGATATATGGCAATGTAAATGAATAGTATCACCCAAGTAGATTTGGATTGAACTCCTGTTGAAAAAATGAAATACATTGAACCCTATCAGTCCTAATATTTTATTCATTTTTTAAGCGAAATAAAAATTCACAAATTGCTTTTCAAATGTTAGAAAATTTTAAATTATCCCAAATATATAAAAAAATGTCAGCAAATATGTTTGGTATTTTTTTAACATGAAAATTAAAACAAAATTTACACCCATATAACATGAAGGAGCCACTTCAATATAAAATATATCACCATCTTTTTTCTCAGCGTGAAAATTGTTAGAAATAAATGATCTCTCATCGCTACGAAAGACTGACAAACGCAAAAACACTGACTCTCGCCTTTCCGCCAGAAGAGGAATGTGTTTACTTCGAGAAATCTGCGCGCGCATCCAAGAGACTATACCGGTACACTTACGAACTGAAGTTCTGTTCTGTGTTGTCGATGCTTCGTTTGATGTCGCAGCAAAATGCTTGTTTCTTTGTTTTCCTATGTAATTTTTAAATGCAGAATCTAATTAAATAATATGTTTTTTCTTCCAATCAAGCTAAATTATTCCTGATATCAAGATGGTAAACAAACACACTAAAACTGATATTTTTTTAAGACTTTAAGAGGAAATAAGTAAAATTGCCCTACGCCCTTCAAACAGAAAGGTAAGCATTTTACCTATTATAATTATGCTGTGGATAAAGTAAAATGATATTATAACATTTATTCTCATTGGCGAGTCAGAGTGTCATTACCTATGCACAACCGAGCTCCTATATTTTTATCAGATTATGAGACTGAAGTTGTTGCCTGTCTCGCTGGAGAAATTGGTACTAACAAAATCAAATAGCAGCATTTTTCATGAACAATAAAATTATTATTTGAAAAAGGGCATAAAAATAAGTAACCGAAAAGAAAATTGATATACAAATATATCACAATTATTTTTTTCGTTCCCCATTGACTTCGTAAAAAAAAAACTTCCAAACCGAAAGTGATTTTTTTCGGAATAAGATTAAAAGGAAATATCGCACTGCAAATAAACAAAAAAAGGGAAAATATTTCTCAAGGAAACTAAAATAATGGCATCTATCAAGGAAAGTCACTTGATCGAAAAATTAAACCAGGGCAACTATTCCAATTGGAAGTTTAAAATGGAAATGACAGTATTGAATAAAGAATTATCAGAAACGATAACAGAAGTGGCTCCGGACGCAATTACCGACGAATGGCGGAAAAAAGATAGAAAAGCCAGAGCGCTCATAAATTTATGTATAGAGGATTCCCAAATTGTTCACGTCAAGCATCTCACCACGGCGCGCGATACTTGGAATGCGCTTCGCGCAATACACGAAAGAGCTAATTTATCCAGCAAACTATACCTTTTACGAAAGTTGTACAGTATAAAGTTAGATGAAAGGGGAAACATGCAACAACATATAACCAAAATTCTGGAAACAGTGGATAAACTTAAAGCAATCGGGGAGGAAATAAATAACTCGCATATATCAGCACTATTTCTGTGTTCGCTACCCCCCAGTTACGAAACGCTGATAACGGCGTTGGAAGCGCGACCAGAGGATGAACTGACGCCGGAATTCATTAGCAGCAAACTGATTGATGAATATAATAGACGTAGGGATCACCAGGAAATGCCGCAAAACATGGCAAAGGCTTTTCACGCGAATAAAAAATTCTCTAACACCTATGGCTACAAAATGGATAACAAATACTGCTCACATTGCAAAATGAAGAACCACAACAAATCTGAATGTTGGCGTCTAAAGAATAAGACCAATGAGCCCGGCAGATATAAAGATTATAAAAATAAATTCAGACACAACTCATCACAGTTAGTGTATGAGGGAAACGACAGACCGGCCGCGAAGTCACGAACACAAGAAAGATATTCAGACACTGTAGAGAAAGTAGGATCGAAATTTAGAGACTTAGCGCTCATAACTAATCAAACTGAAGAAGACAGCTGGATCGTTGATAGTGGTTCCTCATCCCACATAACAAATAATGAGAATCTATTCACTAAAATAAATAATGAAAACAAATCGGAAGTTATCGTTGCTAACGGTAAAGCCTTAACCGCCTATGGGTCAGGCGAAGTAAAAATAAAAAGTCGAGCCTCGGATGGAGAGATAAGACAAGTAACGCTACAGGAAGTACTATTTGTGCCAGAACTGAAAGCTAATTTATTTTCCGTACGAAAAGCAACACAGCATGGATGCAAAATAACTTTTACTAAAGACAACTGCCAGTTAACTTACAATGATGAAATATTCTTAGAAGGAAAAATAAAAAATAACCTATATGAGCTAGACCTGCTCACACCACAAAACAAAAATGTTACATATATGGTAAATAACTGTAACAACCCCAATTGTGTTACATTATGGCACAGAAGAATGGGTCACAAAAACTTCGGCTCTATAAAGGAAATTAAATCGAAACAGTTAGCCGAAGGCATAAACATCAACGAATGTAAACATGAACTAAATTGCGAAACTTGTATAAAATCAAAACTCACCGACATGCCATACCCCAAATCTACTCAAAACAGGGGGACTCATATTCTACAACTTGTGCACAGCGACGTATGCGGACCAATGCAAACTCCCACTATAGGAGGAAAATCATACGTGCTAACATTTATTGATGATTTCTCCAGGTACACAATGACCTATCTCTTATCAAAAAAGAGTGAAGTTTTGTGTAAACTGAAGGAATACATCGCTTTTACGACAAACAAATTCGGAAAAAAACCAGAAATACTGAGAAGCGATAATGGCGGCGAATACGTCAGTAAAGAATACGAGGAATATCTAAGTGACAACGGCATACATCACCAGTTGACCGTGCCACACTGTCCATCCCAAAATGGCGTAGCGGAAAGAAAAAACAGGTCACTAATCGAGATGACACGAGCTATGTTGTCAGAAGCAAATTTAGGCAAAAAATTCTGGGGAGAGGCTATAAACACTGCCAATTACCTACAAAATAGACTTCCCACAAAGGCCAATACAAAAACACCCTACGAAATGTGGACTGGTATGAAACCAAATCTTCGTCATTTAAGAGTCTTTGGCTGTAAAGCATATTCCTACATCCATAAAAGCAAACGAGGAAAATTAGATGAAAAAGCCCAAGAAGGGATTTTTGTGGGATACGACGACAGATCAAAAGCTTATAGAATATATACAGAAGGAAAAAACATAACACTTGCTAGAACGGTTAAATTCCTCGAAAAATCAATGCAAATTTCAGAATTAAGCTCAAAGGAATTATTCGAAGGAACAGATAGTGAAGTCGAAAAAACTAATGCTCAAACAGATGAAAAACCCGAAGTGAGAGAGATTGAGTTTGAGGCACCGTCAGATGATGAACAAATAAATTCTGATAACATAACCGCTAGTCAACCTCGCAGATCCGAGAGATCGAACAAGGGAGTACCTCCCGATCGACTCATCTACTTAGCGCAACAAGTTAACACCGTCGAACCCAGAGACTATAATGAGGTACTAAAAATTAAGAGCCCACAAGAGAAACAAAATTGGCTAGACGCAATGGAAGAAGAAATGCAATCTTTGCAAGAAAATAACACATTCACATTAATGGAACCCCCGCATGGAAGAGAAATTGTAGGTTCAAAATGGACATATAAAATTAAACACGACTCTCAGGGAAAAATAGCTAAATACAAAGCTAGACTGGTAGAAAAAGGATTTTCACAAAAATACGGTGAAGATTATTACGAAACTTTCGCACCAGTGGTCTCACACAGCACAATTAGAGCATTCCTGGCAGGAGCAGCATATAGAAAATATAACGTACAACACATTGATATCAAAACCGCTTTCTTACACGGGGATTTAGACGAAACAGTTTACATACAACAGCCAGATGGCTACATCTCCCCGGGTAACGAAAACAAAGTATGGAAATTAAATAAAGCTATATATGGGTTGAAACAGGCCGCAAGAGCCTGGCATCTAAAAATAGGTGACTCTCTAAAGCAACTAAAATTCGTGCAGAGTACTACTGATTCATGTCTATTCAAAAAGGGAAAAGGAAGAGAAACTATCTATATAATCGTATATGTGGATGATATTCTAATATCAGGATCAGAAGAACAAATTGACAAAACAACGAAAGAACTGGGCAGACAATATGAATTAAAAAATTTGGGTGAAGTTAATTATTACCTTGGAATTAGCATAAGAAAAAACCATGATGGAGATTATCTATTAAATCAAAAAAATAAGATTGAAGAAATTGTAAATACATTTAATTTGCAAGATTCAAAACCCTATAGTACACCAATGGAAACTGGATATTTGAGAAATGAAACAGAAGAAAACCTGCTTCCTAATAACACTAAATATCGCCAAGCTATTGGAGCTCTTCTATATATTGCCACGGTCACAAGACCAGACATCACAGCCGCAATAAACATTTTAAGTCGGAGAAATGAGAAACCACGTCAAATGGATTGGAACGCAGTAAAGCGTCTAATAAGTTATCTAAATCATACAAAGGATCTAAATTTGGTAATAAAATCAACGACAAAACCAATTCTTACAACATACGCTGATGCCGACTGGGCAAGCGATAAAACGGATCGGAAATCCACGAGTGGTAATCTTTTCTTAATTGATGATTCTCCTATACACTGGTTAAGCAAAAAACAATCATGTGTTGCACTTTCCTCAGCAGAGGCGGAATATATATCCGCTGCTAACGCAGTTCAAGAAGTACTGTGGTTAATCAACCTACTCAAAGATCTCGATATGCTTCAACAACTCCCGATTACTATTTTCGAAGATAACCAGTCATGTATAAAAATGATTGAATCACCGAAGTACATGTCAAGAACCAAGTATATTGACATCAGATTCCACGCCATAAAAGATTTTCAGGAATCGGGTGTAATCCAGTTGAGTTATCTTCCAACTAAGCTAATGACAGCTGACATGATGACAAAACCACTGCCAAAGCCTGAATTTCTGAAGCACAGATCCAAACTGCTACAGCCGTGATATGCAGCTCCAGAGATCAAGGGGGACTGTTAGAAATAAATGATCTCTCATCGCTACGAAAGACTGACAAACGCAAAAACACTGACTCTCGCCTTTCCGCCAGAAGAGGAATGTGTTTACTTCGAGAAATCTGCGCGCGCATCCAAGAGACTATACCGGTACACTTACGAACTGAAGTTCTGTTCTGTGTTGTCGATGCTTCGTTTGATGTCGCAGCAAAATGCTTGTTTCTTTGTTTTCCTATGTAATTTTTAAATGCAGAATCTAATTAAATAATATGTTTTTTCTTCCAATCAAGCTAAATTATTCCTGATATCAAGATGGTAAACAAACACACTAAAACTGATATTTTTTTAAGACTTTAGGAGGAAATAAGTAAAATTGCCCTACGCCCTTCAAACAGAAAGGTAAGCATTTTACCTATTATAATTATGCTGTGGATAAAGTAAAATGATATTATAACATTTATTCTCATTGGCGAGTCAGAGTGCCATTACCTATGCACAACCGAGCTCCTATATTTTTATCAAAAATCGTGATTTTCAAAGTTCTTTTAAATTTATATTTAGTGTTGCATTCGTCTTAAAATCTATTTATTTACCTATTTCATGAGCATCTATATTCTGCGCCAATGCAATTATAATATTTTTGAGTGTAAATAATCATCAAACTTTGATTATTTCTACAACGAAGTCTAATTTTAATGAATGCAGGATGCAAACAAGTGATTGTAAGATGAGTTGTATAAGAATTGCTGAAATTTTTTCACACAATGTTATTTAACTTTGGAGTCTGGAATAAAGTTTACGAATGAAATATTTACTTCTTTTACATAAAGTACCAGACGATTTATGTTTCGATGACGTCATTTGAATAAAGTTCATTTTTTTTTCGACGAAGTTTCAAGTTTTCATGCAACATAAATTATTGTAGTTCTGTGATAATTAAAAAAATACCACCCCCAAATATATCGTATTGTAGAGATGTGATACATTCAGCAGATATTGGAAAGTGTTTCATAATCAATGCTGTAATCAATGCAAAATTGGTCTTTCGTGTTTTATTTTTACTTGCTTGAATACGTTGCTTATGTAGGATATATTTTTCTTGTTTATTACATGTTTTCCTTATAGGCTTCATTGCGGCTAAAAGGGATCCAGTATTGTAAACCCTCATTCAATCGTCTAACCACCCTGTCCCTTCTGAGATCCTGACTATGCCTGCCGTATATGTGATTAGGAAACATATTGGAATTTATAATATCAGCTTCTTGGATTTAAAATTTCGAGTCATTTTGTTGTAGTGTTACATTTGGAACCGATAAATGTATAACAGCACTCAAGAAGTGTTTTACGCAATTAAAAATATTATGTGTTTAGATCATATTTCAATTCGAAGTTACAGACAAAAAACATGTTTTATAGACAATATTATGAAAAGTTTATTTCTTAATATAATCTAAAATTTTAGAAATTATGTGAAGACAAATGCAAATATCAATTAAATGTAACTATTATTTTAAACACAGCTTTTTTTTTATTTCGAATAGATAAATTAATAATGTGATATCGAGTAGTAGCTAAATATGTTCAAAATATTTCGGTTTCATTTAAATAATTAAAAACAAACTATTCCACTTAGGGTACGGAAATAAATCTTTTTTCCAGTATTACTATAATTAACAAGATAAGAAACGCAAAGAAAGATTGCTAACAATTTCGATTTGATCATTTAACTTTTCAACTATTGATTAAATTATTATTCTCATACGTAGTATTGAGAAATTTTTTCTCGAAAATTTTCAAGATGTTGATACCATTATATGTTTAAAGACCTCTGAATGCGTTTTGTCTATTTTCAGAGTGATGCCCATCTGTCTGACAGTCTATGTTTGTGGTCGATTTATCTGACAGTCTATGTTAGTGAACAATTTCTTGTGTTCACAATAGCCACTACAAATATTAATGAATTTTCACGAAATTTTATATCCTGCTTTGTAATAAAGAAATCTAGAACTAGATAGAATTTTTTAAAATTCGATTTAAAACTTCGAAATTTATTTGACTATTTTTAACATGGCAGCAAAGGACAAACTTGACATATTCGTGCATAAAAGGGTTTATTTGTATCTCAATGATCACAAGACTTTACAATTTCAATCATTGTTGTGAAAAATAGCCATGATAAAATTTTTTGTTCGTGACGTCATTAGTCCCTCCATCAAGGTGCAAGTCATCCGCCCCTGGGGAGTAAGTTTCAAATATGGTATCAAACGAAATATTATTAAGCCCTTTAGTGTGAAGGGTGACACTCTATAATTGTAGTCATTTTTGCCCATGATACCCAGGATCTGGTCAAGCCATATGGGTCCTAGGGCCTTTTGTTATTTCGAGGCCACCATGCATTCAACGCATACCAAACTTATGCAAAACATCAACGTGTAACAAATGACTGATCACGATACTTTATAGTTTTAATCATTTTTGTGAAAACAGTCATGATAAAAAGTTTTTGTCCGTGAGGTCATTAGCCCCCCCCCCCCCATCAAGGGGCAAGTCATCAGTCCCTGGAGAGAACGGTGTCAAGTATGCTATCAAACGAAATGATTTTCAGCCCTTCAGAGTGAAGAGTAACACTCAATAATTGCAATCATTTGGGCCCATGATACCCAGGATCTGATCAAGCTAATATGGGGCCCAGGGTCTTTTGTTATTTCAGGGCCCAATACATTCAACGCATACCGAACTTGTGCAAAACATCAACGTGTAAAAAATGGTTCAATGATCACGAGAATTTATAGTTTCAATCATTGTTACTTTCCTTATATACATACTGTATAAGGAAAGTATTGTGGCGGGGTCGAAAACTCGAATTCGAGTTTACGACGGCAGAGCACGTTTCAAGCATCCCTGATCACGAAAAAATATTTTTGACGTGATGTCTGTATGTGTGTGTCAGTGAAACTTTGGAGACGATATCTCAGGAAAGAATGGAGCGATTCGAATCAAATTTGGTACAAAAATCACAATCGACGAATACTGGAAGCCTATTGTGTTTAAACGTAATCCAATGTTCAGAACCCCCCTAAATTTTCGAGTGAATTTCTGAAAAAATCATCAAAAAATTACGCAAATAGACATTTCTTATGCAATTTTTACTTAGAAAACGATTGACATGAACTTTAGAACGCTAGCATGAACCGTTCTTCAGATATTACACATTTTTCAAATAAATTTATCAAAAATCCTATAAATTAAAAAAAAGTATTAAGTTTGAGAAACATGTTCACTGTTCTATGTAATATCATGCGCTAAATTTGTTGATCTCATTCTCATAGATCTAGCTCGTTCCATTCATGAGAAAAGATACTTTTTGTAATACTTTCATATTTGAACACCAATAGTCACTTATCTGCTATAAGAATAACTTATTTCTCCGCCCATAACGCTTGGCGAGAATTTGGTGAGATGCAGCCAACTTGGCGACTTTCTTAAATGTTGGCAAATTAACGAAAATCTCTCGAAATGGATAAAGATAGCGCTAAATCAATGAAAACGACGACTAATTGAAGAAAATTCAATATCTTAGAAAGAAGATAAGTATCTACTATAAAAAAATAAATATTTTTTAATTGTAACAGTAGTAAATTCATTGCATTATATAAGGAAAGTCATGCGCTGCCCACATCAGATTTTTGTGAAAAGCAGCCATGATAAAAATTTCTGTTCGTGACGTCATCAGCCCCCATCGAGTGGCAAGTCATCCGCTTCCGGGGAGTACAGTGTCAAATATGGTATCAAACGAAATATTTTTAAGTCCTTTACAGTGAAGGATAACACGCAATAATCGTAATCATTTGGACCCATGATATCCATGGACTGGTCAAGTCAAAATGGGGCACAGGGCTTGGTGTTATTTCGGGGCCCCCTGGCATTCAAAGCATACCAAACATATGTAAACCATCAATGTATAACAAATTTAGGGACTTACGATTACAGTTTCGAAGGTCCTTTGGTACATGTAAAAATCTTCCAAATCTTTTATTTTATAAATAGGATGTATAATATTTAAAATTACGAACATATTTCATAATTCAAAATAAAAACTAACATTTTAAGTTTCAAATTAATTAATAAATTATTTATGTCAACATTTATTATCACATGCAAAATTTAGGGACCCCTTGACATTTGGGGGCCGCGGCCCTTGAGACCCATGCGGTAATCAGGCCCTGATTGTATCGATTTTTCAAAAATTTTCCTATACAATTTGAAAGAAAAAACTACTAAAAATGAATTTTGGTATAAGAAAGTCAAGTTGAGCCCCAGTACTGTTATTTTTTTCCCGTAATGGATTATCATTTGACATTTTTCTTATATTCTTGACACAATTCTAAAGCAGTCGTTAGTTTAATGTTGAAACTGATCTTGAGCCCCGCTCTCACGGTGTCATGTCAATAACCAATGGGTTACCAGGAAATATGCAGTCATCGTATGTACTCAGATAATGTTTTGGGTTAAGGTTCCTATATACAGGAGCATTACTTTGGGTACATTTGGGTATGTGGAGAGATTAGAACGTCTCTGTTCGGAGATGTTTGCAATTTAATCCTTCCATGTGATAAAGCATTTTGTTGCTTGTTATGCGAGTGTAGGCAAGGTTATTATATCTGTAGTGTAGGTCCAAGCTGTAGGTATCTGCCGTGAAAATGACTTTATCAAGATGGAATTTCAGTATGTTGTTGAGGCGGTCTATAGGACATATGTGAATCGACATTAATAATATTACCCAATTAGTTTTGGATTGAACCCGGCTTGAAAAAATAAAATACGTAGACTATGGAGCATAATTTTTCAAGCATTATTTACAAGAAATTAAAATCCACAAATTGCTTTGAAAATTTTAGAAAATATTCAAATTATCACGTAAATGTGTAAAACAATTTCAGCAAAATATATTAGGTAGTTTTTTTTAATAAAATTTGAAATTATAGTTACACAAATATTATATGAAGTGATCACGTGACTCATTTCAACATAAAATATGGCATCCATTTTTTTCTCCCGTTTAAAAATCGTGATGTTTGCAGATCTTTTAAATTTATATTTATTGTTACATCCGTCATAAAACCGTTTTATTTTTGCATATTTTCTGTGCAACACAAATCTGTCTAAAATCTGTGCCAACGCAATTACCAAATTTTTTATTTTAAATGATCACCAAACTTTGAGTATTCCTACAACCAAATCTAATTTCTATAGCAAGCAGAATGTAAACAAATCAAGCAATTGTAAGGTGAGTTGTATAAAAAATTTCTGAATATTATGCAAAATTATTTAACTGGAGAACAAATGATATGAATGAAATATTCATCAATTTTACACAGAGAAGCAGACGATTTATAGCAATCCCTTTTTAGGTTCAGTTTTAAGTTTCCAAGTTAAATAAATTATTGTAGTACTGTGATAATTTACAAAATTTCGGTGCTAAATGTATCGCATTATTAGATCTGTATAAATGAAATTGCTTTTCAATTGGAAACAGTTTCATAATCAATGCTTTATCCATGATTGATCTTTCTTGTTTTTACTGTTTCACTTTCCCTGCAATACATGGTAAATATAGGAAAGTATTGGAATCATGTCGAAAATATCAACTCCAGATTTCGACGGATTTACACGTTTTAACACCTCTAGAATATGAAAACACTGTTTTTAGCGTGACGTCGTCTGTGTGTGTGTCTATCTGTATAATGTATGTATCTACTCTAACTCGATAAATAATGGTCCAATTTTCATAAAATTTGGTAGGTAAGTTACTTGTGTGTGACCCTGGTGCTGATTAGTTCTGGTGTAATTCGAAATAAAAGAACCGCCATTTTCGCTAAATGGCCAGCAAAAATTGTTGGTAACCACTCTAGCTGAAAAACTCATAGATCAAATTTTATAACATTTTGTAGATATGTCACTTGTAGGATACTCTGTTGCTGATTAGATTTTGGTATAATTCGGAAAAAAAGAACCTGCTTTTTTTGCTAAATGGCCCGTAAAATATGTCTATATCTACACTAGCTAAATGTCTAATCTACCAAAATTTACAAAATTTGGTGGATAAGTCACTTGTGGGTTAACCTGGTGTTGATTTGATTTTGGTATAATTCAGAAAAAAGAAACCTGCCTTCTTTTGCGAAATGGCCCACAAAAATCGTCAAAATGTAAAATAAAAGATAACGTATGTTCAAATATATCAATTGAATGCTTGTTCTCTACGTAATTTTTGTCGATGAAAGAATAAGACATAAGACCAACCACATTACTCTAGGACTGGAGAAAAAGACTCTCGAGAAATTTTATTTTTCTCGCATATTCGCCAGTTACTTTTGAAAATCATTTCAGTTAGCAATAACAACGAAAATGAAAGTTAAAGTGCAAATTCAGTGTAATATGAAAAAAATCTGAGACGGGCAGCACATGACATTCCTTATATAATGCAATGGATGTACTAACTCTTACAGTAAAAATAAAAATAGGGTATTCTTATAGTAGATATTTATATTCTTCCCAAAATATTGAATTTTCGTCAATTTGTCGTCAGTTCCATTGATTTAGAGTCATTTTTATCCATTTGACGAGATTTTCGTTAATTTAGCAACATTTAAAAAGTCGCCAAGTTGGCGACATTCCGCCAAATTGGTCGCCAAAATCTCGCCAAGCGTTATAGATGGAGAAATAAGTTATTCTTATAGCAGATAAATGACTATTGGCGTTCAAATTCAAAAGTATCATTCAAGGTATATTTTCTCATTAATGGAACGAGCTAGATCCACGAGAATGAAGTCACCCAATTTATCGCATGATATTACATATAAAAGTGAATATGTTTCTCAACATGTAATATTTCTTTTTAAGTTATGGGATTTTTTGATAAATTTATTTGAAAAATATGCAATATCTCGAGAACGGCTCATACTCGCGTTTATGTCAATGGTTTTCGAAGGAAAAATGGCATAAGAAATGTTTATTTGCGAAGCTTCTTAAAGGTTTGATTTATTGATGATTTTGTCAAAATTTCACTCTAAAATTTTGGGGGGATTCTGAACATTTGGTTGTGTTTAAAAGCAATAGGTTTTCAGTATTTATGGATTGTAATTTTTTTACTAAATTTCATTGGAATCGCTCTATTCGTTCGTGAGATATCGTCTCCACAGATTCACTGACACACACAGACATCACCCCAAAAAATGTTCGATTTGTGATCAGGGATGCTTGAAAAGTGCTCTCCCGTCGAAAACTCGAATTCGAATTTTCGACCCCGTCACAATACTTTCCTTATGCATTATACTATGTATATAAGGACAGTAATAATGTTAGGTGTTATTTTGTGCAATTGAACTCAATTTAACGAATTATTGAAGAAATAAAGAGAACGTGAATATGAGTCAGCAGGGAAAATCCTGTGCTGCCCACTTCAGATTTTGCTTTATTGTATGTATTTACCTTACAAATTTTTTAAAATGTAGATATATGTTGGAAAGAACATTTTGAGACCGATTTCTAATTTTCGGATTCTCAAGACATTAATATAGATGCCACACTAATATATTTGTCTCCAGTAGATACCTACATTTATTTTGAAAGCAACTGGTGCTTGCAAGAGAATTATCCTTCATGAACTTAAAAACACCTCTTAAAAAAATCTGATGTGGGCAACATATGACTTTCTTTATACAATGCAATGAATTTACTACTTTTACATTAAAAAAAATAGGTTTTTCTTATTGTAGATACTTATATTCTTTTCACGATATTGAATTTTCGACAATTAGTCGTCATTTTCATTGATCTAGCGTCATTTTTGTACATTTGGCGATATTTTTGTTAATTTATCAACATTTTAAAAAGTCGCCAAGTTGGCGACATACCGCCAAAATCTCACCAAGCTTTATGGACGCAGATATAAGTTACTCTTATAGCAGATAAATGACTATTGGCGTTCAAATACAAAAGTATTACTCAAAGTACCTTCTCTCATGAATGGAACGAGATAGATCCACAAGAATGATGCCACCAAATTTATCGCATGATATTACATATGAAAAGTGAACATGTTTCTTAACAGTTAATACTTTTTTTTAATTTATGGGATATTTTGATAAATTTATTTGAAAAATGTACAATATCTCGAGAACGGTTCATGCTAGCGTTCTAAAGTTTATTTCAATCGTTTTCTAAGGAAAAATTACATAAAAAGTCTATTTGCGTAACGTTATAAGGTTTTGATTTTTTGATGATTTTTTCAAAATTTCACTTAAAAATTTAGGGGAGTTTTGAACATTCAATTACGTTTAAAAACAATAAGCTTCCAGTATTCACGGGTTGTGATTTTTGTACCAAATTTCATTCGAATCGCTTCATTTGTTCATGAGATATCGTCTCCATAGACTCACTGACACACACACACACATACTTTCACACACACACAGACATCACCTCAAAAATGTTTGATTCGTGATCAGGGATGCTTGAAACGTGCTCTTCCGTCGAAAATTCGAATTTTCGATCCCGTCACAGTACTTTCCTTATACATTATGTACATAAGCAAAGTAACAAGACACTCATATATGTATACAGCATTGAAATTTAAGTTATTTCTGCATTTGAAATGACTGTTTTAGAAATTTACAATAGTTAGTCCAACAATTTTAGTAGGATATATGTAACTCGATTTTCTCTTAAGGAATTTTTGCATAAATGTTGATAAATAATTCTTTCAAATGTTATTTGCAACAAAAAAGAAAACAAGAAATATCAATCAAGCACAACGCACCGATTATGAAACACTGTCCAATTGAAATGCAATTTTATTTAAACGTCTCTAAAATGTAATACATTCAGTTTCTGTAATTTCTACTTTCCTTGCAGTATATGGTAATGTGTAAGAAAAGTATTGGAATCCTATCGAACATCAAAACTCGAGTTTGCGATGGATCTGCACGTTTCGAGACCTCTAGAATACGAAAAAACTATTTTGAGCGCGACGTCTGTGTGTGTGTCTGTCTGTGCGATGTAGGTATCCACTCTAACTAAAAAATTAGTGGACCGAATTTCATAAAATTTGGTAGGAAAGTCACTTGGGTGAGACCCTGGTGCTGATTAGTTTTTGATAGGATTCGTAAATACAGAACCCGCCTTTTTTTGCGAAATGGCCGGTAAAAATTTTATGTATCTATTCTAGCTAAAATGCTAATTGACCAAATTTCACAAAATTTGGTAGATAAGTCACTTGTAGGATACTCTGGTGCTGATTAGATTTTGGTACGATTCGAAAAGGAACAACCTGACTTTTTTTAATCAAATGTATCAATTAAATTCTTGTTTTATACTCATTTTTTGAAGAGGGAAAAGAATATAACACATTTCATTTTACTTTAGGACAAACCGTTCTCAAGATAGAGATTTCTTGCATTTTTGTTACGCCGATTTCGGGAAAATGTCCAATTACAAAATAAAAACAAAAATTGAATTAAAAATTCAAATTTAGTGTTATTTGGTGCAATTAAACTCAATCTAATGAATTATTAAAGAAATAAGGGAAATATGAATTTGAGTCTGCAGGGAAAGTCATGTGCTGCGCACATCGGATTTTTTTTTAATTATCACAGTACTACAGCAATTTATTATACTTGAAAACTTCATCGAAAAAGACAATGCTAGTTACACAAAATGAACTTTATTCAAATGATGTCATCAAAATATAAATCGTCTTCCCCACTATGTAAAATCAATTAATATTTTATTTATATCGCATATATTCCAGACTCCAGAGCAAAATAATTTTGCGTGAAAAAGAAGTCAGCAATTATTATACAACTCATTTTACAATCGCTTGATTCGCTTACATGCTGCATGCTATAGTTTAGCATTAAAATTAGGCTTCTTTGTAGGAAGTGATAATTTAAAATAAAAAAATACTGTAATTCCATTGACACAGAATTTAGATTCACAGATAATACGCAAAAATAAAACTGTTTTATGATGGATGCAACACTAAATATAAATTTAAACGATATTTAAACATTTATAGTAACAGCGAAAAAATGGAAGTCGTATTTTATTTTGCAATGAGGCGCATGATCGCTTTATCTGGGTCGAGTGTCGAGAACCCAGATCGTGTCTCCCAGGTAATAACCTTGTTCCAGGTCTCCCTCCCAGGCTGTAGGGATGCACAAACTCACAAAGAGATTACAATGCCCATCAACTGTCCCATGAACACAGTTCTCTGAAACAGAACAAAGAATAAACATTGAAAGACTCTGGAAGGTGTGGCACTGGTCGAAAATGCCCCTACCCATTACCTCAAGATGAAATGAACTCGTCAGTGTAAATCTGCAGTGACTGGCAGGCAGCAAAGAATTTCTAACCGTAAAGAAGGGAAGCTTCCATAGACCCAACGTAAACCGTAAACAGCCTCATCGCGATTGCTGACAGTCTGTCATGCAGGAAAAGCAACGTTACAGGATGAGAATCCGGGATGAAGGATTCTTTATTGTTTCTTCTCGGGTTTCATTTTTTTTTATACTTTGATTTGATAATCGTATGATAAGTGATGCAATTTAAATGGAAAACATATTTTCATTTACATAAAGATTTTTTAAAACAAAATAAAAAATTTTAATGCTTTTTTTTTACCTCCAAATACATTCAAAATAAGAATTTAAATTTGCATGCTTTGTCCTTGCATATTTTTTTTTTCAATTTAAGATATTTTTTCGTTATCATTAAAAGATATTACGGTAAAATAAAACTATATTTTATTTCATATCTAATTATACTTAAAATAAGAATTTTATTTTGCATGCATGATCTTACAAAAAAACTTTTACACTCAAATTCAAGTGCACTCTTACATGTAATATTAATAAAATAGAAATTATAAATGCACTTACCTTTGACATGATAAGATAAAACAAATAAAGAGTACGAAGCTCCGCAATTTTTTTCACACTAAATATTATTTTCGCTCTTCAGATATATTTTATTCTCAGATTTTATTTCACAGACATAATTTATTCTCTTCATACAAGCGTTTTTTTTTTTTCGTAAAATTTAATAATACAACTGCAATATATAAGTTGCAGATGAAATGTTTTTAATTAGGAAACTCTTCTATAATTTGCATATTTCTTTCAGATAAACTCTTTCAGTAAAAGTGTAACTTAAACTACAGAAATTAAGAAGAAAATAAATCCTGCAATAATTGTAAAATCAATAACGGTTCCTACCAAGAAAAAAATGTCCTATAAAAATAAATTAAGAGAAAGAAAATAATGGAACATGTGTAAAGCTAAGCAAAATTTAATCAAACAATTTTTATTTACACATATTTATTATATAAACACATTTACATAAAAAGAAAATCATAGTATAAATAATCTAAAAGTATTTTATTTCTAATGTTATCTGCTTCAACACATCCAGCAAATCAGCCTGAACAGACAGAAAATTAAAAATAATTATATCTCAAACAAGCTAATCAACTGGCTTATGTCAAGCTTTTCAATTGGCTTAAGATTAGTAAAATCAAAAGTTCTAAGTATACAAATGAGTAAATATAATCATGATAAGGATCCTAAACGACAAGATCATTTATTTCTAAAGGTGTTCATTGCGATTACGTATGCATACAAAATAAAACAATACATTAAATACTTTTAGGATCGAAATAATTCACGTATCTTTTGTGTTTGCAAAAAACTCAGCAAATCGGTCATTTTAGGACAATCGCAATAGGAAAATCAAATGTACACAGCCCAGAATTGCAATACACGATTAAATACATGTCAATCATGTAAATGAAGAGAGAAAATATTAAATTAACAACTTAAAATTGTAATAAAGTCGAACAACGTGGAATTACAATACACAAACACATTGACTTGCGAAATAAATAACCCATTTTCTTCACCTCCTTGACAAAGAATATCTTTCCATCACCCAAGATGCATTGCGCGAAATCAAGCCAACGCCCATCGAGAAGGAATTTTACTCGAAGAGAATACCCCTGCACGGTTACTTCTCCTTTTAACATCTCGTCATCAGTTGCCAGATGGCGATAGTTAAGTGTTAAGCCAACCTTCCCCCGTTTGCAGACAGTGGTAGATCTAGTTTGGTTGAACATAGCCGCATTCTCAAATAACCGTGGAATTCTGCCGTTTGCCCTGCGAACACAAGGTCATGTGCTTCGTGTTTTACAGTTTATGTTGTCATTCATTTTTAATGTAGTGCATTATTTATTTCTTCATTTATCTTCTTGTAGTTGGATACCGATATATTTCTTCACCACTTCTTAGGTAAGTTCATCTATTAATGCTTTTAATATATTGTTGAAGTGAGGTATAAAAATAAGTATATGCATTTGAGAAAGGCTTAATTAACAATTCTTTTTTACGGACGTTTGAAACACATATAATCACCTCTCTAAAAGCGTAGTGTCAGTTTGTCAGAGCACCAAATGGCACCCCCGAAGGCTGAATTCAAGCATACTCATTCCGTCATGCCAATCCAAATCTGAAATCCTTTTTCAAAATTAACTCTTGGATAGGGAGGAATAAATTCTCAAAGTTTGGCCTAGATTGTTACTTTTGTGTTTATACTATCAGGCTGAAGACGTTGCCACACCATAATAAAAAGAAATAAAAGGAAAACTGTATTCATATCATATAACATAGAACTTCAAATTCACATTTTTAAACAATGCAAATCATACAAACATTTTTATAGATAGATAGATTAGTTGGAGCTGAATTGACCCTTAAAGTTTGAGAGAGATAGTCCCTTTTCTTCTATGGAGAAATAGAAAACTTGAGATAACTAGCTTGAGGTATTAAACTTGATAAATTGTTTTACTAAATGACCATTAATTGCGTTACGTTTGGGTAGGTATAGGATGTATATTTTGATAAAGAGTTGTATAAGAAAACGTAATATTGAATGTGAGGTGTGTGGCTTGCATGTGAGTTACGAATTGAGTGCAACTATTTGGGTAAATAACACGTTTATTCACAATCAAAGCGTAAACAAGAACAATATACAGCAAATATCTCCAAAACTATCTCACAATATCATTAAACTGCTGCCAGGTAAACAGAACAGCAAATAAATGATTCTCTAATTTCACAAAAGAGCTGCTGCTATTCTAAAAAAAAAATGACTTATGTCACAGTTCAATGTAAATCGTATCATTTGAGACTGCTGTCCAAGGTCGAGGGATGTTGTTTACGTGCAGGAGTTCCTAGCCCGTGGGCTTTCACCTCCGATCTGTGGATAATGTATGTACACTTGTAATCATTTGAGCTAAGAAATCTGATTCGTGCAAAACGGACAGCATTGTCCGGGCCTTCCTTATTGGAAGGGGTATGAAACATAGGTGCAGCAGTGCTGCCATCTAGATGCTAGTTGAGATACAACAAGCTGCATGTAACAGTAGTTACAAGCTGGGGGGGAAGAGTTTGTGAAATAGATGCATGAAAATGAAAAATTTAACAAGAGATTTGCACAATAAGCAGACTGGGAATGTAGGATTTAAAACAAAGCCTAGGGAGGTTCAAACAAGACTGCACGGGGACGCTTTTTGTTCGCCCGTGGGTCGTAATCTTGAAGATTAAACAGTGATTCATTAGGGATTTTGGGTATGTCTCTAAAAAATTTTTTAGTTTGCTTTTTAATAGCCTGTTTAATTGTTTTAATTTTGTAATCTTTGTGAATTATATCGTTACGCAGGTAACGGGGAGCTTTACGGATGATACGAAGTATGCGGTTTTGCTCAGTTTGAAGTTTTTGTATATTCGTTTTACATGCATACCCCCAAATTGGGCATGCATATAAAAGAATCGGCTGCATTATGCTTTTGAATAAAATAATTTTATTGCTGACATCGAGATCTTTAGAAAATAGCAGATGGTTTAAAGATCCTACAAGCTTTCTAGACTTCTTAATAACATACTCAAAGTGCGTACGCCAAGTAAGTCGGCTATCCAAATGGACGCCGAGGTACTTGGCTGTACGCGAGAAGGGGATAGGCTGATTTTTAAACATTAAGGGGGGGGGGGGAATGCGGGCTCCGGACAGAAAAACAGCTTGAGATTTAATTGCGTTGATTCTAATCTTCCATTTATCATAATAATTAATAAGGATGTTTGCATGACTTTGCAACTGGGTGTGAAGATAATTTATATTTTTATTGGAGGAAATTATGCAGGTGTCATCTGCATATAAGCAAAGGGTGGTGTTGGGGGAGCGGGGGATATCATTTACATACAGATTAAAAAGAAGGGGCCCAAGGATGGATCCTTGCGGTACTCCTGCCTGAATGGGTTTGATGTCAGAAAGTGTATTAAGGGTACGTACATGGAATTTCCTATTGAGAAGATATGAATTTATAATTTTAATGAAGGGGGGGGGGGGGGAGTTTAGTTGAATTAATTTATAGATTATTCCGGAGGTCCACGTCTTGTCGAAAGCCTTTTCGACGTCCAGCAGAAGGGCACCTACCTGATTTTTATTTTTAATTGCGTTTGCAGTGAATTCAACTACTCTAAGAAGTTGATGGGTGGTGGAGTGCATGGGACGGAATCCAAATTGCTCCGGGATTATAATATCTTTGTCGTTAATGAATTTATATAGCCTAGTTTGTATAATTCTTTCGGTGATTTTACTAAGGGAAGGGAGGAGGGAGATGGGACGGTAGGACACAGGGTTAGTGGGGTCAGCTCCAGGTTTTAAACAAGGTATTACGACAGCAGTCTTCCAGCAGGAGGGGAAGTGACAAAATTTAAGGATGGAGTTGATCATTAGTACTATATAAAATATGATGTTAAGGGGGAGGGCCTTAAGGGCCCTATTAGAGATTTTGTCTATACCAGGGGATTTTTTGTTCTTCAATTTATGAATAATTTCTAACACTTCTTCAACAGAGGTGGGAGGGACCGGGAGGGGGGAGGGGACGAGAGAAAGTTGTTAACTGAAATTTGTACTTGATTATGAAATTCGGAGTTCGGGATATCGATCGCAAATTGCTTCTCGTAGCAATTTGCGATAGCATTTGCTTTGTCCCGTTCGGAGAAAGCGGTGCCTGACGAAGAGAGAAGGGGGGGGGGGGGGGAGCTGCGTGTAGGGTTTCTTAATTCTTTTAATCTCTTTCCAGATGCTTCTATCGGATGGGGAGAGGGACTCAATAAAATTTTTCCATTTATTTTGATTATACTTATGAATGGCAATTCTAACTTTTCTGTTTACAATGTTAAGATGGTTTTTAGTGCGGGGGGTCTCTAGTAACTTGCCAAAGACGGCGGACGAAATTTCTATATACAATCTGAATCTGGATGTTATGCGGAAGGGAGTTATAGCGGGGGGGGGGGCGGGAGGAGGACGCTTTAGCCAGGGAAATTTGAATTTCATGGGTGATATTATGTGCAGCACTATCAATGTCAGCAGGGCAGTTAATTTTTGGGATGAGCAGGGAGGTATTTCTAAGGTTAGTTTTAAAATTTTTCCAATCAATAGTGGAAGGGAGGCTGGAGACAGGGAGAAGGGAGTTTAGCTGGAGGGTAAGGAGGATGGGGAGGTGGTCAGAACTAAATTCATTAAGCGTTTCAATAGTATAAGGCAAATGTATATTTTTAAGAAGTCCAAGATCTATGGTGGAGGGGTAGGGGGAGTGGGAGTAGTGGGTGGGTAAAGCAGGGACAGCAAGATGGATTCCGCTGGCAGAGATGAAGTTTTGCAGAGCAGTTCCGTACGTATTTCTCCTTCGACAATTCCAGAGAGGGCTGTGCGCGTTGAAATCTCCTAACAGGATGGCCCGATGATTAATGTTACTGATACTTTGGAGGTCCGAGGTTATGTCATTTCTACTGGCAGGTTTAATATAGATAGATCCAACGATGATGGGGGGGTAGTTAGGGAGAGAGAGCTGTATCATTTTATTTTCAATTATTGTTGTGCTAACGGGGTTTAATTCATGATGAGGGATATTACGTTTAATGTAGACTGAGACGCCACCTGCTTGGGAGGACCGAGGATTAGATGGGTTATTTCGAAGAGCAGTATAATTATAGTAATTTGCAATTTTGAGGGGGGGGGGGGGCGGAGGCCAGGTCTTATCTCTTGGATCAGTATGATATAATGCTGTTATTCTGTGCAAAGCTACGCAGTTCTGTGATTTTGCCGCGGAGCCCATTGGCACTCCACGACAATATTTTTAAATGATCAAAGGTTTTACTCGCCATGGCGGGGGGGGGGGGGGGGGAACTGTACTAAAAACCTCACCGAGGGCTGATATGATATTTAATAGTTTATCCAGTGGATTGATTGGTTTGTTAATGGTTTCTTTTATTTGATTAATGAAATTTTTGATTTTATTAAAATTTATATCAAGGTCAGTAAACATCTTTTTAATTTCCTGTATGATCTGAATTATATCTTTAATTTGAGAAGTAGAGGATGATTCATTATTAGTGGGTTCGTTCAAGTTTTCAGTAGCGGTGGGGGGGGGAGCAGGGGAGATGTAAGAATGTACTGCAATTTGCTGAAGGGTTTGTTTTCTAGCATTGGTTACTATTTGATTTCTGGGGATAAGTTTGGGGGATGGGGGAGGGGGAGCTGAGCTGCTTTGATTGGCAGTTTGGTCTGCCGCGATTTCTGCAAAAGTTCTGTTTTCAGTCTGATTTACAGGGATGGAAGTTTGACTAATTTTAGCATTTATAGATTCTTGAGGTTTAGTTTGATCAGGTACAGAAGATTGTAGGCGGGGGAAATTTGAGGACTGAAGATTAGGAGGGCTGCTTCTGGGGGGGGGGGGACAGGCAGGTTTACAGCATTTAGCATTTGATTTTTATTTTGGGGGTTTGCGGGGCAAAGTCTGAAGTTAGCAGGGTGGGGACCCTTACAGTTTGCACATTGTGCAGGGGTATCTCTTGACTTAGTGCATTCCCTTGTGTGGTGCCCAAGTCCGCATCTAAGACATCTAGGAGGTAATCTACAGCATTCGCTAGAATGTCCGAACCGCTGGCAGCGGTAACACATTTTGATTCCTCTTGAATCAAAGTTCGTTACACGTATGGTCATGTCAAGCATAGATGTGACGTTTCTTATATCTTCCCAGCCATTAGTAGGGTTGAGATAAACAAGGAAAATGGGTAAAGGAGCTTGATTTTTTAAGTCCCTCAATTGTGAGATTCTGTGTACACTATATCCCAATAAGGGGAGTTCTCCCTTGATTTCCTCAATATCCGAGTTTGTGGGCAGTCCTTTTAGAAGAATTTTAATAGGCCTTTCCGCCTTGATGTTTATTGAGTGAAACTCAAGCTTTTGTTCAATAAGAAATCTTTGTACTAGTCTAAAATCATCTAAGTTTTGGGGGAGAATTTTAATGAGATCCCCAGCAAGCTGGGCTTTGACATTAGTAGAGGTTTTTGAGTTGATTGCTTTGATTAGCTCGCGCCAGTTATGGGGGCAGTTTACATAGAAGGGTTCGGGTTTATAGGCGTTAATTTCGGGGTGTTCTAAGTTATTATTACTATTGTTATTAGTTTGATAATCTATATTATTAGTTATTTCACTTTCCTGGGGGGGGGGAGGTGTCCATATCAGACGAAGAAAAAGGGTTCCTTGCAGTCTCGATACCATTAAGGGGCTGGACATTGACCATGGGGCAATGCCTCTTCGGAAACCTAAAGCCTTCCGAGTCTACTTGTGCAGTAAGCATTTCATTTCTAGAATTAATTTTACATTTATTGTTTAAATTAAGATTACTTTTACCTTTAGATTCAATTGGATCATCACTATTATCTTTAATTATATTCTGAGAAGATTGAATTATTAAGTCAGTTGAAGTACTAGTTCCATTATTATTATTAGGATTAATTACATTAAAGTTAGCTGACTCAGCAGAGTTTACAGTATTTACATTAAGATTATCTTTAGCCACGCACGTGGTTAGGCCAGTGCGTGCAATGTAAGCATCTATTTCATTTTTAAAAGGGGTACTACTATCATAAGAATCAGTTAGCTCAAAATGATTAGATAAAGTGTAACACATACCCATGAATTCATCTTGAGTGAGGGTGGAGAGGCCATCAGAGATCTTGTGGAACTCGTGGAGGAGGAAGTCGCCGATGAGTCTGAAGGTGGTCATGGAAGATAGGACGCCAAGTTCATTATCAGATGGGAGAGTTAAAGTCCTGAATTTGTCAATAATAATGCTAATGTCCGGTGGTACACCCTTTATGGCAGTCTGTGAAGAAGGCATGGACGCCATGTCCATGCAGTGAGAGTCGATGTAACGAGATGCAAGATGCACGTTGAGAGAGCACGCTGTAAACGTTCCACGCGAGGTAGAAAAACCAGTTCGTAGGAGAGCAGCGAAAGAGGTCCTACACGTACGGAGTCTCGGAGGAGAATGAGACTGCTGTCCAACTGATTGACGACTCCTTTTATATACTCTCTATAGAAGCTTCCTGAAGCTCACCCCCTCTAGTATCTTCAGTATTTGGAGGTGGTTTTCGAACCGACAATTTGGCGATAAATCGCCAACTGTGACAATACATTGCAATCCTAGACTCACGTCATAAGAAAGTGCGTGCCTGTGCGGGTGTTTTCTTGTCTGATTTTTAAAAGACACTGGTGCGAAAACATTTTACACGTTCGTAACATTATAAAGAAATTTATTAACATTATAAAGAAATTGATGTTTTCTCCAAAACATCCGAATTACAGGTATTAGAGGGAAAGCTCGTTTTAAGACCTGACAAACTTGCGGGAAAATACCTACATGTGGTGATATGTGTAATATATCAGTTGTAATGAGAGTTAAAGTGGTTCAGAAATGCTAATTTCTTCCATTGAAACTATGAATAGCGTAAACATCTGACGTAGGTAGCACATGACTTTCCTTATATAAGGGTTAGTTGGTTAATTAGAGTTTTGTCGCTCAAAATCCTAAGAGAATATGCTGCGCTAAACACATGGTAGCACAAACAACTAATTTACCAGCAAAAAACAAACAAACAAAAAAAAAACAATATATGTATAAAAAATTAAAATGTACACATAATAATATGACTATGGAATATACAAAACTAGATGATATATGGTAAAAGGATGATACAATGTGAGAGGTAACATTTTATACATGACAAACAAAGCCTATATCCAACAAAAAGGAGAATATCATAAGTAAGATGTGTATAAAACGATGATGTTTGAAATTAGCATACGTTATATTAGTATACCTTATATAAGGGAGGGCACACATTGAGGAAGCACGTTGCTCAAATGATGTCATGTTTATCAAATAAAGGTCTCATACCAGAGGTTAAAGTCTTAGGACTAGGGACTCCTAATCAATCGTCACACTGCGTGCTGCTGAGGAAGCACGTTGCATGATGCAAAATGCGGTTCGGTTTGAACAATGATTTCTACCTACTGTTGACACTAGAGCTCCTCTACTACAGGCTGACTTATCAAGCATATTGAAGCCCAGTAAGGTTTCTACAAATACATGGGTTACCATATTTGGCGGTTTAACACGTGCTCCAAATATTGATTTTTACAGGTTCGTATTTGATAATGTTAATAAATTTACAATTGATTTATATTTTTATAAATATGAATTAGATTGGAGTAACATTTGTAATTACGCAACACTTATTAACAAGAATCAAAGTATGATTCTCACTCTGTAAGCAGATTAACAAATAGATGGACATTTTTTTTTTTTTACAAAAATCCGGTCTTGTGTGTCAATTACCCGGGGGGGGGGGGGCCTTTTAAATAAAAAGGCACTAAATTTAAAGGTGCTAAAATTTTAAAGAGAGGCAATTTTGTTATAAACCTGTGGATGTATAGATTAAACAAATACAACATTTAAAATCTTAATAATAATAATAAATTATATAAATCTGTATTGTAAACGATATATTTTTTATGCCTAGTACAAAATAATTGAAGTACTTTAAAAGATAATATTGAGAAAATCCGCTAAACTGGATCCTCTAAACATAGCGCCAATGTTTACATCAGATGATTTGCGCCAATCATCGTCTTGGCGATGAAAATATCAGTGCCATTCCAAAGTAAATTCTAGTCATTCAGACATAATTTCTATCAGTTTTTTGTAAAAAAAAATCCTATTTGATCATTCATTATCGTTTATGATAAAGGCAATTCTATTTATTTACCATTTTAGCTTATGTTTACATAATTATTATAATATGGTAAGATTTCCACTTGGCGACAGTTTGTTAACAGTTGGATTCAACAATTTTATATTTCATTATACTCTAAAAATACAATAAAGTGTATAAAACTTGAAAGATATTGGTGTAACATGAATAAATCTTTAATATATATAAAATTTGAAGCAATTATACTTTTAAGTTTGGAAGAGAGAATAACACATTCAGGATTACAAACCACGTTTACTAAGATAAGACTATAGCAAATAAAAGTCAATAATAATACATACTACAGTTACCGAAATTATAAAATGAGTGTTTAAAATAAATACATTATATAAAAATAGAAGTTTCAATTACAATATTGTAAAATTTATCTTTCACAAGTATGCTTCTGTACAGGGAATCCAATGATTCTGTCGACTATTTATAAGCCATTTTTTGTATTCCCTCTTCATTTCTGGGAAAGCGAAATTACCTAAATCTTTTTCAAGTATGTTTAGAGTAGTTTGGTGAAGCACACCCACCAAAAATTATGTCAATAGTACTTCCTAAAGTGAAAATATGAATAGAGCTAATGTTAATGGATTACGCTTTCAGCCTCGGTGGGCTTCAATATGCTTGACAAGTCAGCTCGTATATAGGGGAGCCATAGTTCACACATTGACGACACATAGCTAGCTACACGCTACACTACAAACACAAAACAAGACTATAAAAACCGGTTTCTGCTACATATCATTCGAGATGCAGTGCACGACATACAGTGAGTTATGTTTCCTTAATGTGTGGCTTCCCTAATGTAATGAATTTATTTCTTCCACAGTTAAAAAAAAATCTGATGTGGGCAACACATGACTTTCCTTATATAATGTAATGAATTTACTACTTTTACAGTAAAAAAATAGGTTTTTCTTATAGTAAATACTAATATTCTTTCCAAGATATTGAATTTTCGACAATTAGTCGTCATTTTCATTGATTTAGCGTCATTTTTATCCATTTAGCGAGATTTTCGCTAATTTGGCAACATTTCAAAAAGTCGCTAAGTTGGCGACATTCCGCCAAATTCTCGCCAAGCGTTATGGGCGAGGAAATAAGTTGCTCTTACAGCAGATAAATGACTATTGGCGTTCAAATACAAAAGTATTACTCAAAGTATCTTTTTTCATGAATGGAACGAGCTAGATCCACGAGAATGATGTCACATAATTTATCGTATGGTATTACATATGAAAAGTGAACATGTTTCTCGATAGGAAATATTTTTTTTCATTTTAAATGACTTTTTAATAATTCTTTTGAAAAATGTGTAATGTCTCGAGAACGGTTCATGTTAGCGTTCTAAAATTTATGTCAATCGTTTTCTAATGAAAAATTACATAAGAAATATCTATTTGCGTAACTTTATTAGTGGTTTTGATTTTTTGACGATTTTTTCAAAATGTTATTCGAAAATTTAGGGGGGTTCTGAGCATTCGATTACGTATAAAAACAATAGGCTTCCAGTGTTTACGGATTGTGATTTTTGTACCAAATTTGGTTCGAATCGGTCCATTCGTTCGTTAGTTATTGTCTCCACAGACTCACTGACACACACACACACACACACACATACTTTCACACACACACACACACAGACATCACTTCAAAAATGTTTGATTCGTGATCAGGGATGCTTGAAACGTGCTCTCCCGTCGAAAACTCGATTTCGAATTTTCGACCCCGTCACAATACTTTCCTTATACATTATGTATATAAGGAAAGTAATAATGTATAATGTTACAAACGCGCAAAATGCTCCCACTGTAGTCCCTTTTGAAATGCAGACGGAGAAAACAACTGTGCAGTCAGCCTTTAAAGCAGCTACGGACAAGAAGGCTCCGTAATGTTAAATTCCGAAACCAATAGGTGGCGCTGATGCTGTAGGGAATTTGAGGAATAGGGAAATCTTGAGGGAAATTATTTAGTATTGTGTTTTGCTTGTGTAGTGTTGGTGTGTTACAGAAAATCTGAGCACGTGGTAAGTTACAATGATCATTATTTCCTTTAATTTAAAGTTCTTGATGATTATCTATATATATATATATATATACATAATTGAAAATCTGTCTGTTTGTTTGTCCCATGATCACGGGAGAACGGCTGAACCGAATTTGATGAAATTTGTGAGTAGCCTGGAAATAGTCCCACTTAAAATTTAATCTATATTTGGAGTTTCTACGATCAGTGGTTCTCGCGATATTATCATCATCATCGAGAGAACGGCTAAACTAAATTTGATGAAATTTTGTGGATGGCCTGGAAATAGCTCCCCATAAATTTAGCCCAAGTTTCGAGTATCTAAGACCAGGGGTTGTCGAGATATTAATGAAAAACGAAACTTTTCCCTAGGAGTTCTACTCTCTAACTGTGTGGTTTATCCAAACGAAAAGCTTGAAAATCGTTTGAAAGTGAATTAGAATTTAATCTCTGAGTTTGATGGGAGATTTTTTGCGCTAATTAGTCACTTTCTGAAAACATGAATTGTTTGAAACATGATTTACATGGGAAATTTATCTCCATGGTTTATTTTAAACAAGCTTTTACTGCACAATGAAAAGTATAAAGAAATCAAAATGGTAATTTAATTTCGCAGTTTAAGAGGAAGATTCTATCTTATATCATGTTACTCAGAAACGCAATTAAATTAAATCTGTCTGTTAATTTTAATAATTATTTTTTTGAGTTGAATAATAAATAAATAAATAAATAATAATAAATAGATGGATATAAAAATATATTTTATATCCATCGAAAAGAACGACTTGATTTTTCTTATAGAATTTTTGACTGGATAATATCAATTACGGTCTTCAGGTTTAAACATTATTATTATTGATATTTTCGGGAATTATTGATTCAGGGATTATGGATATTTTCAAGTTATTATGCAATTGTGTTATTATGACAAAAATTGTTAAAACTCATATATTGTACATTGTACGAGTAATCTTCTACAAACACACGGGTATATATTTTAATCTACGAGAATATAAGTAGTACAGGTATATTGGCATATGTTTTGATATATATTGGCATATATTGGAATCAATTACGACCTTCTGGTATAAAGAGGACGGGGATTATTGATATTTTCAATTTATTACGTTAACTCTTTTATTTTGGCAAATATTTTTTAGACTTATATTGTAATACAGGTAATCTTCTACTAACACACTGGCATATTTTCTAATCTGCGACAATATAAGTAGTACGGGGTTACATATATTGATTCAATTCCTTTTTTTTTTTGTAAATTTGCTTACAAAAGGGACCAGGATGTTTTATTCTTTCGATCTGCCCGTGAAGATAATTTTGCATAGTGAGAACATATATTCTTAAACTTCTCTTTAGGAGCAATAAATTTAATATTTTAACAGAATTTGCACATGATTGCGAGTTATAAGTTTCTTTATATTATATACTCCGTACGAAGAACGGGTTTGCTGCTAGTTATATATATGATTCGATCGATCGTAATCTGAGGATTCGTATATTTTCCGCACGTGCATAACTAATCCTTTCTATTTGCATTTGATTCCTAAACTAGTAAATTTGATTCGTGACTAGAAAAATTTAATAAATTGAATTTAGCCTAGTGTTTCTATGCTTACTGATATTTAAGCGTTCTTTTGTAAAGTAAATTTTACCCGACCATTAGATGATTACTGATGTTTATATTAACACTAAAATTTCTGGTTTTAATTTTATCTGACCATTAGATTTGTGTATGTGTGAATTTTGATTCGTAAACTAGTGAATTTGATTCGTAAACTAGTAAATTTGATTCGTAGACTAGTAAATTTTATTCGTGACAAGTAAAATTTAATAAATTGAATTCAGTCTAGTGTTTCTATGCTTAGTGATATTTAAACGTCCTTTTGCAATGTAAATTTGAGCTGACTATTAGATTTCTATGATTACTTATGTTTAAATTAGCACTAAAATCTCTGATTTTAATTTTACCCGACCATTAGATTTGTGTATGCGTGGATATATAATGGTCTGTAGCTGAATACGAATGTGTGATGTTTACCTTGTTACAAGTGTTATATTTACCACTGCATAACTATTCCTTTCTATTTGCATTTGATTCGTAAACTAGTGAATTTCTGTTCAACCATGTTTGTATATCCGTTTTCTTGTAGATGTCTTTAGAATGCTTCCAGAATGTGCACTATGATAAGGAGCATTACCATTAACGACCACACTGTTTTGTTCCTTTTCCTGATGGGGGGGGGGGGGGGGGTTCAGTCCAGTTGACAAACCACTTTTAAAAACTTGTTTCGCTGACTAAATTGTGAGAAACGATGGGAAGATAAACATGTTGAAAGAATAAACATAGGATATCAAATCAAATGACAGCATGCTATTATTGGATAACAGAATAAACGATTTAAGATTTGGTTGTAAAAGAAATGGAAAACTTCTTCATTAAACTTCATCCAAATCTGCCGATAATAAGGTGAAAATATTTTTTTATTATTTCCCCCCCCCCCCCCACCTCTTTTTTTTAATTCAAAATGTGTTTCTAATTGTGTAGAGTAAGTATTTAAAATTAAGTAGTCTGAAAGTTTCAAATTCGTTTGAATGTTGGATATATCTTTAGTCTTAAAAATTAAAAGTTGAATAAAAAAATTATGTTTTAACTTTTAAAACTGATTGTGAGTTCTTGAATAGATTTGCCGAGCGGCGATTTTATTCCAAGGCCAAGCGAACTAATTTTGCCGTGCAAGTGGATGAATGCAAATATTTCAAATCATTTTATCCATTTTGCAGTTGAAATCTTGAAAAAATTCTGGTTTAATAAAGAAATTTATATCAAATTTTATGGCTCATTATTTCTTTTGGCGGAAGAATAAATATCGGATTAGGTGTTCGTCGTAAATGCGAATTAGGTATTCGTCAAATATAGTCGTCATATAAACTCTAAACTAGTTATCATCTAAGCTCTCCATAACCAATTATGAGAAATATATGCATACTTTTTATACTGGACGTGGAACAACTGGAGGTTAAAATCCATAGTGACTAGCCCTACACTCTCTGGAATGTGATGCTAAATCCATATCAATCATTACTTAAGCTGTATAGATGGCAAATTTGAGAAAGAGATATTTCAAGGAAAATGAAAATTTTTGAACCTGAAGAGGAAATCGTTAAGAAACACCCCAACACCCTCTGAAATTTGATGTCAAATACATATCATCCAAACTCTTATCTGTAGGCGATTATGAAAATAAGCATCAAATAAAATTTTTGTTAACAGTGAAAAATGAGAATTACTATATAGTCTATCTAGTTCTGGTCTTTCACATAATATCTCTACGCCAAAATTTTACTGCAATGGAAGAATCCGTTCTTCAATGAAAGTGTTCACAGCTCTCACACACGCACACAGATGGAAATGTTTCCAAAAGTGCTCGAAATGGGTTATTAATTATTTAAAATATGCTTATCCATTAAAATTCGAATTTGGGAGAATAATACATTCTTTACACAACAGTATTGAGTGAGCAAAAAGTGCTACATTTATTTTGATTTTATAAAAATGATAGGCACTTTTATTATAACATAATTTGTTAACATAACATAATTTGTCCTTTATTCTTTTGCAGGTCATCAAATCCACAGACATCTTAATCGACTTTACAGAGTAATCACATATATAATATTTTCTACAAAAACAAGGTACATGCACTGAAAATGAGTCCTCTCAAAATGAACTTTTCTGACAAATTGCTTAAGTCCCTGCCCTCACTCAAAGAGCGTACAATTACGGTGATAGCCATTCAGTTATGTCAAAATATGGATCTAAAGAAAGACATCATATTTGAGTCTGGACTATTACGACTTCATGAATATAGAACTGAGAAAATAGTTGAATGGACTAGCTTAATTACCCGACGATCTGTTGATATTTGCGAGCGAATTCCGCTTCCTTTTGAATTAAAAAAGTTATTGATTGCTCGCTTCCAGTTAGTAGCTCTGCAGCTGTTCAGTTGGAACAGGCGACAAGCCAAATTTAAACTTTCGCCGCTATTCGCAGACAGTCTTTTAACTCTTTCGGACTGGACAGCGGAAGGAAGATTGGACGAAAAGAAGATTGCGGAACGCTTAGTCCAAGACGAAAGAATCCCAGTTTGTCAACGCTATAAAATGGCGTGTTTTCATTGCTTAGAACTCGTTATTTATTCATTATGGAATCAAGTTTCAACTCGTGAAGACTTGTTTCATCGTGGCGAAGCTACGTTAGTTAAGACGTGGTGTGATAGAATGGCTGCGGGAAACATGCTTCCAAATACGGATACATTTTGGTATCTTCTATTTCTTAAAGGAGTAAAGGAAGGTTCAATGTTAACTATATTTCATTCCTGGGATCAAGCACGGATACGTGCTAGACCAAACCTTGCAATGGTAGCAGTTGAAAATATATTTGCCAGACTTGAAAGGAATTTTATATATTTTAACCAGTTATATTCACCGGCACCTTACACCGATATCTTATTCTTTCTGTTAACACAGATACCCGTGGAACATAAGAGTGCATTTTTACAGACGACTCTAAAAGACACCCGTTATAATATACTTCTATGCTTTGTACAATGGCCGTACTTAAATACTTTGCTTCCAATCATTAAGGAGTTATGGAATTTTTTACCTGTAGTAAAATACGAAGATCTCTTATTAACTCTAGCACAAATCTATTCCGATGAAGGTGACTATAGTGCGGGAAGTAGAAGAATCGGTTATATGGACTACGAATATGCAGATCTAATTACAGAGCTGTTGAAAGAATCCCCGGATCATTTCAAGCGGCACTTATTTTGTGATAATTATCAGAAAAATCCCTTTAAAATACTATATATTCTGATCAGAAAAAATACACTTAATATTCGAAATATAAAAATATTTCAACGTATTTGGCATCATGTTAAACTTGAGGAGAGAAGGTCCTTTTTTAGATCCAAGTATGGAAAATTATTTTGTTGTTTTTTAGCCAGGAAAAAAAATTTGGAACTACTCCACTCATTGTTACAAGGATGTTTGCCCGAAGATGATGTGGCTGTGCTTCAAAATAAAATTTTAAAGCTAACTCTAAATGGGTTTGATGAAGAGCCCAAATATTAATAGTTCAATCCGGGATTCTAAAAGGAAAAATATCTTCGTAATGAAGAAACCAAAAATATCTTCGTTATGAAGAAACCATTGATACTGACCTCTAAATGAATAAATGTAAATTCGAATTTTTATGTACATTGAAATCATTTTACGTATCTATTCAATAAAATCTATTTTGTATTATTTACATTAACTTTAAACATGTATATAGTTCATAATACAGAAGTTGTTCAGACATTTTTACAAAGACTATAATTAATGCTTCAAAGAAAAAGATTTATTTCTTTAATGTCCTTACGGATAGGTTTTGTCTGAACAAAAGGTAAGACGGTATTTCTTAAATTAGTAGTGGTATTGTCCTTGTTTACTGCGACTGTCTAAAGCATTGCAGGGGCCATTGGTGATGTATCAGGGGCACGTGAACAAATGTGAATAAAGGACATTCCCTCGATACCCGTATTTTTTGTCTATTCTCCACACAGAATTTAGTGATACAATCTGCCCCACTTAATCGGTGATGAATTTTAGCTTATCCTGCTTATATGCATAGATTATTCGGGAACATAAACGGTCCCCATAGGTTTAGTGTTAAACATACCCATTTTATCACACATCAATCCCCGATTAATTGCATAAAAGCTGCGACATCAATCTCGAGAATTTCTCTTTCAGTGCTGGAAGAGATGGTAGGAAAAACGATAAATTGCACACTTGGCAACCTTGGGTTTCTTCTTATGGGGTTCAAAAGGTATATGCATAATAAGTATTAGGCATATATTATGTATATAGTAATAAATTACTATTGTTTATTACATATATTGGTGCAATTATTTTATATTACTTGTGTTTTAATAAAATATAATCAAGAGGGGTATTAATAATATTAATCCGTGCACCTTCTTTATTGTTACCCCGCTTAATCCCATCAATCACTGGACATCGTGAAGTATATATAGCATGAAATCAAGTAGCATATTTTAATTTCCTCAAGCCAACATCATTAAATTAATTTGTGCTGATTTTCATTGACATTTCCCATTCTTATCACAAAAAATTTATAATATTGTTTAATATTAAATGGATAATTGTATTATTAAAAATGGTATTGAGAGAGAGAAATATTTTTTTCCATTTTAATTCACCATAAAAGTCAACTCAGCAGACTCTTATTAATATTAAAATTTAAATGCGACTTGGTCACTAACATTTGCTACACAGAGGTTAAAATATTTCACATCAGGTCAGATATTACGAATTTTAAATAACGACAAAAGAACACAGAGAGAGGAAAATTGAAGATATAGCTAAAGCCTTAGTTCTTGGGAGTCTGAGTTCTTTCATCGGTAGCTTACTACCATCTTAGAGAACAAATTAAAATTCCTTTACCAAGCATTAGAATTTTAAAATTATGGACGAAAAATTTTAAATGTTCTTCAGGAATTTTAACCCAAGTAGTGGAAATGATGAAAGGACAGTGCAGGGCACTAACAGAACTGCAGAAATTTACGGAAAATGTATTTAATCAAATTAGCGTTCTTGGACGATTTTATAACCATCCTCTTGCTACTGATTTCAAATCTCGACTTGAATATTACTGCTTGGGTTTAAGCTTCCTATGCCAATAAATACAAATGTGCGACTTTATATTTCAAATTAGAAGAAAAAGACGACGCAATCAGCAGCACTGCAGGTCATGAACATGACATTCAGTTCAGTCCTGATGTAAAAATGATACCTTGCGTTTTCTTTTTCTTTTGTAAGATATTTGACATATCGTCACAAGAAAACACAGTTAGGAACTTATTCATATCCAGTAGAATCAACATCCGAAAATGACAAGAAATAAATGGATTGAAATTTTAACAAGGTCTTTTTACATGATACCTGGGTAGAAACAGTCGCCAAATTAGAAGATATTTTTTATTATCATTTTATTTCTTTTTCAAAAGGTATTTATGAAAACCTTCAACTTAAAATAAAAGAACAGTTTAATGAAATAGCTCCTTATGTTGCAAGAACATATACCAGAACCAGAACCTTCTTTCGAATAAGGCACATAAATGAAAAGATGAAAAGAAAAGCTGAAATAATTTTGGGTCATTCAGTGAAGAAAAGAAAAATAAGCAATGGGGAGAGAGCTTTAAATTTTAAGGTTTACCCATGATCTAGTGTCAGCGCCTCGGCAGTGAATTCAAGCCTCCGTACCAAAGATATATTGACAGGCTGCGTGTGTTAGGTTTTCATGGTTTTCCTAACATGTAATATAAATGTGACGCAACTTCCCTTAAAATGTCTTCCATGGAAGAAATCCTCTTTTATAGAATGGCCTTTTTTAAATTATTATTTTAAATTATTATTATTTTTATTATCCCTTAGGGGAACATCCGTAACCCAGCCATTTGATTACTGACCTCTGTAACACCAGAATTAGCTGAAAGATCGTGATATGAATCCTAGCTAGTAAAGTCACTAAAGTAGTGTTGGGAGATATCTCTCCCACCCCTCTCAGGAACTTATTGAAACCTATTAAAGTTAGAAGGAATGATATTTGGAGAAATGGGAAACTACTCATTTGGTTATTGCCCTTCCCCCATTTTTTCTGATGACGCAACACATTAAAGACCTACTGACTGGCTGGGCGTGTTATATTTTCATTGTTTTTCAACGTATAGCGTAAATAAAGTACAATTTCCGTAGATGTTCTTGTATGAGAAGCATTTTCAAAATCTGGTCACAACAGGATTTATCGAATCAATTTCTCTTCCTATCCCTTTATTTTTTAAATTTTTATTTTTATCATGAAGTACCCATACTCAAAAATTGTATATCGTTATATGAAATTCAATGCTCATTTCATTTCTTGAATAATTCCCTTTTTTTACAGTAAAATAATAATACATAATTAAAGAAATCCATGCACTGCTATTTTTGTACTGTACAAAATATGATTTCTACATTTGTTCGAATTCGGATGAGAAGTCTTTAAATAATTGGATTTCGTATACATATCAATTACATTATGAAAAAAAAAAAATAAATATAAGCATTTTTTTGCCTGAAATCTTTAAGGACATCGCATGTTTATTTATTCCTGTAATTCTGAGAACTATTTTAGAATTACATTCACAGCAAGTCATTCACTGCCTTTTTATTTTTTTTATTTTTTCATGTCAAAGTCTGTTATATTTTAAAGCAGTTCGATAAAAATGGACAAATTCCGTTGGTTTAATATTCTAGCCTCAGATCTTGTATTTTAGCTAAAGCCTCCGACATTTGACTATACACATAAAAAATATATACATATAAAGCTAATAACAATTTTAAAATGTAAAAAATATTTTAACATAGTTTAAACAGCTCAATTGCTACTGTCATCATTAGAGATGCCTAAAAACATCTCTAACGATACAGTCCTAAATAAAATTTACCATAACTAGTTTTATTTTATATTATGCTTCTATATAGGAAAAATGAAATCTAATCTATCATTTTACTCGGTAGAAATTTCAATATACTATATGATGAACCTTTATATTAAGATAATTGCTGCAGTATTCAATGCATTTCTGATGACAGTTACGGACTACAGACCTGTTTTTGGGACCAGTGACGTCAGTCGCGAAGGGGGGGGGGAAACTCCAGCTGTTCGCGTCCAGTCTTTGGCCAATCTTTCCTTTCTGTAGACTTTGGGTCCAATTCACGAGCGGTAGTGTGTATGCGACATCCCATGTTAAAAATGTTGCCATAGGGTCCTTTGGGCGTGAACCTTCTGAACAAGTATTCTGTGAATTAGAGGATCTCAAATATCTGAAATGCACAATTAATAACAAACCCTTCATATACGACTTGTACCGGACCTCGTGATTGCTTGGGGTGGCCCGGATTTTTGATGCCCACCTCTACTTAAAGATATGCAAAGTGACAACACATCCATAACAAATTCGGATCTCTTTAAAAAGCAATTTACCTAAAAAAGTTGAAGAAATATATCGGTATCCAAGAAGATAAATAAAAAAAATAACGTAAATAGCTTCGTTAAAAATTTGTCACACAGCATACATTCCGGCCACACATTAAACTGCCATAAGTTTTACGGTTGGTCGTGTGGTCTGGGTCTTCAACACAACATACATTGCTGGAAAAGGAATACAGGCACTGCATGAGTTATACAGATTCTTTGGTACATGCCTACAGCTTGGACCTACACTACAGATATAATAATCTTGCCTATACTCACATGACAAACGACAGAATGCTTTATCACGTGGAGGAATAAAATCACAAACATCTCCGGACAGCCACTTTCTAATCTCTCCATATACCCAAAGCATCATCTGAGCACGTACGATGACCGATGATGGCATATTTCCTGGTAACCTATCGGTTATTGACATGACACTGTGAGATCGGGGCTCAAGATCAGTTTTATCATAAAACTAACGATTGATTTATTATTTTGTCACGAATGTAAGAAAAATGTCAAATGGTAGTCCATTAAGGGAGAAAAATAACTGTAGTGGAGCTCAATTCGACTTTCTTATACCCAAATCCATATTTAGTAGCTTTTTTTTTTCAAATTGTATAAGAAAATTTTTGAAAAATTGATATAATCAGGGCCTGATTAACGCATGGGTCTCAGATGTCGTGGCCCCCAAATCTTAAGGGGCTCCTGAATTTTGTATGTGATAATAAATGTAGACATAAATAATTTTTTAATTAATTTAAAACTTACAGTGTTAGTTTTTACTTTAAAATATTTTACCTCCTATTTATTAAATAAGAGGTTTGGAAGCTTTTTATATGCAGCAAAGAACCTTCGAAGCTGTAATCATACGCCCATAAATTTATTATACGTGGATGGTAATGTTTCGTATGCGTTGAATGTATGGGGGTCCCGAAATAACAACAAGCCCTGTTCCCCATTTTGGCTTGATCAGTCCCTGGATATCATGGATCCAAAGGATTACAATTATTTATCCTTCATTCCTTCGTTTATCCTTCATTCTAAAGAACTTAAAAATATCTCGTTTGATACCATACCTCACATTGTACTCCTCTGAGGCGGATGACTTGCCACTCGATGTGGGGCTAATGATGTCACGAAAAGAAAATTTTATCAGGGCAATTTTTCACAACAATGATTGAAACTATAAAGACCCGTGATCATTGAGACATAAATATACCATTGTAAGCACAATTATGTCAAATTTTGTCCTTTGCTGCCATGTTAAATGAAATAAATTTCGAAGTTTTACCACGAATTTTAAAAAATTGTATTTAGTTCTAGATTTTTTTTTATCACAAAGCTGGATTGAAAGTTTCGCGAAAATCCATTAATATTTGTGATCGCTATTATGACCGCAAGAAATTGGCCACAAATATAGACTGTCAGACAAATCGACCACAAACATAGACTGTCAGACAGATGGGCATAACTCCAAAAATAGACAAAACATATTCAGGAGGTCTTAAAGCATATATTAGTATCAAAATCTTGAAAATTTTCGTAAAAAAATTTCTCAATACTACGTATGAGAATAATAATTTAAACAATTGTTGAAATGTTAAATGATCAAATCAAAATTGTTAGCAATCTTTCTTTGCGTTTCTTAGCTTGTGATTTATAGTAGTAACGGAAAAAAAGTTATTTCCGTACCCTAAGTGGAATAGTTTGTTTAATTATTTAAATGAGGCCGAAATATTTTTGAACATATTTTGCTGCTACTTGAGATTACATTATTTATTTGTCTATTCGAAATTAAAAAAAAACCTTCAAAATAATTGCTAAATTTAATTGATATATGCATTTGTCTTCACATAATTTCTAAAATTTTATACTTTATTAAGAAATTAACTTTTCATAATCTTGTCCATATAATGTGTTTTTTGTTTGTAATTTCGAATTGAAATATGGTCTAAACACATAATATTTTTAATTGCGTAAAACACTTCTTGAGTGCTGTTATACATTTATCGGTTCCAAATGAAACACTTCAACAAAATGACTCGAAATTTTAAATCCAAGAAGCTGATATAATAAATTCCAATATGTTTCCTTATCACATATACGGCAGGCATAGTCAGGATCTCAGAAGGGACAGGGGGGTTAGACGATTGAATAAGGGTTTATCCCTGGATCCCTTTTTGCCGCAATGAAGCCTATAAGGAAAACATGTAATAAGCAAGAAAAATATATCCTACATAAGCAACGTATTCAAGCAAGTAAAAATAATACAAGAAAGATCAATTTTGCATTGATTGCAGCATTGATTATGAAACACTTTCCAATATCTGCTGAATGTATCACATCTCTACAATACGATATATTTAGGGGTGGTATTTTTTTTTATTTATCACAGAACTACAATAATTTATGTTGCTTGAAAACTTGAAACTTCGTCGAAAAAAAAATGAACTTTATTCAAATGACGTCATCGAATCATAAATCGGCTGGTACTTTATGTAAAAGAAGTAAATATTTCATTCGTAGACATTATTCCAGACTCCAAAGTTAAATAACATTGCGTGAAAAAATTTCAGCAATTCTTATAGAACTCATCTTACAATTACTTGTTTGCATGATGCATTCATTAAAATTAGGCTTTGTTGCACAAATAATCAAAGTTTGATGATCATTTACACTCAAAAATATTATATTTGCGTTGGCGCAGAATATAGATGCTCATGAAATAGGCAAAAATAAAGAGATTTTAGGACGAATGCAACACTAAATATAAATTTAAAATAACTATGAAAATCACGATTTTCAAGCTGAGAAAAAAGATGGTGCCATATTTTATATTGAAATGGGTCTTTCATGTTATATGGGTGTAAATTTTGTTTTAATTTTTATGTTAAAAAAATACCAAACATATTTACTGACATTTTTTTATATATTTGGGATAATTTGAATATTTTCTAACATTTGAAAAGTAATTTGTGAATTTTTATTTCGCTAAAAAAATGTTTGAAATATTAGGACTCATAAGGTTCAATGTATTTCATTTTTTCAACAGGGGTTCAACCCAAATCTAATTGGGTGATACTATTCATTTACATTGCCATATATCTCACAGTCCGTCTCAACATATTAACATTTTCTTTTGATAAACTCATTTTTACGTCAGTTATCGTGCGAACGGACAGACAGATAGAATGAACAATGGCATGAACACTTTTCAATTGTGTTGTAAAGTGTTAAAAAGGAAAATGCAGCATTCAGTTGTTTTAAGGGATACGCTGGAGACCCTTCATCAATGCTGTAGAACGAACAAACTCAAAGTTGAGAAGACGAAATGAACACAAATAGAAGATATATAGGTGTATACCCAAGTTGTGGCTTGCATAATGCTGAAAATTGAATCATTTAAAAGTTGAAAAATTTAATGTTTGCATTAAAATTATAAAGCTTTACAACCAGATTACTGGAAATTCTTATTTAAATGTTTTTTCTCTCGCATACAAACCTATTACTATAAGCATAACCAGGATCTCAGAGTGTATGGGAAGGTCATCGACGATCAGAAAGGGTAACAGTGCTGAAAATAGCCTTTGGATTACAAACAAATAAATGAATCCAGTTACATCCACTTTCAGTAATATAAATGTTATAAACAGAGAATCAAAATTTTGTAGACCGGCGGTTTTCAACTTTTTATGCTTGCAACCTATAACTCTGAAGAACATCTGCCTGTCGATCGAATGTATGTTTAGCATTTACGAGTCATATTTCATGAGAAATAAAATACAGCTGACTGCCCTACAATACAATGTATAGTTTTATAATTCGAGAATATTTTACATTCAGCACTGTAACCCCCATTGGATTGTCAACTCCATCCCCCACACTATGAGAATCTGAATATGCCTTTGATAAAGGCTTGCATGCGAAAGAAAAAAAAAACAATCTGGTTGTAAGTGCAAAATAGACTATTTTCTAATACAAAACGGAAATTGGTCAACTTTATACTAATGCAATTTTAATCATTACGATATCAACAACTTGTGTGTGTTCCTTTTATCCGTGCCCATCTTAAATCCCGGGCAATGTTGGGTACAATTACTAACAAAATAAAATGTTACAAAATAAAATGTTAAGGTGGTGTTCAAGATTTCTTAGATACATCTTTCATTAAACAAGACTGTATTAGCTGCTGCTTTTAATATACATAAATAAAAATAACTTATATTTTCTCTGCAATTTTATCTTAGTCTTTTCAGCTTTTCAACCAAAAGGAAACTTCGCCATTATCAGAAAAATTAATTATATTACCATATTTAAAGTACTGCACGTGAAGTCAGTTTTGTTAACACTTTACAACACAGTTGAAAAGAGTTTATGACTTTGTTTATTCTGTGTGTCTGTCTGTCTTTTAACACGATAACTGCCGTAAAATTGACTTTATCAAAATGAAATTTTAGTATGTTGTTTAGACGGTCTGTGGGACCTATGGGAATGTAAATGAATAATATAAACCATTTAGTTTTGGATTGAATCCGCGTTGAAAAAATGAAATACGTTGAACCCTATGGGACCTAATTTTTCAAACCTTTTTAAGCGGATTTAAAATTCACAAATTGCGTCGAAATTGTCAGGAAATATTCATATTATGCCATATAATATATAAAAACAATTTCAGCAAAATATATTTTGTAGTTTTTAAATAAAAATAAAAATAATTATTACACCTTTTATATGAAGAGATCACGTGACCATTATATGATGAGATCACGCGATCCACTTCAAAATAAAATATGGCATCCATCTTGTGTGAAAATCATGATTTTTAAAATTCTTTTTAGTTCATATTTAGTGTTGTATCCGTCCTACAACCGCTTTAATTTTGCTTAAATTCTTTGCATCTACATACTGAAACAACACAATTGCAATATATTTGATTTAAATGATCATCCAACTTTGACTACAACGAAGCCTAATTTTTACTTATGGAGAAAATAAATACCTAAAGACGTAGAATTAGTTGCATAAGAATTGCTGAATTACTTTAAGGCAATATTATTTTACTCATGGAGTCTGCAATATTGCTGATATGATCGAATTCTTCATTGGGTTTACACAGAGAAGCAGACGTGCGCGGTAGCCCATTGGTTAGCGCTCTGGAGTTGCACTCGGTAGGCCCGGGTTCGATTCCAGCCACTGCCAAAACTGCCGCCGTGTTCATGCGGAGTACGATCACGTTAAACATGTGGGTCCGAAAGTCCTTCCGAGAGGTTGGTGGTAGGGGAAGGAGGGTACGGTCCCTGTGGATGCCTCCCCCACTGGGTTCCGGTCTAATTAGGGTGGCACTTCCCGACCGTCCAAACAGTTACCTTACACCTTTCTGGTAGGTCGGACGGTCTGGGTTTCAACAACAGAGAAGCAGACATTAACTTACATCTTTCTGGTAGGTCGAACGGTCTGGGTCTCAACAACAACAACAGAGAAGCAGACGATTTTTTCGATGACGTTTAAAGCATATAATTTAATTACTGGTACCTCCATGGTCTTGAGTTTTTATATAAGCAAATTATTATAGTATTGTGATGAATAAAATGCATGGAAAAAATTTATGAATAAAATGATGCTTTTAGAGATATTTAAATAAAATTGCATTAAAGTCGGAAAGCGTTTCATAATCAATGCTTTACGCACGACTGATCTTTCTTGTTTAAATAAAAATTAAAATAATAATTACTCTCTTTATATGAAGAGATCACGTGACCATTATGTGAAGAGATCACTTTACCCACTTTAAAATAAAATATTGCATCCATCTGGTGTCAAAATCGTGATTTTTAAAGTTCTTTTAAATTCATATTTAGTGTTGTATCCGTCCCAAAACCGCTTTATTTTTGCTTAAATTTTGTGCATCTACATACTGAAACAACGCAATTACAATATATTTGAATTTAAGTGATAATCAGATTTTGATTATTTCTTCGAAGAAGCCTAATTTCCACTTAAGGAGAGTGTAAACACCAAAAGATGTAGAATGAGTTGTTTAAGAATTGCTGCATTTCTTTAAAGCAAAATTTTTTAGCTTATGGAATCTGCAATATCTAATAGGAGTGAAATATTCACTGATTTACACAGAGAAGCAGACGAATTTTTCGATGAAGTTTTAAGCATAGAGTTAAAATACTGTTTTTAAATAAAATAAATTATTATAGTATTGTGATGAGTGAAGGGAATGGAAAAATGTTTATGAATGAAATGCTGCTTTTGTATAGAGACGATTTATATAGAGACGATATTTTTTGTATAGAGACGAAGTTTTCAATATAATAAATTAATGTAGTATTGCGATAATTTTAAAAATATTACCGAGAAAATGTATCGCATTTTAGAGATGTTTATATAAAATTGTATTGAAGTTGGAAAGTGTTTCATAATCAATGCTTTATGCATGACTGATCTTTCTTCTTTCATTTATTTTTACTTTCCAATACAATGTAATACAGTATTTCGCGAAAACGTTCGAATTCAAGATTTTGATGTAAATTCAATATTTATTTTTGGACCTCCTGAATACGTTTTGACTATATTTGGATTGATGTCCGCCTGTCTGTCGTCGATTTCTTGTATGCACAATAGTTGTCACAAAAAGTTTCGAGCACTGTCGTGAAAAATAACAAACATACAATTTTTGTATTCATGACGCCATCAGATAATAATAAATTGAAAAAAAACCCAACAGCTGTAATAGTTGTAGATGAGACTTTTTTTGCTTTTGTATTTTGTTAGATTTCACCAGCTTGTAAGTAGATATGTTATATGGATTAAAGAATATTCAAAATGTATGATGTCGAAAGCCCAGATCGTCCGACTCGTTCTAGGACATGAGCAGCAGTCTGGACGGTTGTATGCTGTGCAAATATGTATTTTTTCTCTAGCTTACAATTCGATATCGATTTCTACTATATAAAATTTCGTGATGTTTTACCCTTTCCCCATTCATTCAAATTTATATATCATAATTTTTCCTTAAAAGTGTCAAAAGTAGATGAGAAAATATATTGTTTTCGAGTACTGAGAAAGAATTCTTTAAACAGTTTAGTTGGATAAAATTTTATAATGCAAATAAAACATAAGCTTATATATTCAGTTTTAAAATATATTCTTTATTCTTTAAAGGGTTAACGGAAACCATTAAAAGGACATAAACAATACGATAATACAAATTGGTTGATATATGGGAATCTTTTTTCGTCCATCAATCGTTTTAAAATTTTACTTCTGTCCAATTTCCCTTCCATTGTCCAATCAGATGGAATCAAATAATTTTCTAAGAAAGCATGGGAAGGTTTATATGGTTTACTGGCAAATTTCTTTATCCAACTTATTTCCTCCAGAGCTAATGACTGAAGGCGAACAATCAATTGATTCTTGAATGCACGAGGAAGAGGCAGTTTCGAGCACATGTCAGCAGACTGAAATTTAATTTTCGATAACAATAGTTCTTTATCACGTTCCTGTATGCCTGATACAAATCTGAAGTACTTCTTTGGTTTCATATTTTGATACAACTGAAGAGATATCTTCGAAAAAGCCTGCTTTTCCAGTGAGGGCGGGGTTTTCATGCAGCATTCTATCAATTTCTCTGAAGAATTCATTTTGCTTACATTCATTCTCAGAAGTTCCTGTACTATGTAGGTAAATATATTATATATTAGAATATTTCTTAAAAGGGACTAAGGCCTCGAAAACCTGAAAAGGAAATAAAACATATAATTATACTGATAGAAAGGCTTCCTGACATTTGTACAAATTCAAAGCCAATGTAGAACTTTTATTTGCTATTGTTACTCGGTATTGTTTACACAAACATTTTAAATTTGATTTTTTAACAAATTAGCACGTTTCAAGAAATAATATTTTAATTTGTAGATGCAAGTACTTTGAGATAAACACTGATTGTAAAACATAAATTTTAATAATGTTTTATATTTTGGAATTGTTAGGTTATGATATTTAGTATATGTTTCATATAAATTTATTATTACTTTGTATCAATCACGTATGTCTATTATTAAACAGGTCTTTAAAATCAAATGTTTTAATTTCTTAAATATCTTGAATTTTTTTAAGTTTTCTACTTCCTCTAACCAATTTTTTTATAATATGAGTTTGCTGTTTGGTGGAATGTACATACAGATGATTTAGAGTAGAAAGTATTTTCCTATCAGCTGCATTTGTATAAGAGTTAATTCCTATAGTGAGTGTTCTATATGGAATTGGAGATTTGTGGATGTTGGTCTAAGAAATAGGTATGGATAACTTAGATTATGTGATTGACTATGCTGGATGGGTATTAATGATACAGAAGTAGTGAGCTTCTTATTAAATTCATCCAAATAAATCATTTTGCAAATAAAGTCTTAGTTACTGGCTGCTTTATCTAAATATGTAACAGCAAATTTATTTTGCAGTAATTTTTTCTCTTTTAAAATATCTTTATAATTATATAAAGAAGACGGTATAACTCTTTTCTTGAGCAATTTCTTTATATACCAAATAGTTTGTACTTAGCAGCATTTTTCAGAGGCTTCAATGGGGAGTTGTATTTATTTGAAAATTCATACATACATTTCACATGAATTATTAGAATTGCTTGTGGAATTTTCAGTTTGCTGAATAGAAGGACAAGTCTGTATTTATATCCATAGCTAAGTATTTTTATAGTTTGGGTTCGATACTGATGTTTAAGTTTCCTGTAATTTCATGTCCATGATGTTTGTGTATAAAGAAATTGTGAGTTGTCTCATCCAAATAAAACCTTTTGAAAATAAAGGCTCAGTTACTGGCTGCTTTATCTACATATGTAACAGCAAATTTATTTTGCAGAAATTTTATCTCTTTGAAAATAACTTCATAATTATATATATAAGGCGATATAGCTTGTTGATTGAGCAATTTCTTAATATACCAGGTAATTTGTACTTTTCAGTATTTAGAGATCTCAATGGAGTGTTGCATTTTTTTGATAATTTATACATGCATTTATCATGACGTATTGCATTTACTTGTAGGATTTTATGTTTACTGAAAGGAAGAAGTCTGTATTAATATTCATAGCTAAGTATTTTTTTAGTGTGGGTATTTTTTTGCGATATTTAGGTCTCCTGTAATTACATGTCCATAATGTTTGTCTATGAACTGTTACTAATTTGGTTTAAAGTTTAAAACACGAACTACTAACAGAGTTGTTTAATTGTTTTGACAATAATTTATATTTATACATTTTTCCATCAAAGGGATAAGGGTACACAAAACCCGCGAGTAGGTGTATAATTTTATTGGTAAAATATGCTTGAATTTTTCAAAAATTTGTGTAAAGATAATATTATTAATGATTGGATTTGTATAATTGATTATAAAATATGTGTTGTTTGTTCGCTCTTTTGAGTGTGAAAGTTTGAAGTTAATATCATTTTCACTTGTTCTGGTTAATAATAAGTCAAATACCAAGTGTACAGTTTGCAGTTTGTAATTTAGTGAGATTAACCCCCTTTAATCTTGGATGACGAGTTCAACTCGTCTTGCATTGCACTACCGCTAAGCAGGTTTGACGAGGTAGACACTTTTAAGGCCGAGACTCCTGTGTGTCTGACGGAAATAATACGTCATATGATTTTTTAAAGAGATATTAAAAGTGTTTACAATACTTTCCACTAGATGGCAGTAGTAGCCCTACAAACTAAATTTTATCAGAGACTATTTCGTAAATGAGCGTAAAATAAACGCAGTTTCGTTGGGATTTCAAATTCAAAGCAATGGAGGCCCCAAATGCTTTCAATCTTATTTTAGCGAAACGCAAGTTATCTCACACCCTGCAAAAAGGAGCCAACTAGCCGATGCGTTGTATGTTATGCTTCCAATAAAAATGGCAAGAAGCTTAGGAAAGATACTAGGACATGGTGTCCAGACTATGAAGTTGTTCATTGTTATATTCCATGTTTTAATATTTATCACACCAAGAGGAACTATTAAAATATGGAACTGTATGTTTCTAACATATTACAACAAAGTTGAAAAGTGTTTATGATTTTGTTTATTCTGTCTGTCCGTTAGCACGATAAATGCCGATTTAAAATCCGGGATTTAAAATTCACAAATTGCTTCGAAAATTTTAGGTAATATTCAAATTGTTTCATAAAATATATAAAAAAACATTCAGCAAAATATATTCAGTAGTTTTTAAAATAATAATTACACCTCTTATATGAAGCGATCACGAGACCATGATATGAAAAAAATCACGTGACCCACTTCAAAATGAAATATTGCATCCATCTAGTCTCAAAATCGTGATTTTTAGAGTCCTTTTTAATTCATATTGAGTGTTGTATCTGTCTCTAAGACAGATACAACACTCAATAAGAATTATTTTAAGAATTGAACCGCTTTATTTTTGGTAAAATTCTGTGCATCTACATACTGAAACAACGCAATTACAATATATTTGATTTTAAATGAGCATCCAAATTTGATTATTTCTACAACGAAGCCCATTTTTCACTTATGTAAAATGTAAACAGCAAAATATGCAGACTGAGTTGTATATGAATTGCTGTATTTCTTTAACGCATGATTATTTAGATCATGGTGTCTGCATAGCTGATATGAATAAAACATTCATTGATTTTACAGAGAGAGGGATGATTTTTTTCGATGAAGTTTCAAGCATAGTGTTTAATTACGTGTAGCTCCATGGTATTAATTTTTAAATTAAATAAATTATTATAGTATTGTGATGAATGAAATGAATGGGTATATATTTTTGAATGAAATGATGCTTTTATAGAGAGAGCCAGGCATATTATTTTTTTAATGACGTCATTTGAATGAATTTCAGTTGTTTTCGATGAAGTTTTCAAGTATATTAAATTATTGTAGTATTATGATAATTTTAAAAATATTTCCGAGGAATGTATCACATTTTAGAGATGTTTTAATCAGGCAATTTATATTTCAATGCCGTCATTTGAATGAAGTTCATTTCTTTCGATGAAGGTTTATGTTTTCAAATATAATAAATTAATATAGTATTGTGATAAGTTTTAAACTATTACCGAGGAATGTATTGCGTTTTAGAGATGTTTACATAAAATTGCATTGAAGTTGGAAAGTGTTTCATAATCAATGCGTTAAGCATGATTGATTTCTCTTATTTTATTTACTTATCTGTTATTATACATGTTTATTTACATAATTCTTATAACACCTTCTCATTCAACGCGCAATCAAGGGGGGAAAGTGTATAGGAGAAAAAAATCCCCACTTCAGTGCGCTCGAACAAAAATAAATAACACGCTTTGAGGGTTAAAGAAGAAAGATGCATATGGATGATACATATACATATGAATAAAGACTTTATTTCTATACTGCTTTTTAATTGCATAAACCAAAAGTTGTTGTGTAGCAGATTAATTAGTTGATTATAAATGTCTGAGTTAATATCTTATATATACAGTATTGTGGCAATTTATTGAGAAATGCAGTTTTTTTATAAAATTCAGTTTTATTCAAGTTTTCTATGGATACATTTAAAACTAATAAGTGACATGACCTCCTCGAAACTTTATAACATCACAGGCACGTTTCGGCATGGAATGTACTAGCCTAGCACATGTAGTTTTAATTTCAACGTCTCTGAACCATATGTCAATAACGGCCGAAATTAGCTTGTCCATCGTCGTACAGTCAAATTTGTGAAGCCGTTTTTTGACAATAGCCCACAAATTTTCTATGGGATTCAAGTCTGGTGAATTCCCGGGCCAATCCAGTACGGTAATATTTTATTTTGAGCAGAAATTTTTTATTCGCTTCGAAGTGTGACATGGCGCGCTGTCTTGTTGGAAAACGCAATCTCCGTTCGGCCACAGTTTAGCCATGGTTGGAAGCACTTTTCGGGTCAATATGACTTCGTAACTGGCACTGTTCATCATTCCCTCTACGGGAACAAGAGATTCTGTCCCCAAAATGCTGAAACAACCCCAAAACATCTTTTGGGCGGATGCTTGGGTGCATGATTGATGTGGTGCTGATTGAGAGGTTCTCCTTGGCTCCTTCTCACGAACATAGATCTAAATCCCTGAACCACAAAATGTGTTTCGTCAGTAAAGAGAACTTTCTCCCAGTCCTTCTCAGTCCATGTTTTGTATTTCCGTGCCCATTCCAACCTTTTTTTCTTCATGCGAAGCGTCAGAAACTGCTTCTTGTACGGTCGACGTGCTCTCCGTCCGCGTTCAAACAGCCTGTATCGCACTGTTGAAGGTGCAATATCAACACCAGCTGCCACCATGGACTTAGACAGGTCAAAACTGGTTAATCGAGGATTTTTAAGACTCATTCGATGTAAAGTTTTGTCGTCACGAGTCGAAGTTGATCTTTTTCGGCCGCATCTTCCAGAGCGGTTGGTTCCAGCATTTCCTGTTTCCTGAAACCGCTTCCCGATCCTCCCGACACTTGCTGTACTCACTCCACATATTTTACCTTTTTCCTCGAACGTCTTAGAAGTGTGTTCTCTAAGTGCAATCACTTTAGCACGTGTTTCCGCGCTGATATCCATGACGCTAATGAGTCCCGCACCAACTGAGAAACTACCACTGCGGAACACCTGCCACCTGGCGGAGGAATTTGAACACCTGCTACTTACCAGGTGCATACGAACACCTGCTACTTTGATAATAACTGCAATTTGAACTCTGAGCTAATTTGGAGTGCTTCTTCCTAAGCTTACGTGTGATAAAACGAAAAAAATGACATTTCTCAATTAATTGCCACAATACTGTATATATATATATATATATATATATATATATATATATATATATATATATATATATATATATATATATAAATATATATATATATATATATATATATATATATATATATATAAATTTTAATATAAATTAGTAAATCCAATGTTAGAATGTATGTAGTAACTCATAATACACTATTCCAAAATTTTCTACAAAATACAAAGAAATTAAGACATAAAGAGGAAATAATAAAGCGTAATGCAGGTCATAAAGACAAAGACAATCAACAAATTTCAAAGAAGAGGAATGAAAATAGGAAAACAAAAAAATCAAGCAAAAAAGCTTGCACATGGAAGAGCTTTAGGCTTAAGATAAGTTAATTTCGAAAAAATTATCTTCAAGTCCATATATCTCTTCGAAATGAACACAAAAATGCTTGTTTCTGAAACACAAGATAGATTTTATCTATAAACTTGTGTTATATGGACGGCAATCATATAGATTGGAACAATAAAGGAAACATAAATACCTTAAAATACACTTCATTAATGCAACCATGACGAGCAAAATATGACTAGACCAATGTTGCCAAATGCAGAAATGAAAAGATGTGATTTGCTGTTGCCAATGAGTGTAATAAAAACTGTACTGCGTAAAAGCAATAAAATGAGATATTCAACAGTTAAAGCTTCAAGATAAAAAGATGAAAATATAATTTCAAAAGAATGAAGAAGTACGGCTAAAATAAGATAATAAGGGGAGAATATGAGAATTTTAGGCTAATCGAAACTTATTAACTATACCATTTTCTAAATATGCAGGATATTTATACATTTTACTGGTAATTTTGAGGTTATTAATGTGCAAAGCATGAAATTTTTTAACTGATAATCTATAAATACTAAAAAGTTGATTAAGTATAATATTTCTAAACAATTGAATCGAGTTGCATAAATTAAAAGGTAATAATTTATTAATATGAAATTTAAAAAAATCTTTTTTATCATATAAATTAGTAACTATCCCATGAGCAGGTTCTATAATTAGATTTAAATCCAAATAATAAATATTATTACTAATAGAAGTTTCATTAGGTATTAATTCCAAATTATCCGGATAGAAATCTATATCTATGACATAGTTATCAGTAAATACAAGACAAAGCAGATCATCTACATATCTGTAAATTTTATAATCTGTTGAAGTAAAGAATTTTTCATATTGGTATAGGTATAAATTAGCTAACATACTGCTACTACAGCCACCTTGTGGAACACCTGAGACTTGTAAGTATAATTTATTACCTTGAAAGATATAATTATTGAAAAGAACAAAATGTAGAAGCTTAGGAAAATTGGTTGTTCTAATGATTTTCTTGTTTAGATTGCGTTTTCACGAAATACCGAAAATAAATTTCCGGGCCAGTTTTATTTGGCAATTCTGTATATATAAGGCATCGATGATTGATGATTTTAATTTTTTGACTTTTCTTTTAGAAATGCTTGAACAGAATAATGTATGCGCCAACTATTTGCAAGACTGCATTAAAACCTATTACTTCACATACATTCAAGTATATGAAGTTAAAGGTTATTTGGCATAACCAGCCCGTTATGTTACAATAATATTTTGTTTACAATCAAACATAGAAACACACAGAATTGAAAGGCGTGTTATAAAAGTTTCCATTTCGTGCACTTCATAATCTCACTTTGTGTTCAATGAGTTTTAACCCTAATTCATAAGGAAATTTCTTCGAACATAAAAAACATTTAAAATTCATTGAAATATTCATAGTGTGTGACATTTCATATGTATATTGTTATATCCGAAAAAAGGAAAAAGTCATATGATTTCAATTTTCGGCAGATATATGGAGTGGTATTTTCGCATTCTAATAAAAAACTTTTTTAATTACTCTATTACTAAATTTTAGTAGCTTGATTGTAAGATTGCCTTTATAATGGATATTTCACCATGCGAGGGTCACACTGAAATTTTTGAGACAGGGGCAGACGATATGCTCTAAAAATATATATATATAGGTTAGATATTTAAATTTGAACTCTTTTACATCCCCAGATGATAATTTGTGGCAACAATTACAATTAGCTATAGTAGAATAAATTTTGAAAAAAAAAAAAAATGGAGTTGACGCGAAAGCAATATCGAGCTATGATATTTATTCTATGATTTTAAAGTAGGGCTAAATCAAGAAGACTGTCTTCAACGTCTACAATTAGCATGTGGAAATGAAGCTCCATCTCGTGTCATTGTATTCAGAGGTTTTACAGAGTTTATAAGAGGTCGAAATTCTCTCCTGGATGAAAAACACACAGAATACCTTTGTCAGCTTTAGTCCCAGAAAATGTGTCGGCCATTCAAAAAATGTCCATCGATGATAATCTCTGTAACTACCAAATGATACAGAAGGAACTTAACATTGGATCTGCAGCTATACATAAAATTATTCATGAAGAATTGCATATAAAAAATTTAGTTTGTCGTTCGGTCCCCCACAATTAAACCGACCAAAATGCAGAGTGTCAGGATCAGTAAAGGAACCTTAAAATTTCTTAATGATGGTGGACACCGCATTATTTCTAAAAGTATAACTAGTAATGAAACGTACATACCATTTTTTTGACGTTCCAACACGTCAAGGAAAGTATATTATAGGTCTTTGAAGATGACCCCAACCTAATAATAGTAAAAAAAACGAGCAATGAAAAAAGTGATATATTTGTGTTTTTCAGAAGAACAGATCTGTTTAAAGCCTTAAAGCTAGAGGGACAGAAGACAGTCACAGCTAACTGGTGCACCACTAAGTGTTTTCCAGAATTTCTTCAGGAAGTGAATGTTAGGAGACACATGTTCCACCATGACAATGCATCTTTTCATTCAGCAAGAAGGACAATCGAGTTCTTTGAACAAAAAAACATCAAAGTGATAGAACATCCACTCTATTCTCCAGAACTTGCTATGTGTGAATTTTGGGTTTTGACAATTTTTTAATTAAAAAAAAATTTTTTTTGGCATCGTTTTCATTTCGAAGATGAGAGATTGATGCGACTATAAAAGCATATTTTTCATCTGTTTCAATAAATAAATGGCTTGAAGCATTTAATCTTTGGAATATTCGCCTACAAAAGTGCATTGATGTTTAAGGGGAGTACTTTAATCACTCTTTAAGAGTTGGTTAGTTTAATTTGTACCACTTAGCCGTATCTAAAAAATTTCATTGTGACCATCGTATGACAAAGGATGCCACAAATTTCCTTACTTCATTCAATGGCGTAATACTTATGCCTAAATCTAATATACGACCAGTTAAAATTTGCTAACATTTAGTCGATGCAATGAAGTTATGTTTGAACAACTTAGCTTTTCAATCGTTTATAGAATTTGTTTGATATCTATTTCTTACTGTATTAGAGTAACTGAAGCACGTGCTGCACACAATTATCCTATCGGATGAATGTAATGAATTGGAACACAACGTAAAATACAACGCATATAAATAATAGTAAGCTTACGTACGTTTCGGAAGTAATCGGATTTCCTTATTGAGTGTGACGACCTTACGAGGCGACTTTCTTGGGTGTAACAATCAGTGGAAGAATGAAAAGTGACCGTATCCTTCCTTGTTTTTATTTGCGCTGTATTTTATGTTGTGATCTAGTTCATTTCTATCAAACAGCTTTCGAGTTATTGAAAAATAATTGCTGCAGATTCTGTAAAAACAGAAAATTAAACAATAATTTTTTTTTTGCCGTATGTTCAACTTTATGTGTATTTAAATTAAAACAACTTCTTTAAGAACAGCATTATAACACAAAAAATTAGTATCGACTGGTTTCGGATATAAGGAATAACCTTCTTCATCAGGATATATGCAACCTTTCTTCTTGAGAGGAAGATTACTGACTGTGAATGACTTAAAGTGTATAAATAAATAAAAGACCATTTGTTCAAGGACAAAATAAACTGCAGCAATGTAGCGGTTCATCGCACTTTATGAGAAAGTTTTTGTATTTATGTTTCCCGTTAGCATTTTAAGATAAAGGTTTGGCACTTTTCATATAATCGTCTGCTACTATTTTGTTTTGATTGGAATGTAGAATAAAAGACGTATTTTGAAAATGGCTCCGGAAATTGAAAGATTGGTCGAAGGTTATGTAAATGCGCTTTCCGAGCAAAAATATTCGTATCAACAAATTGTTAAGCGGTGTAAAAATCGAGGTTATTGCATTTCAAAGAAAAGTATTTTTAATATATTAAATTTAAAAGCGAAAAAGCGCCTAGCTGAAAGTAAAAATGAAAAAATGACGCAAAATCGTATCCTAAGATTTTTCGAACTCGGGTAAATATCAAAAAACTGAAGTCTCGGATCCTAAAAGAAAATCCACCGACTCAAAAATTCATTGCTTCGAAACTGGGAATGTCTTATGGCACTGTAAGTAAAATCATTCATAAAGATTTGAAGCTAAAAAGATGTTTAAATCTAAAGTTTATCTGATTTTGCCAAAGTATATTGCGGCATAAAAAAACAAATTGTAGAAAATTATGTGAAAAACACCTACCTGCTGATAAATGGAAATTTGTGGTAATATTCGATGAAGCATGGATGTATTCAAGTAACTGTAATAAAAAAGAGCAATTTTCTATTGCTCAACTGACGAAAATGACCGTATGAATTGGCTTCGTCAATGTACAGAAAAGTTCCCAAAGGGATTCATGATAGTTGCAGGATTTTGTTACATTGGTAAATTAAAACTTAAAAGAGTCTCAAGTAAAGCTAAAATTAATTCACTCTACTATCAGCAGAATATTTTCGAAGAAAAAATTCTAGCTTTATACGGAAATTAATATATTATATGGACTTTATATGGACCAGTTTTTTATGGACATCAATAAAGTAGAACTTCATATGGACAAATTCTCTAGTCACACGTCTAAGTCAACTGCGACATATTTAGCAAAGAAAGAATCAGAAACAGGAATAAAATATATCCCATTTAATGAAATATCTGTAAAATCACCTGACGCTTCTCCTGTGGTCTATGTTTGTTAAAACGAGACTTAGGAAAACGGCAAGAATACTGAACGGACTTTGGAAAACGACCCAAGAGGAGTGGGATAAAATTGACATGACGGTGCTAAGAGAAAGTTTGCTTTCGTGGAAAATTCGAGCTAGAACTATACTCAAGAATCAGGGTTATCAGATGGAAGAAAATCGCCTCAAGAAATAAGCTCTTTATGCATTAAAATTAATTATCAAAAGTGCCAACGACCATGAAGTGCCAACGACCTTCTGTATTCAAGCACAAATAAAACAATGATGCAGCATGATTGTTTCTCCATCATTATCTTGTTTGAGCTTAAATACATTCAAAATTGCCCTTATGTGCATTGCTTGAGGAGGCATATAAAAAAGAAGAAAATTATTTAATTTCCAAGAGCAGCAAATTCATTTTTCCTTTTTAATTCGAATTTTATTTGCTAACATTCACTTACAAAAAAAAATTATTAAAAATAAATCCGAGTTTTGTTTTATTTATTTTTTAATCCAAGTTTAACAAGAGACAGGCGTACCAATGAAAATTCTGGATAATTTAAATAGTCAGAAAAAATAACTTTCTTACAACATTTATTGTTACCCCTTTATTATGACTCAATTCATAATTCCAAAGCTGAAATTAGCATTTCTGAACCACTTTATCTCCCATTGCAATTGTTACATTGCACATATCAACGCATATGGGCATTTCCAGCCAAGTGTGGCAGAAGATTTTCAAACAATTTTTACCTCCAATACCTCTAACTTGGATTTTTTCGAGAAAACTGCAGTATTTTACCCAGCAAAGTCTGCGTACTTCGTGCTCTAAGCCCATCAAAGCACACGACGACTACTGTCATACCGCCACCAGAAAGTCCCTGAACAGGGTTGCCGTAAGTAGACGAGTTGAAGAAAGGAGAGAGAAAGGTTTAAAATCGACTGCAACATTTGGCAAATCAAGCGCCGTTTCGTCTATCATGATGTATAAAAGGAAATAGTAGATGTTTTTTTTCCAACAGTTAAACAAAATTTTCGTATTAAATGGCATTATATTATAGATTAACTTAAAACTTTCTAGTCATTTAAACTCAGAAAATAATTTGTTATTATAGGCAACAGCGGCTACGGGAAGCCGTCAATCTATTAGAACAAAGTAGTTTTAGATATTTTCTTTTAGATTCGGGCTGTTTGAGGAGAGAAAATCTTTCAATTTAAAACTAGAATTTATATGTCCCAGTGGTTAAGGCACACAAATATTAGTCAGCAAAAAGGAAAAAAATAAAAGATAAATAAGCAAAATTATGATTTTAAAATATTCATTCTTTTCATATTTTTCAATCAATTATAAGTAATTTATTCACATTCATTGGAATAATTATTATCTACTATGTGCAAATCACTTGAAATGTCTTTACTTGAAGAAGAGTCTGAATCGCTATCCGACACATTTATTATTAATTTATCCACAATATCTTCTATCAATCCATCTTTCTTCCAATAAATATTCTCTATTTTTTCAATGTGTTTTCCAATGATTTTGTGTTGCTTTTAAAATAGCTTCTTTAAGCAATAATTGTAAATTGTTCAAGTAGATAAAATACTTATCTCAGTGTCATTAAGCGACTCCCCCTCACGTTTTATCTTTTAACTGATGACGCTGAAACCCCTGTCGCTTCCTCAGTTCTCTTCATTGCACTTGAAATTGGTATTTTTTAGAGAATTTGCGGTTTTTTCCTCTTCAAAAAATGCCGTAACATTGTGGAGTATTGCACATGCTTGCGAATGCAAAGATTTTCCACTGTTAAATGTAGTCATTTTTCAACTAGACAAAATCCATAAAGTGTGCAACACAGTACAAGTTGCTTCACAGCTTTAAAAATCACAGAATGCGGGCGTCTAGCATTGACCCCAGTACAAAGCGAATTGCCAAGGTTATTATATCTATGCGACTTTAAGTGCGAAATGCGACTTTATCTGCGCCAAATCGAAAAAAGCGTTTTCCGTCACACCTAAAATGCAGTGGAATAACCTGTTTCCATAGCGACCGCCACCGAAACGTCTGCTGTCTGGGAACTTTCTCATGGCGGTAGGACAGTAGTTACGACAACAGGAACCCATGGACAATAACTCCCACCCTATCCTCCCATTAGCTTCTAATGTCCACACCCCTGCCATTCAATATTACTATTTTTATACGACTAATAATATACCGATCCCTTACATAGCATATTCAATTTGCACTTAATTACACTTTAATTAACCATTTTATCAAGATGAACACCTGACACGTTTTTATCTGAATTTTCAATTTCTAGTTATACCATGGACGAAAAGGGATTAATTCCCTCAAACTTTATGGGTTCAACAATTCAGCTCCACTTCATCTGTCTATCGATGACCGAAGTTTTAATTATTTTCATTGTTTAAGAATATGAATTTGAAGATAAAACGGTATCCAAGTCAGTCGAAGCAATGGATCAACGTCTTCAGCCAGATATTATAAGCATAACAAAGAAGATCAATCATGCACAAAGCATTGATTATGAGACACATTCCAACTGCAATGCAATTTTATCTAAACATCTCTAAAATGCGATACATTCAGCGGTAATATTTTTAAATTTATCACAATAATTTATCACATTTGAAAACTTAAAACTTCATCCAAAAAAATGAACTTTATTCAAATGATGTCATCGAAATATAAATGGCCTGGATCTCTATGTAAAAGTTGTAAATATTTCATTCATACACTTTTATTCCATTCCATTCATTAATTACAATACTACAATAATTTGATTTAATTTAAAATCTTAAAACTATGGAGGTAAACGTAATTTAACTCTATGCTTAAAACTTCATCGAGAAAGTCTGCTATAAAATCGTCTGTTCTCTATGTAAAATCAATGAATGATTCATTCATATCAGCTATATTTCAGACTCAAAGAGGTAAATAATTTGTGTTAAAGAAATTTAGCAATTCTTATGCTACTCATCCTACATCTTTATGTGTTTACATTTTCCATAAGTGAAAATTAGGCTTCGTTGTAGAAATAATTAAAGTTTGATGATTATTAAAACTCAAATATATTGTAATTGCGTTGTTTCAGAATGTAGAAGCACAGAAATTGAGCAAAAATAAAGCGATTTTAGGACGGATAGAACACTAAATATAAATTTTACAGAACTTTAAAAATTACGATTTCGACACAAGATGGATGCCATATTTTAGTTTGAAGTGGGTAAAGTGATTTCTTCATACAATATGGGTGTAATTACTATTTTAATTTTTATTCAAAAAACCACCGAATATAATTTACTGATATTTTTTCATATATTTACTTTCTTTATATACAAAAATGCATAAGGAAAGTACTGTGACGGGGTCGAAAATTCGTCCCTGATCACGAATCGAACATTTTTGAGGTGATGTCTGTGTGTGTGTGAAAGTATGTGTGTGTATGTGTGTCAGTGAGTCTGTGGATATTATAACTGACGAACAAATGGACCGTATCGAATGAAATTTGGTACAAAAATTACAATCCGTGAATACTGTAAGTCTATTTCTTTTATACGCAATCGAATGTTTAAAACTCACTAAATTTTCGAGTGAATTTAAAAAAAAAATCATCAAAAAATCAAAACCTCTAATAATCTTACACAAATGGACATTTCTTATGTAATCTTTCATTAGAAAACGATTAACATAAATTTTAGAATACTAGCACAAACAGTTCTCGAGATATTGCATATTTTTCAAAAAAATTCTCAAAATATATAAAGTAAAAAAAAATATATAAAATAAAAATATTATTTCCTATTGAGAAAGATGATCACTTTCATATGTAATATCATGCGATAAATTGGGTGACATCATTCTCGTGGAAATAGCTCGTTCCATTCATGAATAAAATACTTTTGTATTTGAACGCTAACAGTCATTTATCTGCTATAAGAATAAATTATTTCTCCTTCCATAATGCTTGGCGAGAATTTGGCGGAATGTCGCCAACTTGGCGACTTTTTTAAATGTTTCCAAATCAAAGAAAATCTCGCCAAATGGATAAAAATCACGCTAAATCAATGAAAATTACGACTATTTAACGAAAATACAATATTTTGGAAAAAATATAAGTATCTACTATAAGAATAACCTATTTCGTTTATACTGTAAAAGTAGTAAATACATTGCACTATGTAAGTAAAAATTATGTGCTGCCCACATCAGATTTTTTATGGGGAAATTTGAATATTTCCTAAATTTTTCGAAGCAATTTGTGACTTTTATATTTGCTTAAATGTTTGAAAAATAAGGTCCCATATGGTTCAATGTATTTCATTTCTTCAACCCGGTTTTCGTCCAAATCTAATTGAATGATATTATTCATTTATATTTCCATAAGTCCCACAGACAGTTTGAACAACAAAGTAAAATTTTATTTTGATAAAGTCATTTTTATGGCAGTTCTCGTGCTATCGGACAGACAAACAGACAGTCAGAATGAATGAACAAAGTCATAAACACTTTTCAACTATGTTGTAAAATGTTAAAAATAGCAAAATAGATCAAACCTTGAAAGGATACCTCCCTCTCCTAAGGTTAATTTGAGAAATAGATTTCAGATTTGGATTCAGCATGGTCGTATTAGAATACATGAAGTCTGCCTTCGGGATTGCATTATGTGCTCTGACATACTGTCACTGCGCATTGAATTAGGTGATAAAATGTTTTTCATTATTTCCGTACTAATGAATTGCTAATTATCATTTTTCAAATGTATATATATAAATGTATTCCTTTTTTTTACCTTACGTCAACAGAATATAGTCAAAACATTAAAAATATCAACTTACCTAAGAATTGAAGATATGTATTGGCATCCAACTTAAGATAAATGAAGAAATAGAAGAGGCACTGGGTTAAAAATGGCTCACAAAACGTAAAACACGAAACATACGAAAATGCGCTCACAGGGCAAACGATAGAATGCTCAAAAGAATGCTATCAAGGTTACTATATCTATAAGTTTGCGCCACTTCAGCTCTAGCCAATGAGAGCACGTAAAGACGCAACGTCACTTGAAGTTAAATGTCAGGAACGGCCCGGTAGACTCCAATGTTAAAGGATGCTAACAAATTTAATTTAATCATTTTTTAAAATTTAAAATATGAAATAAATACTGAAATAACATTAATTTTACTTGAACACAACTTAAATATGCAGTACAGGGTTTTTTTTGGAAGGGTAAAAACTGTATTTCCCTTTCTGAAAAATATAAATCATCTGAAAGTTTCGTTTCGCTTTTTGAAACCAGTAAATGTTATTACAGGAGACGATGTTATTTTTAATGAATTTTGTTTTAAATACACGAATTTACAGAAATATATTCGGAAAGTTTTCTAAACAAGCAATCATTCTAAAATTTTTATTATACACAAATAAACATAGCGTAATTTCTTTCCAAATGCATATAAATAAAGTTATTTTCGATTATGTTATATCTAATAATTGAAAATCAAAACAATAATTAAAACGCTAACACTAAGAATTTTATGTCTTTTTAGGGGGGGGGGGGGGAGGGATGTACTTATGCCTAACTAGTAAACGATTTAAGTGATGCTTTTATAGTGAAGAACTTATTGCTAAACACTTGATTTTATTAGTTTTTTTAGATCAAAAAGATAATTTATATCAAATCGAAATTCAATGTAAACATATAAAAATATAGAAACTAATCGTTTAACACACACACTATGATATAATTTCAGAATAATAAATTAAATGTATTATAGTATATTGATTCATGATGAAAAATATACGGGCAAGCTGTTTATTTTCTTAAATCGTACTCCCTCCCCCCCCCCCCTCCATTTTTTAAATGTAATAAAATTTTAATAAAATGTAATGTAATAAAATTTTATTAATATAAAATGTGCGAGATTAAATCAAAATAATAATTAAAACGCTAACACTGAGGGTTTTATGTCTTTTTAGGAGGGGGGGGGGGGGAGGGATGTACTTATGCCTAACTAGTAAACGACTTAAGTGATGCTTCTATAATGTATATGACTTTTGTTTTAAATACGCGAATTTACAAAAATATGTTCGGAAAGTTTTCTAAACAAGCAATCATTCTAAAATTTTCATTATACACAAATAAACATTGCGTAATTTCGTTCTAAATGCATATAAAAAAGTTTTTTCGATTAAAGAAAGTTATGGAAAATGTCGCGGAGGGCGAAGTACACCAGTGGTTAGCGCGCGGGAATTTCACTGGGTAGGCCCGGGTTCGATTCCCGCCACTGCCAAAACTGCAGCCGCGTTCACGCGGAGTACGATCACGTTAAACATGTGGGATCGTAAGTCCTTCCGAAAGGTTGGTGGTAGGGGAAGGAGGGTACGGTCCCTGTGGATGTCTCCCCCACTGAGTTCCGGTCTAAATTGGGTGGCACTTCCTGGCCGTCCAAACAGTTACCTTACACCTTCTGGTAAGGTCGCGCCAGCGAGTGTGCCACGGTTACAATTTGCCACGGTCAGAATTTTCAAGGGTAGCGAACAGGCTGGTCGCCAAAGGCGGCTAGTCTCTAATAATTGAAAATCAAAACAATAATTAGAACGCTAACACTAAGAGTTTTATGTCTTATTAGGGGGGGGGATGTACTTATGCCTAACTAGTAAACGATTTAAGTGATGCTTCTATAATTTATGTGAATTTTGTTCACAATTTTGTACACAATTTGCATGCACATACATGTACACAACTTGCAATCTGATTTAAAACAGCGGTTCCCAACCTTTATCCCCTTGAAAATCCGCGTCTGTTTATTTTCTTAAATCGTACCCCCCCCCCCCTCCCCCATTTTTTGAATGTAATAAATTTAATTAATAAAATGTAATGTAATGAAATTTAACTAATAAAATGTAATGTAATAAAATTTAATTAAAAAAAATGTGCGAGATTAAATCCTGTTCGATTTTTCAAAAATTACAAGAACATCATTAGAAAATATATAAAGCTACAAATAACTTGCTGTAAAATTAAATGAATAAAAAGTATACTGTACTTTCGTCTTTTAAGATTTAAAAATCCTACATAATGGAACTTCATGAACTAAACTAATGTTTCAAGAAAGAAGTGCATTTTCCCAAATTAATATAAATTTTACAATGTTGACTACTTTAAAAGAAAATTTTTTATTAAAATTTGCGTTATTCAACCTTAAAAAAAGGAATATAAATAAATTTTGAAAATATAAATGTACTTTTAGTCATTAATTTCTTTCTGCAGTCATTAATTTCTTTCTGTCATTAATTTAAGTCTGCAGATTTGCACCGACGAGTTCATTTCACCCGGAGGTAAAGGGTAGGGACATTTTTGTCTTGTGCTATTCCACAGACTATGCAGACCTGCCACTCTCGATAGTTTCGATTTCGCGTCGGTCATTAGAGATAGACCAAAACGAGGGTTGGCGCGCTCTTGGCGATGGTCTGGTGTGGGTCCAAGACGATTTTCAATGTTATAACCCTATTTCGAATATATATTTCCTATAACGAAAACTTAAGGCCTTATTACACACAAGCGTCTAGCGGTCTAGCCGGTAAAGGGCAAAACTTTTAACCGCCCAACGTAATTCTTGTGCGCATACGTCAAAGTCACGCTTCGACCACGGGCCTGATTTAGTCACTTTAAAATATGGCGGCTGAGCAAAATGCATGCATGTGGCGTTTTTATGGAATAAATTAATCTCGTTGTGTTACTACAGGCGTTTCAACAAGTAAATATGGGATAATTATGGTCCCTTTGACAATGCATTTTGTGTTTGGTAAATATGTATTTTTCAATCTTAGTATTTAGGTGCTTATTTTCATTGTAATTCTTTATTTAAAAGCTACGTAAACATAATTTAGAATCTGTTCATTTTCAGTGCATTACACTTATTAACGAACTAATGTACTTTCAAGGCCGGAAATAATATCTGATTTTTCAGTCTTTTGAGTGCACTTGCTTGTGAAATTTTTCATTCTTTATATTTTGTAATCAGCACAGCATTTATTTTTATATATTCCACGTTTTAAATGTTTATATATTCTATACTTAACATGAGTCCAGATATTTTTTAATATATTATATTAAATTGTTTCACAGTGTGGAAAATTCTAATAAGTAAGCATGCAGCACATGTATAAGTATTAAACAGCATAAGTATGTTTCTTTCGTGTGTGTTAAATTTATGTATATGAATTATTTTGTAACTCTTTCTGTTTCCAAACATTTCTCATTACTCAGTAATCGGTTCATATACAGATTTTTAATGTTGCTTGCCCAATAAAGGTTTTTAATGTTGCTTGAATTAATTCTATTTCTCATCTGATATTGCCTGCAAGTTACAGCATTTTATTTATTAAAAAATATTCATTACAGAAAGAAATATACATTATATAGAATATTTATGTTATGAACCAGTTTACTTACTGATTAAACCCTGCTTTACTAATATTATTCAATTATGAATTAAAATTATTTTCCCAATGTAAACTGCATTTCCATGAGTTTCTCTACATATTATTGAAATTGATATATGCCAAAATAAAATCATGCTAAAATTTTCATTATACAAAAATAGACATCGCGTAATTTATTTCTAAATGCATATAAATAAAGTTATTTTCGATCATGTTATCTCTAATAATTGAAAATAAAAACAAGAATTAAAACGCTAACACTAAGAGTTTTATGTCTTTTTAGGGGGGGGGGGTGTACTTATGCCTAACTAGTAAACGATTTAAGTGATGCTTTTATAGTGAGGAACTTGTATTTTTGCAAAACACTTGATTTTATTAGTTTTTTTTTTAGATCAAAAAGAGAATTTATATCAAATCGAAATTCAATGTAATAAATATAAAAATACAGAAACTAATCGTTTAACGCACACACTATGATATACTTTCAGAATAATAAGTTAAATGTATATTGATTCATGATGACAAGTATACGAGCAAGCAAATTATATCATTACATTTATTTTTAAATTACTATGGTTAAGCATCTTCATCAGACTATAACTTTATATTTTCAATCTTCTGATATACATCAGACATTTCACACCAGCAAATCAACCAAAACAGAATAGAACATTTAAAATAATCTTACTTTATATCAGTTAATTAACTAGTCACAAGAAAGTCTAGATGCACATTTAATTATGCCAAGCTTACAGATCTTTACGATCATTCCATTGACTTGTACACAAACCATCTCCTATACACGCAACTTGCATGCACATACATGTACACAACTTGCAATCTGATTTAGAATAGTGGTTCCCAACCTTTATCCCCTTGAAAACCCGCGCCTGTTTATTTTCTTAAATCGTACCCCCCCCCCCCCAATTTTTGAATGTAATAAATTTAATTAATAAAATGTAATGTAATAAATTTTAATTAATATTAAATGTGGAGATTAAATCCTGTTAGATTTTCCAAAAATTACAACATCATTAGAAAATACATAAAGATACAAATAACTTGCTGTAAAATGAAATGAATGAGTATACTGTACTTTCATCTTTTAAGATTTAAAAATCCTACATAATGGAACTTCATGAACTAAACTAATGTTTCAAGAAAGAAGTGCATTTTCCCAAATTAATATAAATTTTACAATGTTGACTACTTTAAAAGAAAATTTTTGATTAAAGTTTGCATTATTCAACCTTAAAAAAAAAGAATATAAATAAATTTTGAAAATATAAGTATAAATGTACTTTTAGTCTAAAAAATATCTTTGGTTTAATAAAATAATTTAAATGAGTCCTATTCAATACTGACATTTTTGCATGTATCTCATTCTGCAATTCTCTGCGAAAATCCGCGCTTCTGTGCGATTGGTCAGAGCAGAGCGTGACGTTGACGTATGCGCACAAGAATGCGCGTTGGGTGGGTTAAAAGTTTTCCCTTTACCGGCTAGACGCTTGTTTATTACACGATAGCAATTTGGTACAACATACCGTTCGCACAATAGCTTTTGAAGGTTTGTGACGTATATAATACAAATACAAATGATACAAATGATAATATTTATTTTCACTGTGATGTTGTAAAAGGATCTTTAATAAATCAATATAATTCAGAAGTCATATATTCTTTCACAATAAAAACCCTCCAGGTAGTATAATTTCAAAAGAATTTAATAATTGGATATATTATCCTGTTAAAACGGATCCTGTTGAAAGAATAAAAATGAGGATTACTAATCAAAAAGGTGAATTAATAGATTTAAATAAAGGAGCTGTAGAATCTAATTTTATTCCTATTTTTCTTCTTAAATAAATGAATAAACATAGATTATATAGAAAAAGTAAAAAAATACAAGGATTTTTAAAGGTTTTGTTGAAAACTGAACCTATTATTGAGAATAAATTGAATGAAATATTTTCTATGAAAAAGAAAGGAGGTGGTTTAAAAATTCCTCCTAAATAAATGCAAAAGATTTATGAATTGAGTGATACTCATTATTATCATAATGATCATATTAAAAGTTTTGAATTAAGAGAAATACATCCAAAAGAACATGGTTCAGATGAGAATGCCACATATGTTTTTCATATTAATGATACTAAAGCAAAAATTTTATATTCTAGAGGATATCTTGAACAAAAATTAAAAATTACAAAACATGATAAATCATCCATTGGAAACGAAAATGTGAGTCTGGTAAATGGTGGAGGTTTTATCAAAACTTTAAAAGTACGTATAGGAGATACCGAAATTGAATCAAATACACAGTCAAATTTTTCAATCATGAATCAGGCTTTAAGATTAACTCATTATACTCCTGATTATACAACATCACAAGCTCAAGATGAATTTTTTTATCTGGATACATCTGATTCAACTGACCGAAAAGAGTTAAAATATGATGGTACTTTAGAAGACACTACTAAAATAACTGATTTTTTTAATAATTTGAAAATGAATAAAGATTATAACGAAGGATTCACAAAGAGATGGGAACTAACGAAAGATAGCAATGTCATTAAAATATGGACACCTTTAAAAGATATAATCGATTTCTTTAGAGAATATGAAAAGGTAATTTCTGGTTTTGAAGTGAAAATAGAAATTCAAAGAAATGAAAATAAGAATATGATATATACTGATGTCGAAAATGTTAATTATAAGGTAGTAGTTGAAGGTTTAACCTTGCATTTACCTTATATAGAATTTAAAAATTCTGCAGAAAGCGTGTTTATGGAATCATTTTTAACTGATAAAGATATAGAGGTAAATTGGGATCGATATAGATTTAAGATGGTAGGTCCTTATAAAAGTAATTGTGGATCTGTCACAGCTACAACAGCCTCTGATGAAGTTTTAGGTGTCTATGTTATTCCTCAGTATGTTGAAAGAGATGATAATTATGAAAAAAGTAATATGATATTTGATAATATAGATATGACTGAATGCTGGTTGATGATAAACAAAATTGAATAATAAACAAATACCTCTTATGCGTTACAAAACGAATTTTACCAATAAAGATTATAATACAGTGTATGAAGCTCTTTTACATGCAGGATTAAATGATATTAATACAGAAACAGGATGTTTGATAAATAAGAATAATTTTGGAGAAATGTATACTATTTTTTATTTTGACTTATCAAATCATGAAAACTATACCGATTTAAATAATTTAGATATTGAATTTAATTGGGAGAGATTAATGTATACTCAAAAAGAATATAGGTTTTATATTAATATAGGTTTTATATTAATTTTCTGATAATTTAGATTTATATAAAGTATCAATGTTTTAAAATCTTTCAGAAGATACCATGAGAGAATTAAAAGATGATTTAAGTTGGCTGTATATAGCTAGATATCAGACATTTAATGAAAATTTTATAGAAGAATTTATGCATAAATTAGATTTTTGTTATTTGATTAAATACAAATTTGATCTATTACCTGATCACTTTTTTAATGTTTATTCGAAAAAAATACAAGCTATACAGATGAGTGAATTAAATAAAAAGTTTGGTCATTATGAAGAAGAATCTTATAGAGAGAAAATTATTGAAGAGGTTTGTGAAGTTAAAAAAGTCTTGAGAGAATGTGTTTATCTTTTGAGAAAAGCTGAAAAATAAATATTTTATAAAAATGTTTCTAAATAAATGAATGTTATATATAATAATGGTATAAAAAAACATTTATCTCTTTCTTAAATATAGAGAATCCTACTGAAGTGATATCTATTTTTTTATTAATAGAAAAATTAACGTCACTTGAAGGGATAGAAAATTTAACTAATTTAAAAGAATTATATTGTGAGGGATATAAATTAACGCCACTTGAAGGAATAGAAAATTTAATAAATTTAGAAATATTGTCTTCTGGAGGAAATGAATTAACGTCACTTGAAGGTATAAAAAATTTAATAAATTTAGAAAAATTATATTGTGGAGACAATAAATTAACTTCACTTGAAGGAATAGAAAATTTAATAAATTTGGAAGAATTATATTGTGAAGGAAATAAAATAACTTCACTTGAAGGAATAAAATATTTAATAAATTTAAAAAAACTATATTGTGGAAACAATAAAATAACTTCACTTGAAGGAATAGGAAATTTAACAAATTTAGGAGAATTATATTGTGGAGAAAATAAATTAACTTCACTTGAAGGAATAGAAAATTTAATAAATTTAGAAGAATTATATTGTATGACGTGTAGATTAACTTCACTTGAAGGAATAGAAAATTTAACGAATTTAGAAAAATTATATTGTGGAGAAAATAAATTAACTTCACTTGAAGGAATAGAAAATTTAATAAATTTAAAATAATTAGATTGTAGAAAAAATAAATTAACTTCACTTGAAGGAATAGAAAATGTAATAAATATAGTATTATTAGATTGTAGAGAAAATGATATTACATCTCTAAATGAATTAATATTTTTGCCTAGAATATATAAAGTATGGTATGATGGAGATAAAATAAATTTACCCCCGATTTTAAGAAGACGATTATTTCATAATAATGTATATAATGACTCTCAAAATGTACATAATACATATATTCAAAAATCTTTGAGAGAGACTATCATAAAATTATTAAATACAGATATTATATATGATTTAGATGAATGCATTAAAGAATTAGATATAAAAATTAAAAGACACTTACTAGAGGAAGAATTCCGTAATATTAAATTTAGAGATATATTAGTTGTTGTGTTTAATAGAATTTTAAAAAATGAGAATAAAAATGAAATAATAAAAGTGTTAAAAATGAACTAAAAGAGGGTGATGATAAATGTTTTGTAGGGAAAGTAACTAGAATAATTAATGTACTAAATGGATTTGATCCTGATGTTTCTATTACAATTTCTGATAATGAACAAAAAAATATTATAGCTGAAAAAATATTTTGAGAGTTAAAGTCTGATGAAGAATACAGAGAAAAACTTATAAAAGAGATGGAAGAAGGAGGTTTTACAGATTACGAAGAACGGGTGAATTTATATTTATAAAAAATGTTTACTAATAAATGGAAGAGTTCAATAGACTGAGAGGTTATCCCAAAACGTTTAAATTAAATGATTTATATTCTGGGAAATATGATCTGATATCATTGAGAAAAATTAATACTAAATATGGAGATACAGTAATCGCAAAGTTAGATGTGGAAGCTGAAGAAAGAGTATTACCTTGCGAATAAACATGGAAAACTTTCTGATGAATCAATATATAAAATCAATAAAGGAAGATATATATTTAAGTATTCGGGTATGATAGATGATAAATACGAATATGAGTTAAAGAAAGCTCAATCATTTTTCAGTGGGGGGGCATCATCCCCCACTATAATTAACATATGTTTTGTATATTCATAATGATTTCATATTTTTATAATTCTTTTTAATTTTATAAAAAATGTTTAGTTAAACATTTTCTATTAAATATATGGGGGGGGGGGGTTTCAACCCCACCCTTTAAAAACAGGGCATTCATTTAAAGGTCCTCTTTATTTTATATAATTCACTGTGAAATCATACTTTTAATATGTCTAGCTTTTTAACTAAAAAAAAAGGTATACATTTTTAATATATTAGTCCATTCATTTGGCACGCATTTATTTTAAATAATTCAAATCATACTTTTAATAGTCTAGCTTTTTAAATAAAAAAAGGTATACATATTTAATATATTTAGAGGACTTCCATTCATTTGGAGGTCCTCTTTTTTCACGCATTTATTTTAAATAATTCAAATCATACTTTTAATAGTCTAGCTTTTTAATTTAAAAAAGGTATACATCTTTAATATATTTAGAGGACTTCCATTCATTTGGAGGTCCTCTTTTTTCACGCATTTATTTTAAATAATTCAAATCATACTTTTAATAGTCTAGCTCTTTAAGTAAAAAAAGGTATACATCTTTAATATATTTAGAGGACTTCCATTCATTTGAAGGTCCTCTTTTTTCACGCATTTATTTTAAATAATTCAAATCATACTTTTAATAGTCTAGCTTTTTAACTAAAAAAGTTCAGTAATTCACTGTTAAAATTTGGTCTAAATGTAAAAAAGGTATATATACACCTTTTTTAGCTATAAAATCATGTTTTTAATATTAAAATGGATCGAGATAAGATAAAATAAGCAATAAAATCATGTTTTTAGTGTAAAAAGAATATGTGCGCTTGTACGTGTGTATAGACACTACTGGTGGGGCTGAAAATAAAGGAAAAAATCTGATGTGGGCAGCACATGACTTTCCCTGCAGACTTATATCCACGTTCTCTTTATTTGAATGAAATTTATTTCACTTTTATTGAATTTTCGTTCTCATTCGGTAACCGGGCTTATTTTCAAAGGTGGCGTAGGGAAAGTACGAAAAACTAAAATATCTCGAGAACGGCTAGTCCTAGTGTAATGGGGTTGGTCTTATTCTTTTCGTCGTTAAACATTACGTATTAAACGGGCATTTAATGGATATATCTGAGTATACCTAGTTCTTTAGTTTAGATTTTGAAGATTTTTGCGGGCCGTTTTGCAAAAAAAGGCAGGTTATTTTTTTCCGAATCATACCAAAATCTAATCAGCACCAGAGGGACCTATACGTGACTCACTCATCTACCGAATTTTGTGAAATTCGGTCCATTAGTTTTTCAGCTACAGTGGATACAAGCTTTTGCGGGCCATTTCGCAAAAAAAGGCGGGTTCTTTTATTCCGAATCGTACCCAAAACTAATCAGCACCAGCCCCGCCCACAAGTGACTTACCTACCAAATTTTGTGAAATTCGGTCCATTAGTTTTTTAGTTACAGTGGATACAAAATCTGCACAGACAGACAGACACACAGACAGACAGACAGACAGACAGACAGACAGACACACGCACAGACGTCACGCTAAAAATGGTTTTTTCGTATTCTAGAGGTCTCGAAACGTGTAGATCCGTCGAAAACTCGAGTTGTGATTTTCGGCATGATTCCAATACTTTCCCTATACATTACCATGTATTGCAGGGAAAGTAAAAATCTGATGTGGGCAGCACATGACTTTCCCTGCAGACTTATATCCACGTTCTCTTTATTTTAATTACATTTATTTCACTTTTATTGAATTTTCGTTCTCATTCGGTAACCGGGCTTATTTTCAAAGGTGGCGTAGGGAAAGTACGAAAAACTAAAATATCTCGAGAACGGCTAGTCCTAGTGTAATGGGGTTGGTGTTATTCTTTTCGTCGTTAAACATTACGTATTAAACGGGCATTTTATGGATATATCTGAGTATACCTAGTTCTTTAGTTTAGATTTTGAAGATTTTTGCGGGCCGTTTTGCAAAAAAAGGCAGGTTATTTTTTTTCGAATCGTACCAAAATCTAATCAGCACCAGAGTGACCTATACGTGACTTATCTACCGAATTTTGTGAAATTCGGTCCATTAGTTTTTCAGCTAGAGTGGATACAAGCTTTTGCGGGCCATTTCGCAAAAAAATGCGGGTTTTTTTATTCCGAATCGTACCCAAAACTAATCAGCACCAGCCCCGCCCACAAGTGACTTACCTACCAAATTTTGTGAAATTCGGTCCATTAGTTTTTTAGTTACAGTGGATACAAAATCTGCACAGACAGACAGACACACAGACAGACAGACAGACAGACACACAGACAGACAGACAGACAGACACACAGACAGACAGACAGACACACGCACAGACGTCACGCTAAAAATGGTTTTTTCGTATTCTAGAGGTCTCGAAACGTGTAGATCCGTCGAAAACTCGAGTTGTGATTTTCGGTATGATTCCAATACTTTCCCTATACATTACCATGTATTGCAGGGAAAGTAAAAATCTGATGTGGGCAGCACATGACTTTCCCTGCAGACTTATATTCACGTTCTGATTATTTTAATTAAATTTATTTCACTTTTATTCAATTTTCGTTCTCATTCGGTAACCGGGCTTATTTTCAAAGGTGGCGTAGGGAAAGTACGAAAAACTAAAATATCTCGAGAACGGCTAGTCCTAATGTAATGGGGTTGGTCTTATTCTTTTCGTCGTTAAACATTACGTATTAAACAGGCATTTAATGGATATATCTGAGTATACTTAGTTCTTTAGTTTAGATTTTGAAGATTTTTGCGGGCCGTTTTGCAAAAAAAGGCAGGTTATTTTTTTCCGAATCGTACCAAAATCTAATCAGCACCAGAGTGACCTATACGTGACTCATCTACCGAATTTTGTGAAATTCGGTCCATTAGTTTTTCAGCTAGAGTGGATACAAGCTTTTGCGGGCCATTTCGCAAAGAAAAGCGGGTTCTTTTATTCCGAATCGTACCCAAAATTAATCAGCACCAGCCCCGCCCACAAGTGACTTACCTACCAAATTTTGTGAAATTCGGTCCATTAGTTTTTTAGTTACAGTGGATACAAAATCTGCACAGACAGACAGACACACAGACAGACAGACAGACAGACAGACAGACAGACACACGCACAGACGTCACGCTAAAAATGGTTTTTTCGTATTCTAGAGGTCTCGAAACGTGTAGATCCGTCGAAAACTCGAGTTGTGATTTTCGGTATGATTCCAATACTTTCCCTATACATTACCATGTATTGCAGGGAAAGTAAAAAGTGGACGAGCACAACACATTGTGGCAGTTATTCCTACAAGGCCACGCGCCATTTCAGAACTGCGCATGCCCGTCCATTTTCTGGTCACCGTTCTCAATGACATTCTTTCACACAATATAAACACGTGCAGGAACAGGGAAGAAGTCTGGTCTCGCAAAAAAAAAGTGCAAGTTTGCATTTTGTCCTGCAGAATATGCAAGACCAAGTACAAGAATCTGCAAAACCGATGTTAAAATAATTTTTTTTTTAAATACATATGCATTTTAAACTGTCTGAAATTGATCCGCAAGAACAAAAGTAATCTGCGGTGCCCGCCGCTGTGTTTCTACTACCGGATGTGCATCTACATACTGAAACAACGCAATTACAATATATTTGAATTTAAATTATCATCAAACTTTGATTATTTCTACAAAGCCTGATTTTCATTTATGGAGAATGTAAACACCAAAAGATGTAGAATTAGTTGTATAAGAATTGCTGCATTCGTTTAACGCAAAATTATTTAGCTCATGGAGTCTGCAATATAGCTGAGATGAATGAAACATTCATTAATTTTACATAGAGAAGTAGACGAATTTTTCGATGAAGTTTCAAGCATAGAGATAAATTACTTGTACCTCCATGGTTTTAAGTTTTAAAATAACATAAATTATATAGTATTACGATGAATGATAGGAATGGAAAACAGTTTTTGAATGAAATGCTGCTTTTATATAGATATTTATATTTCGATGACGTCATTTGAACAAAGTTCATTTGTTTTCGATGAAGTTTTAAGTTTTCAGATAGAATAAATTAATGCTCTATTGTGATAATTTAAAAAATATTACAGAGTAATGTATCGCATTTTAGAGATCTTTAAACCAGGCAATTTATATTTCAATGTCGTCATTTGAATGAAGTTCATTTTTTTTGATGAATTTTTAAGTTTTCAAATATAATAAATTAATGAAGTATTGTGATAATTTTAAAAATATTACCGAGGAATGTGTCGCATTTTAAAGATGTTTATATAAAATTGCATTGAAGTGGGAGAGTGCTTCATAATCAATGCCTTATGCGTGATTGATCTTTCTTGTTTTATTTATTTTTACTTTCCAATACCATGTAAAAAAGTATTTAGCGAAAACTGTCGAATTCAAGATTTTGATGCCAAATCAATAATTATTTTAGGATCTCCTGAATACATATTGACTATTTTTGGAGCGATATCCGCCTGTCTGTAGTCGATTTCTTGTGTGCACGATTGCTGTCACATATAGTTTCGAGCACTGTTGTAAAAAATAACAAACATATATAATATTTGTATTCGAAATAATATATTGAAAAAAAAAATCCAACAGCTGTAATAGTGGTAGATGAGATTTCTTCATGTTTTTAGATTTTACAAATTTATAAATAAATATGTTATATCGATTAAAGAATATTTAAACTGTATGATGTCGAAAGCCCAGATCGTCCGACTCGTTCTAGGACAGGAGCAGCAATCTGGACGGCTGTATGCTGAGTAAATATGCATTTTTTCTCTTGCCAACAATCCTATATCGATTTGTATTGTATAAAACTTCTTGAAAGGTTTACTCTTTATCCATTAATTCAAATATATATATATCATAATTTTGCTTTAAAAGTGGAAAAAGCAAATGAGAATATATATTGTTTTCGAGTTTTGAAAATTATTTCTATAAACAGTTTTATTGGATAAAGCTTTATAATGCAAATAACACATAAGCTTATATTTTCAGTTTTAAAATATATTCCATATTCTTCAAACGGTTAAGAGAAATTATTAAAAAAAATTAAGCAATATGATAATACTGCTAAGTCCGATGCCATCTGGGACTCTTTTTTAGTCGGTCAATCGTTTTAAAATCTTTGTTCGGTTCAATTTCCCTTCCATTGTCCAATCAGAGGGAATCAAAAAACTTTCTAAGAAAGCAGATGAAACTTCCCATGATAGAATCCTTATCACATTTATTTCCTCCAGAGCTAATGAGTGAAGGCGAACAATCAATTGATTCTTGAATGCACGAGGAAGAGGTAGTTTCGAGCACATGTCAGCAGACTGAAATTTAATTTTCGATAACAGTAGTTCAGTATCCCATTCCAGTATGACTGACACAAATCTCAAGTCATTCTTTGTTTTTATATTTTGATACAACTGAAGAGATATCTTCGAAAAAGCCTGCTTTTCCAGTGAGGGCGGGGATTTCATGCAGCCTTCCCTCCATTCCTCAAAAGAATTCATTTTGCTTACATTCATTCTCAGAAGTTCCTGTACTTCGTAGAAAAATATTATATATCAGAAAATTTCTTAAAAAGGACTCAGATCTCGTAAACCTGAAAAGGAAATTAAACGTATTAGAATACTGAAAGTAAGACTCTTTGACATTTGTACAAACTCAAAGAAAATGTAGAAATTTTACTTGCTATTGTTACTAGGTATTGTTTACTCAAATTTTTTAGATTTGATATTTTAACAAAATGAACGTTTCAAGAAATTATATTTTAATTTGTAAATGCAAGTACTTTAAGCTAAACACTGATTGTATAAAATAAATTTTAATAATGTTTTATATTTTGGAATTGTTAGGTTATGATATTTAGTATATGTTTCGTATACATTTATTATTAATTTGTATTAATCCCGTATGTTTATTATTAAATAGCTCTTTAATATCAAATGTTTTAATTTCATAAATAACTTGAAGTTGTTTTAAGTTTTCAACTTCCTCCAAGCATTTTTTTTATAATATGAGTTTGCTGTTTGGTGAAATGTACATACATATGATTTAGAGTAGAATATATTTTCTTATCAGCTGCATATGTATAAGAGTTAAATCCAATAGTGAGTGCTCTATATGCAATTGGAGATTTATGTATGTTGGGCTAAGAAATAGGTATGGATAACTTAGATTATGTTTGAGTTTGAGAAGTTTGTAGCATGCTATAACTTGTTAACTGGTAATCGATTGACTATGCTGGATGGATATTAATGATACAGAAGTAGTGAGCTTCTTATTAAATTCATCCAAATAAAACATTTTGCAAATGAAGGCTTAGTTACTGGCTGTTTATCTACATATGTAACAGCAAATTTATTTTGCAATAATTTTATCTCTTTCAAAATATCTTTATAATTATATAGAGAAAACGGTATAACTAGTTTCTTCAATTTCTTTATATATCAAATTGTTTGTACTTGGCAGCATTTTTGAGAGTCTTCAATGGGGAGTTGTATTTATTTGAAAGTTCATACATACATTTGACATGAATTATTACAATTGCTTGTAAAATTTTCAGTTTGTTGAAGAGAAGGAAAAGTCTGTATTTATATCCATAGCAAAGTATTTCTTTAGTTCGGGTTCCCTACTGATGTTTAAGTTTCCTGTAATTTCATGTCCATGATTTTTGTCTATAAAGAAGTAATGAGTTGTCTATTAAATTCATTCAAATAAAACCTTTTGAAAATAAAGGCTTAGTTACTGGCTGCTTTATCTACATATGTAACAGCAAATTTATTTTGAAGAAATTTTATCTCTCTGAAAATATCTTCATAATTACATATATAAGGCGATATATCTTGTTGATTGACCAATTTCTTAATATACCAAGTGATTTGTATATTAAGAAATTTTTCAGCATTTAGAGGTCTCAATAGGGTGTTGCATTTATTTGATAATTAATAATGCATTTATCATGACGTATTGCAATTACTTGTAGATATGTATGTTTACTGAAAGGAAGAAGTCTGTATTAATATTCATAGCTAAGTATTTTTTTAGTTTGGGTACTTTTTAGCGATATTTAGGTTACCTGTAATTACATGTCCATAATGTCTGTCTATAAACTGTTAATAATTAGGTTTAAAGTTTAAAACACGAACTAGTAACAGAGTTCCTTAAGTGTTTTGAAAATAATTTATAGTTATACATTTTTCAATCAAAGGGATCAGGTTACATAAAAGCTGGGTGTAGATGTACATTTTTATTGGTAAAAATATATGAATTTTTCAAAAATTTGTGTAAAATTAATATTAGCAAAAATATTAGTAAAAAAGTGCTTTTGAGTGCGAAAATTCGAAGCTAATAATAATTTGACTTGTTCTGGTTAATAATAGGTCAAATACCAAGTCCACAATTTGCGTTCTGTTATTTAGCGAAATTAAGGAAGAAAGATAAATATGAAAGATACATATCAAAGGGAACAGGGTGCATAAAACCTGCGAGTAGGTGTTTATTTTTATTGGTAAGTCTGGTAAAATATGTATGAATTTTTCAAAAATTTGTGTAAAGTCAATATTATTAAAAATTGGATTTGTATAATTGATTATACAATATGTGCTGTTTGTTCGCTCTTTTTAGTGTTAAAGTTTGAAGTTAATACCAATTTGACTTATTCTGGTTAATAATAGATCAAATACCAAGTGTACAATTTGCGGTTTGTTATTTAGTGAGATTAACCTCTTTAAGCTTGGTTGACGAGTTCAACTCGTCATGCATTGCCGCTAAGCTGGTTTGACGAGGCAGACTCGTCATGCAGTTTCAAAGCCGAGACTCCTGTGTGTTTGGCGGAAATAATACGTCATATGATTTTTTTAAGAGATATTAAGAGTGTTTACAATACTTTACATTAGATGGCAGTGGTAGTCCTACAAACTAAATTTTATCAGAGGCAGTATTTCGTAAATGAGCGTAAAATAAACGCAGTTTCGTTGGGATTTCACGTTCAAAGCAATGGAGGCCTCAAATACTTTCAATCTTATTTCAGCGAAACTTAAGTCATTTAACATCCTGCAAAAAAGAGCCAACTAGGCGATGTGTTGTATGTTATGCTTTCAGTAAAAATGGCAAGAAGCTTAGGAAAGAAACCACGACATGTTGTCCAGACTGTGAAGTTGCTCATTGTTATATTCCATGTTTTAAAATTTATCACACCAAGAGGAACTATTAAAAATTGGAATTGTATGTTTTTTTATTTACTTATCTGTTATTATACATGTTTATTTTCATTCAAAGCGCAATCAATGGGGAAAAGTGTATAGGAGAAAAAAAACTCCCCACTGCAGTGCGCTCGAAGGGAAATAAATGTCACGCATAAAGGGT